>OY776112.1:214979271-215579271 GCA_963675035.1 Allygus modestus
GAGTTAAATGGATCTTAAATTAAGATTTTGGATGGTCGGTTTTAGGAGCTAGGAAAATTCTGAATCACTATTGTTATTTACAATTGATACATAACATATATGCAATATTACTGTTACAGTGACAGTTATAGTATAGTGACAGTACAGTAGTATTGTGATATGTGCATAGGACAGGGAGATAGGTAAAATATTTCGTGATCGGAGTCCTCTATTAAATAGAATTAGTTTATTGTTGGTTGTTATTAATTTGTTAATTTTTATCATATGCGCTTGAATGGTATATATTGCATATCAGTCTTGATTTTAGTTTTTTAACCTCGCGTGTCCGTTGATAACTGGAGTAATAAATCAAAACCATCCGACGCAATATTATAGTATTTTATTTCATCCTATTCATTATTTAGTTTTAATATCCCTCATATGTTATTTATTCCCACATGATTTCTAATACTTTCCCCATAATATGTTTTAATATTCAAATTCCTTGTAAAATTTGCCATATAATTTATTCGTCCCCATAAAATGTGTTACTTGTATTTTAATATGTTATCTTGTGTTAATTGTCAAATATAAATCATTCATTTCACCACTTCTCAGAAAAATCACCCCCTCTCTATTTGTAGTATAGTATTTATTTATCTGTGTATTTTAAATGATATTTATACCCATTAATTAATAATCAATAATCCTCCACAGTCTATTGATATTTAATAGCCTACTTAATTTGAATATATTCACCGATAACTTATTTTAAATATAATTAATGTAAGAGAATTGCAATAAAATTAAAATTTAATATAATTTAATTTTCAAAATTAGTCCATAAGAAATAAAAATTACAGTAACCAGTGTTTTAAAATGTGTTTGTGAACCCCTGTGCCAGCCAACAATAGGATTCTCTCCAAGACCATCACCTTTATCAAGACTCCTTGCTGATCAAACTGCCCATGTGTTAACATCTAAAATTTGTTAGCAGGACATTGTTCCTCCTATTTTACCCAGTATGGCCTAAGTTTGCATTACTTAGAGTACATTAAGTAGGAACTTATTGAACCCAGAATTACCACTGTTAAATTTAACCCCTTTTTATTTGATATCACTCTAAGATTTGGTATTGAGTGAAGAATTTTGAAGCAGATTGGTAAAACAACCTCCATTTGGTGTTCTAAGGAGGGACATTATTGAAAGAATACAGGCACTCATAGAAATGGGTTCTAATGTTCTGATGTTCTGAAATATTTTAAATTCAAGAGTTATTTTTAATTTCAACTATATTTTCCAAATTTAATTGATCATATTCAAAAATTATTAACTTCGGTGAAAACAATCATTGGACTCCTCTTTTGGACACACCAAAATTCTCATTGTTAAAAATTTTGCAAACAAACCAATTTGGCTCATAAATATTCTTTCTTTTCAACCAACGTGATTCAAGTCGGCACGAAACTAACCCCCTGTGATTAAGAGTCCCAACATCATTAGGAAATCTTTAACATTTAGTTGTAAGCTTTCATTTATTGTCGTAAGCCTATTAAGCCTAGGTCAGAGTCACTTTCCCTCGTCACTGTAATATATTTTGTATTCCCCTTTTTGTAAAGTATTACCAGAATTTCATCTTTTTTCACAATGATGAATAAATATTATATGGTCAACTTGTAAATAGCATTTGCCATTGAGTTAGGTAAACAAACATATGAAAGAAAACCTACCTTCTGTGGTTCTCCATATAACTAACTACAGCAATACTACACTGCAAGCTACTCACTACAAAGAAGGAAGAAATCAGAGTAAAAATGTATTTCTTTGGTAATAACAAGGTAATTGTGAGCTATTTTGCATAGTCTAAAGGAATTTTGTGTGGGATTTCACCATTGGTAATAATAATTGTACTAGAGGATTGTTTAATGTCCACCAACGTAAGTAGCGTTACCTAACAATCACTTTTCCCCGACCCCAATAGAAAATTATTAGTATTTTTATTATATTTAACTAGTGGCTTGAAGGGGCCATAGACCCTATCCTTCCTCAATGGAGGAACACATGTCAGTTCGTTAACAAAGTGGACACTTAATCACATGTTTAATGTAAACAAAGCAGATGTTTTTAAATCCTCATGCTTTTCTTATGGGGATGTTTTACGTTAATTCTCGTTCGCTGGTCACTTTTTAGAAATACTGCTATTTTCCCCGAATCCCTGGGATAAAGATCTTTAATTTGAGCCGTCTCCCATCATCCTGCGATTTACCAAACTCCCACAATTTTGACTTAAAAATTTCGCTTACTGAATTATATATAAAGATATACGATAAAAGAAAGTTTTTTAATCTTAATATTACTTCCATTTACCCTTAAACTGAAATAAAGCATACAATCCATATATTACAACTTCAATTTTGAAATACATAGGAGAGATAGGATTAAATACGGTGTAATTTAGTGTAATTAGGAAATACAGCGTAGAAAATTGGAAGGAGCTATTTTTTATTGTTAGGGAGTTATATTTTAATGTGAGAAACTCCTACCTTCTAGCATATCAATATGATCGTTATCTATCTATCTATAATATTATAAAGAAGAGGTGGTTTCTGTCTGTCTGTCTGTCTGTCTGTCTGCTGTTCCGGTTAAACGCAAAAACTACTGAACCGACTGGGCTGAAACTTTACACAAAGGTAGATCCCGTGCAACACATAGGCCTATTCACTTCCTTAAAATCCCCTCGGGCTACGCCCCGTGAACGTCATAAGTTTCAATGTTTACATTTCAGAAGAAAGTAAACATTCAGAAACTGTAATGCGAACAGCTGTGGGTTCTTCCATTTGACAGCTTAAAGAGCAGAAGCAAGAACTAACTTTCAAACTAACTTATAACACAGTTATTATAGTAAGTAGCACCAAAGTAGTCCGATGGAAGTTAATACTTATAACACAGTTATTATAGTAAGTAGCACCAAAGTAGTCCGATGGAAGTTAATACATTGTTGCCAAATCGCTCTGGTCTAATAAAACATATGGTAAAGGTTATCTGTCGTCTGTTTTGAAATCCATTCCTATCGTACACAACAAAACAAAACAAGCAGACTGAATAATTGTTTGTGAAATTCGTATGGCAACAGGGTTGGGTGAGAGGGGTGAGGGGGGAATCGTATGGGTAACTAACCATCGGACCATTTTCATGCGGTCTACTCTAGTATCGGTATTTGTTCTTTTGTCTATCCCATGCGAAGAACGGGTTCATCAGCTAGTGATTACATGTATCAAAGCTCAGACAACATCCGAAAATCTCTTAGGGTTTCACCTTATTAGCCTTGTACAGTGTCAATGATTACCTATTGCAGACGGTAATTTTATTTGGTAAGGTCATTTTTTAAAGTAAGTTCCTATCTTCCCAGTGTAATTATAATTATAAATTCTTTATATGATCTTATAAAACTTCTAATACTTCTAATAAAACATCGATTTACTCCTTACACACAACATCTACCTTTACCCAACCCTCTCCTTTAAGTTGCGCACATTTCTCGCCAATGAAACTGCAATCCCTGTCAGAGCGGAGGACAGGGCGGCGGCGACTGAAGATTCGCGTCGTGTCGGAGAGAAAAGAGCTGTCAAAGGCCCTCAATATTTGGACACTCCGTGACTATCGGTTGGTGCCGGTCGTATATCAGGGGGCGACGACAGCAGTGGGAACATACCGACTACCTGGGGTATGATGGGACGGGGATGTAACGGGAGAGAGTCATAAAACTACTGTCTGCAGCACCCTTCCAGCTAGAGAGGAGCGACTTTCACCCGGGCTTGGTAGCGGGGGATCGGGACAAGGAGTAGGAAGTGCTTTGAAAAGAGTCTAAGATATACCCACAGTAGAATTGAGGGTTTCCTTTTTGATCGCATTTTGTTGGTACACATTTATCTGGTTGCTGCGATTCCACTTACTTCTTCCATGAGACCAACTTCTTACTCTTAACTCCCACCCCACCTCAATTTATTACGCAAAATCATTGATTTAAATTAATCAGACAAAAAAAAACTGAGTGAGTTGTGAATGAAAAAATTAAACGGGCAATTTCCGCCTTTAATTGGGTCTTTTAATACGATTTCCCTCCTAAGATTCCACTGGACGTGTTCAGGCCTACATGCATACAACCTCGCGTTAGATGATAAAGTACCAAAAAAGAATTTTCTTAATTTTGAATACACAAGCCCGTTTTGTATAAGGACGAGATCTGTGGAGCTACTGGACCCATTGTATAGTCCATTGTATAGCTTGATGAGTTTATTGTCGAGGCGGAGATTTGACGAGAACTCCTTTATAAAATACATTCGTTGTTTGTTTCAATGTAAATATTACTATAGGTTATAAATTACTTTTATACTTAACACTTGTTAAAACAATACCAAAACACAACAAAACAAAAACAAATATTACAGACATTATATTCAGTAAGCTCAATACTGAAATGACAACGTAATCAGGGGTGTTGCAAATTTAGAAGCACAGACTGTCCTGACAAACACTTGCTGGAGTTCAAGCAGAGGCCTCAACTAGTTTACATAGGGCCATAACATGGAGTATACACTAACTACTCGCTTCGCTCGCTGGGGGCTCCGCCCCCAGACCCCTGTGGGGGCTTCGCCCCCAGGTCGCTGTTTGGCCACAGTTTAATGGAAATTGGCCCAAATTCTATTTAATACCTAAATTCTACAACTATTCCAAGGCTTTGATTATTTAAGGGTTTAACCTATAAAATCCGGTCATATGCCTGTTCCTGAATACGAATTGTCATGGAGGTGTAGTATGTTAAATTTTAAGCCTCAATGTATTACTTAAGTGCTCGAAAAAAAATGAATACCCTTAACTGATGTATAATGTAGTCTTTATAAGGCGTCTTTTGAACCTTATAAGGAATACGACCACCGTTAACAACCTGAAATACTATGACTTTGGGTTTCTAAAATCCTTCTGTAGGAAATATACAAAGTATACCCGAAATACACGAATAAATCTACAAAAGCACAAAGACTTTGATTTTTTTTGGGTGTATAAGATACTTAATCTGGGCGTGTGAGTGTTGCTTGGTACTAATTGTAATGTAGGAACACTGTGTGATAAATATTAGGGCTCTAAGTTCTATATTAGAGCGAAAAACCATTAAAAACCACAACAAATCTTAGAAAAAAGCTCAAATTTAAAAATCTAGCGCTACCTAAGGGTGAAGGGGGTGAGATACGGCAAAATGTCATAGAACTAAAGTCTTAGTTCGTCTAAAATCCGTGGCAAGTGGTGGTCTTCGTTTTTCGATAGGACAACCCGTTCGGCCGCTAGAGCTCAAATAAAAAATACTACATTTTGAATTTGTACTCCCCAATTTTCGTTTTGTGATAGTTCAATCTAAAAATAGTAGGATTTGGGAAGAAAAGGTGCAACGCACACGCAAGCCATATATCACGATCCTAGTTAAAGTATAAATGGTGATACGTGCATTCTAATTAATAACAATTGTTCTGGAATCGTCATTTCCTTACTACTTATACTTAGAAAACGGTCAAATTTATAAAATTTAAGAGTTTTTTATTTTCAGACAGGTTTAAGTAATAAAAACTGGTCATATTTTTGCTGCTATTTACTAAGTGTGATGTAGACATACTGCGTGCCCAATAATAGGCCTCCATCAAGTATATTAACGTGATAGGAAATAAAAAACGGCCAAAATATTTCGAAAATATGCCGAAATTTGAAAAATCTAGCGCTACCTAAGGGTGAAGGAGACGAGATACGACAAAAAGTCATAGAACCAAAGTTGTAGATCGTCTAAAATCCGTGGCACGTGGTGGTCTCCGTTTCTCGATAGGACCAACCGTTCGGCCGCTACAGCTCAAATAAAAAGTCACTATTTTAGACATGTTCAAAATTTCCTCCATTTTGAATTTTTTTGAGGAGGTTAAAATAAAAAATTGTAACTTTTTAGAATTTATCTGGGGGTTACAAGGTACAAACTACATACATGCCAAATTTCAGGTTTCTATCTCGTCTAGAAGTGGTCTAGAATTCGTATACCTCAGTGAGTGAGTGAGTGAGTGAGTTACACATGCGGCTGTATATATTATAGACTCGCTTCGCTCGCTGGGGGCTCCGCCCCCAGACCCCTGGGGGGGCTTCGCCCCCAGCTCGCTGTTTGGCCTCACGTTGAAGAGGTGTTGTTTCAAATGGCCCAGAACACCTATAAGACTTATACTAAGAAAACAGACAAATCAGCAGATATTTAAGTATAAGACCATCCGTTTGGCTGCTAGAACTGTTTAAACAACACTACATTCTGATTGTTTATAACCGTTATTATGAATTGTTTTGAGGTAGTTAAAACTAAACAAATAATGCTTGGGAATTTTCTGTAAGGTTAAAAGGTGCAAAGCACATGCATGCCAAATCTCACGTCTCTAGCTCAAGTATTATTGGTGTCACGTGTATATCCAATACTATAAATTGGGACAGAACCCCCAATACACATACTACTTATACTAAGAAAACGGTCATATCTAAAGATATTTAGATTTTTTCATTTTTCGACAGGTTTAATTAGTAAAAACTGGTCAGATTTCTGCTGCTATTTACTAAGTGTGATGTAGACATACTGCGTGCCCAATATTTGGCCTCCATCAATTATATTAACATGATAGGAAACAAACTGCCACAAAATATAGAAAATATGCCTAAATTTGAGAAATCTAGCACTACCTAAGGGTGAAGGAGACGAGATACGATAAAAAGTCATATGACCAAATTTGTAGATCGTCTAAAATCCGTGTGTCGAGGTGGTCTCCGGTTCTCGATAGGACCAACCGTTCGGCCGCTACAGCCACAAAAAATACACTATTTTGGAGATGTTCAAAATTTCCTCCATTTTGAATTTTTTTGAGGAGGTTAAAATAAAAAATTATACCTTTTTGAAATTTTCCTGGGGGTTTCAAAGGACAAGCTACATGTAGGCCTAATTCCATGTTTCTAGCTTATCTAGAATTCCCTGAGTAAGTCGATAATGCAGTTTGTCATTTATGGAATAATTAGGATTTTTAATTTTTTTGGGATGTTTAATTATTAAAACATGTTAGTTTATCGAGTGTTTCGTGAAGAGTAATGTACCAACATATTGAGTGCCAAATGTCAAGCCTTTAAATACTAAATTAAAGTGATAGGAAATTAAAAACCATGAAAATAACCGTCAAAATTGTTTAAATTTTGAAAAATCTAGCGCTACCTAAGGGTGAAGGGAGCGAGATACGACAAAAAGTCATAGAAACAAAGTTGTAGATCTTGCAAAATCCGTGGCACGTGGTGGTGTCCGTTTTTCGATAGGTCAATCCGTTCGGCCGCTAGAGCTCAAAAACTGTAATTTTAAAATAAGCCTTTTTGGGGGGGTTTTAAATATTTTTTTTAGGGGGGTTAAAATAAAAAATTGTCAGTTTTGGCAATTTTTCTGGGGGTTACAAGCTATAAGCTACCTGCATGCAAAATTTCAGCTTTCTAGCTCGTCTAGAAGTGGTCTAGAATTCGTATACCTCAGTTAGTGAGTGAGTGAGTTACACATGCGGCTGTATATATTTTAGCCTTTAAAAGGCGTATTTTGAACCTTATAAGGGATATGACCATCGTTAACAACCTGAAATACTATGACTTTGTGTAACTAAAAGCCTTCTGCAACAAATATGACATGATTTATAAGGGATTTTACCCTCGACAGTGCGCAACACAGAAAATGTACCCGAAAAACCCAAAAAGTCTACAAGAGCTCAAAAACTTTGATTTTTTGGGTGTTTAAGATACTTAATCTGGGCGTTGGAGTATTTCTTAGTACTAATTGTAATGTAGGAATACTGTGTGATAAGTATTAGGCCTCTAAGTTCTATATTAGAGCGACAAACCATTGAAAACCACAAAAAAATTGTGAAAAGAGTTTACATTTAAATAATCTAGCGCTATCTAAGGGTGAAAGGGGTGAGATACGGCAAAATGTCATAGGGCTAAAGTTGTAGTTTGTCTGAAATCCGTGGCACATGGTGGTCTTCATTTTTCGATAGGACAACCCGTTCGGCCGCTAGAGCTTAAATAAAAAAATACTACATTTTGATTTTTGTATTCACAATTATTTATTTTGTTGAGATAGTTCAAACTAAATATAGTAGGATTTGTGAAGAAAAGGAGCAAGGCACATCCATGCCAAATCTCACGTCTCTAGCTCAAGTATTATTGGTGTCACGTGTATGTCCAATAATATAAATTGGCACAGAACTCCCAATACACCACTACTTATACTAAGAAAACGGTCATATCTAAAGATATTTTAGAGTTTTTCATTTTTCGACAGGTTTAATTACTAAAAACTGGTCACATTTTTCGTGCTATTTACTAAGTGTGATGTAGACATACTGCGTGCCCAATATTAGGCCTCCATCAAGTATATTAACGTTATAGGAAATAAAAAACGGACAAAATATTTCGAAAATATGCCGAAATTTAAAAAATCTAGCGCTACCTAAGGGTGAAGGAGACAAGATACGACAAAAAGTCAGAGGACCAAAGTTTTCGATCGTCTAAGATTCGTGTGTCGCGGTGGTCTCCGTTTCTCGATAGGACAATCCGTTTGGCCGCTACAGCCCAAAAAATGCACTATTTTGGATATATTCAAATTTTCCTCCATTTTTAATTTTTTTTATGTGGTTCTGATTAAAAATTATACCTTTTTGCAATTTTTCTGGAGGTTTTAATGGACAAGCTACATGTAGGCCTAATTCCACGTTTATAGCTTGTCTATAATTACCTAAGTAAGTCGATAATGCAGTTTGTCATTTACGGAACAATTAGGGTTTTTAATTTTTTTGAGGTGTTTACTTATTAAAACATGTTAGTTTATAGACTAATTCATGAAGGGTAATGTGTAAACATATTGAGTGCCAAATATCAAGCCTTTATATACTAAATTAATGTGATAGGAAATTAAAAACCACGAAAATAACCGTCGAAATTGCCTGAAATTTGAAAAATCTAGCGCTACCTAAGGGTGAAGGGAGCGAGATACGACAAAATGTCATAGGGATAAAGTTGTAGATCTTGTAAAATCCGTGGCACGTGGTGGTGTCCGTTTTTCGATAGGTTAATCCGTTCGGCCGCTAGAGCTCAAAAACTGGAATTTTAAAATAAGGCTTTTTTGGGGGGTTTTAAATATTTTTTTTTGGGGGGTGAAAATAAAAAAATTTCAGTTTTGGCAATTTTTCTGGGGGTTTCAAGCTATAAGCTATCTGCATGCAAAATTTCAGGTTTCTAGCTCGTCTAGAAGTGGTCTAGAATTCGTATACCTCAGTGAGTGAGTGACTTACACATGCGGCTGTATATATTATAGACTCGCTTCGCTCGCTGGGGGCTCCGCCCCCAGACCCCTGTGGGGGGCTTCGCCCCCAAGGCGCTGTTTGGCCACAGTTTAATGTAAATTGGTCCAAATTCTATTTAAGACCTAAATTCTACAACTATTCCAAGGCTTTTATTATTTTAAGGTTTTAACCTATAAAATCCGGTCATAAGCCTATTGGTGAGTACGACTTGGCATGGAGACGTAGTATGTTTAATTTTAAGTTTCAATGCATGATTCAGTGCTGTGTTTCAATGTTGTTCAGTGCTCGAAAAAAAAATTAATACCCTTAATTTATGTATAATGTAGCCTTTATAAGGCGTCTTTTGAACCTTATAAGGAATACGACCAGCGTTAACAACCTGAAATACTATGACTTTGGGTTTATACAATCCTTCTGCAGCAAAAATGACATGATTTATAAGAGATTTTACCCTCGACAAAACGCAATATAGAAAATATACCCGAAATACACGAATAAATCTACAAAAGCTCAAAGACTTTGATTTTTTTGGGTGTATAAGATATTTAATCTGGGCGTGTGAGTGTTGCTTGGTACTAATTGTAATGTAGGAATACGGTGTGATAAATATTAGGCCTCTAAGTTCTATATTAGAGCGAAAAAACCATTAAAAACCACAAAAAATCTTAGAAAAAAGCTTAAATTTAAAGAATCTAGCGCTATCTAAGGGTGAAGGGGGTGAGATACGGCAAAATGTCATAGAACTAAAGTTGTAGTTCGTCTAAAATCCGTGGCACATAGTGGTCTTCGTTTTTCGATAGGACAACCCGTTTGGCCGCTAGAGCTCAAATAAAAAATACTACATTTCGATTTTGTATTCCCAAATTTTCTTTTTCAGATAGTTCAAACTAAAAATAGTAGGATTAGGGAAGAAAAGGTGCAACGCACAAGCAAGCCATATATCACGATCCTATTTAAAGTATAAATGGTGATACGTGCATTCTAATTAATAACAATTGTTCCGGAACCGGCATTTCCTTACTACTTATACTTAGAAAACGGTCAAATCTATAAAATTTAAGAGTTTTTTAATTTTTTCGACAGGTTTAACTAATAAAAACTGGTCAGATTTCTGCTGTTATTTACTAAGTGTGATGTTGACATACTGCGTGCCCAATATTAGGCCTTCATCAAGTATATTAACGTGATAGGAAATAAAAAACCGCCACAAATTCTCAAAATTTGAAAAAATCTAAAGCTATCTAAGGGTGAAGGAGACGAGATACGACAAAAGGTCATAGGACCAAAGTTGTAGATCTTGCAAAATCCGTGGCACGTGGTGGTGTCCGTTTTTTGATAGGACCATCCGTTCGCGCGCTAGAGCTCAAAAACTGGAATTTTAAAATAAGCCTTTTTGGGGGGTTTTAAACGGTTTTTTTAAGGGGGTTAAAATAAAATATTGTTAGTTTTGGCGATTTTCCTGGGGGTTACAAGCTATAAGCTACCTGCATGCAAACTTTCAGGTTTCTAGCTCATCTAGAAGTGGTCTAGAATTCGTATACCTCAGTCAGTCAGTCAGTCAGTCAGTCAGTCAGTCAGTCAGTCAGTCAGTCAGTGAGTTACACATGCGGCTGTATATATGTTAGACTCTGTCTATTCAATGGCCATACACATATTACGTGTCGCACTTACAGAGGAGGGGTTATGGCGTAGCATGACGCTACGTTATTTGGAGGAGGGTCAGGGCCAGCGTTACGTAAGTAACACTCACATTATAAAAACTATTATCCTATTAATATTTTAAGATAAAAAAATAAAAATAAGAGACATATATTTAGATAAATTATTACCTATTGACGTAGAACAATTACTTCTATAATAATTACTATTTCCTGTAAAAATTAAAACATTTTTTAACCCGGTTTTAAGTATATTCCTTACAACTTTGTGTTGTGCTGTTTTAGAGCGTAAAACTCACGACACGGTATTGTGAAGTGCTTTTATTTCGACTGTTTTAGTGGATTGGTTGTTTTAGGGGTTTTTACAAAATCAATATTTCATATATCTTTATAGTGTGGACATATACCCTTGTAAAAACATTTTGTTGGACATTTTTAACCAATGGGACCCGCTTATATTAAGCATATTAACCCATTAACATACATGTTTAAAATCATGAACATCATTTAGGCTAAGTTCGTACTATCCAGCCGCTATCCACTATATCCACACGGGGACGTGGCAGTATACAACATTTCATTTTACTCGCTGATCATTTTACGTGGAAATCATCAACTAAATTGACTTACAGAAGATTACCATTGGAGGAATTACGAACTATGGGGTAGTGGCCTAATGATATTTGATGATTATTGGAAAACCCTAAATGTTTCTCATATCTCCAAACAGCAATGTGAAATAGGTTTGATCAAGAATAGTATGGTTTTGAGGGTTACACATTTTACAGTGGCTAAGTAAGCAATGTAATATTTAGATAATAACAATTATTATTAAAGGGGGAGAAATTACAACTCTTACGATATCTTTACTTTTTACAAACCCTTTAAAATGCAGGAAAATAGTTTTAAATCCTAAACAACGGCAAGAGTAGCGTAAACTTGGTTTTAAAATCCCGTTTCGAGTGTGTTGAAAACATTGAAATTGTAGCCGTGAACTGTAATCCGCGCAGATCTCTGCAACGCTCCTTCTCCTGTCACCATGTATTTCCACGCTATGATGAACATCTCCCCGCGGAATAGACCGGAGCCTTAATACTACAAGGACATAAGTGACGGAAAAATGCTTTGCCTATTTTAAATATGCAAAGGAAAAAGGCCACACAAAGAAAACAAATTTTGCTGGAGGGGGGGGGTTTGTTCTGAGGTATGCAATGCGAGTTCCTATGCAAAAGTCATACACGTAACATTTGTCACTATGATGCTAATGGGAATGAACAAGAGTACAAAGCACTAAAATGAGTCATAATATTAATATTGAACCTAACTTAATCCTAATTGCACTTTGTTAATTTTTTTATAAAACAGATAACATTATAATGGGTACATTCTGAAACCAGTGTAACAAATCTTGTATACCTTGCATTATTGCTTATAAGCTATAATCTACGATAAATAGTTAGAGGAAAGTGTAAATTTAATTATTTACCAGTTACCTGAGGGAGACGATGTCGTGTGGCCGGGGATTGCCCGTCGTCTGTGGGTGATTGTCAAGCAGAACCCAATAGTCAGTAGTGCGTCTCTGGTGAGTATTGTTGTTGCACGTCAGTAGGGAGTTTGAGGTGCACGTATAACGAGCGTGCACCTATAGAGGGGAGAACTGGCGCACCTCAACTCATCAGGTCCGGACCTGTGGAAGGAAGCTGGTGTTACAAAATTATTACCAACCTCATGGGTAATAGATACATAGAATTTAGTTAATGAATACAAATTTAATAAGATTAAATTTTGTGCAAAAATTACCTGAGATAGTCGAGATGCTAGTCTTTAATTGGGCCGGGGGTTGGGGGTGGGGCTAAAGTGGGACTATAGTGAGGACTAATGAAGTCCATGGGGGAAGTCCGTCATCTCGACCCCAAGAGTTCGCTCTGTAAACATAAACAAATACTACTTACTACATATACTCTTGTGTAAAAAATCAAATATTAGCTACTAACAAATTCTAAGACTGATTTCAGAATGTCTCCCCGTTATCTGATCAATTATTCTACAAATAAGAAAACATATCTCACGAAAATAGAAGAGGCAGGTCCTTCGATGTCATAAAACAAAATGTTCTAAATTATTTGTATCCATTGCTTGGCAACAAACAGGCAACAATGGTAATGGTATCTATATTATTAAAAGATTTTCTCGATTTTTCTTCGCAGCATATCGACCCCTAGAAATGTATTTTTCTATACATATTTGGTATCAAATTAAAGCTACTTCTCTCTAGATGTGCCTTTTTTGGGTTTCGAAAATATCCCATGAAAAGCCTTCGTCCAGGAGGCTTTTGAAATTTCAGCGAATGTGCTACTATCTGTTGTTAAACCTATGAACTTTTTCCAATTCGCATTTGTTTATAACAAAACATATGGTGATGATTTGATCGAGTTCTTAAGTTTGACCGCAGAATACAGCACTTGCATTTATTTATTTGATGAAACTGTTTTAGCGAATTTCCCCTATAGGGAAGAAGCTATTACCGTAGGTCACATGGTAAGACTTAAGCCCGAGACCATGATAACTTTTTTTGCTTTGAGGTCCCCAGATGCCAAAAACACTATTCGTTCAAATTTATATATATATATCTATATCTATGTGTCCGTGAATGCGATAACTTGAGTAAAAAACGTCCGATTTCGATGAAATTTGGCTCAAATATTGTGTAAAGTGACATTCATGACTTTAAGTTCGAAAACCATTAACTATTTTAACCATTTTATAGAGCTTTAAAAAACAAATAATATAGCATTTTCAATCATGAACCTAGGTTAAGTGGTTGCGGAGAAAATCCAAAAAACGTGTTCATAAAATATCCCATGTTAATCTTATGGGAAAATGGTTTTTAGCTTTTCCTTAATTAATTTTACTGTAAACTTCACATTTGCTTTCACCAATCAGTTTAGCTCTACAACATAATCATTTTAGTGTTTAAATTGTGATTCTACGTCCAACCGTTTCCGAGATATTCAAAGTGCTAAACACAGTACGTTGTCCAATGTTATCCTTATGGAGAATAAATACAATTTGATATTCGATTATTTATGAACGTATATTAATGAAACGTGGTATGTGGCTTCACCTAGTCTAAATTATTAGCTAAGCTATTTTAAAATAAACTCTTCGTGGAGCACAACTAAAGGTAAGACAGAGGTGAAGGAAAGATGTATGCTAGGAAAGATAAATAATACTTTAAAATAATTGTCCTTCTCCGGAAATTTTTGGAAAATTAATTTTGTAGAGATCATGTAACGAATACAAAATAGAGAGGAAAGCCAAACAACGTTAATGTAGAAAACAGCAATAATTAAACTAAAAATTAATTGACTTATTATTATTGGGCCTCACTAACATTATTAGCGAATTTCCCCTATAGGGAAGAAGCTATTACCGTAGTCGGCATGGTAAGACCTAGGCCCGGGACCAAGATAACTTTTCGTTTTGAGGTCCCCAGACCCCAAAAACACCATTCGTTCGAAACTGTATATATATATATGTGTCCGTGAGCACGATAACTCTCGTAAAAATTATCCGATTTTGATGAAATTTGGTATAAACGTGTAAAGCAACATTTATGACTTTAAGTTCGAAAACCAGCCAGATCGCTTTATCCGAAGGGGTATTTTGGGGGAATTTTGTACCCCAAAAATGGGTTTTTTGAATTTTTTACATATAATTTTTGAAATAGTCAAATTTTAGTTTTTACCATTGGATTCAGCTTAAAAAAACACACAATTTGGTATTTTGATCATTTCTCTACGTCAATTGGTTACCGAGATATTGAAAGTGCTAAACACAGTACGTTGTCTAATGTTATTCTTATGGAGGAAAAGAAAAATTTTACATCTCGCTTATTTATGAACGTATACTGACGAAACTTGGTATACGGCTTCATCTGGTTGTGGACCACTGATATTTGCTCAAAAAACCATTTTTTGCCAAAGGCTCCCGTAGCAGCAAACCTGCGTACTCAGCCCCATGTTATTCTTATGGAGAATAAATAACGTGTTATCTCCCTTAATTATGAAAATAAATTAATGAAATTTGGTATGTGGCTTTGCCTAAATGAGTTGTATTGATATTTTTATAAAACCCCATTTTTTGTTTTCCTTCCTTCAGCAAACCTGCATACTCAGCCGCCATGTTATTCTTATGGAGAATAATTAAAATGTCATAAATCGTTTATTTATGAATGTATATTGATGAAAATTGGTATGTGGCTTTATGTGGTATTAAGATACGTATATATTCATTGGAAATTCGCTGAGTATGCAGGTTTGCTGCTGCGGGGGTATTTTTAAATATGTTTAGTTAATTTTTAGGTTAGGTTACAAGATTTACTATGAAACACGATGAAAACACTTTGTTTACTAGTTTATGTATTAAACCATCAACATGAGCTTTTAAAGTTTTGTAACTTTTAGGAAAGGAGCAGGAAACGTGATTTTATTCACGGAAAGCCTACCAACATTAAATCAGTAAGATAATGTGTAGTTGTATCGACAAATAATTAAAATACCCCCGTCGCAGCAAACCTGCATACTCAGCGAATTTCCAATGGGGATATAATTTACTTAATACTACATAAAGCCACTTACCAAGTTTCATATAAATATATTCACAAATAATCGATATATAAAATTGTAATTATTCTCTATAACAATAACATTGTGGCTAGGTACGCAGGTTTGCTGCATCAACGAACCCAAAAAATGGGTTTTTATACTAATATCAATATAATCAACTAGGTGAAATCATATACCAGTTTTTATTCATTTATGTTCATAACTAAGGGAGACATGGCATTTCATTACTATCCATAAGAATAACATGGGGCTGAGTACGCAGGTTTGCTGCTACGGGAGCCTTTGGCAAAACATTGCTTTTTTAGAAAATATCAATAGAACAAAACCAGATGAAGCCATATACCAAGTTTCGTCAGTATACGTTCATAAATAAGCAAGATATAACATTTGTCTTTTCCTCCATAAGAATAACATTAGACAACGTACTGTGTTTAGCACTTTTAATTTCTCGGTAACCAATTGACGTAGAGAAATGATCAAAATACAAAATTGTGTTTTTAAGCTGAATATAATATATATATATATATATATATATATATATATATATATATATATATATATATAGAGAGAGAGAGAGAGAGAGAGAGAGAGAGAGAGAGAGAGTGAGAGAGTTTCGAACGAATGGTGTTTTTGGGGTCTGGGGACCTCAAAACGAAAAGTTATCATGGTCCCGGGCCTAGATATTACCATGCCGACTACCGTAAAAGCTTCTTTCCTATAGGAGAAATTCGCTAAAATGCTATCAAACATTCATGGTATGATATCATAAATTCGACATAGTTAAAACTAAATAACCCCCTCTCAAAGTATAAACTGTTTCAAACTCATTTCCACCTCATCACACAGCAATATGTGCAGATTTCTAGCGATAGCGAGCCCTCAATCTGTGTTCCCAACTCCATTATTCAGACTTCAAAAGCGTTTATGTAAAACAAAAATGTTATTTGCGATAGCTGGAATTGAGGTAAAATCGAGTTACTGGCAAACGGGTAAACGGGCCCTTCAGTAGAAACGGGCTGAGGGCCGGGCGCGCACAAATTGGCAATCAAACTTGGCTCATGAAGGAGCGGTGCGGTGCCGCCCCCGAACTGCCGCCCCCGCCGCGACGCCAGAACCACCCCCACCCCCACACCCGCGCCCTCCGACCCGCCCCCGGGCTCCCGGGTCTTCCAGGTCCTGTACCTTTGATCCCAGAGTTCCCATCTGCATCCACTGGATTGAATAATAATTGTGTTGCGAGGTGCTTTTGACGATGGGAATTTGCATGGTTATTTGTGTCAAGTTAAGTTGTTTTATTTATGGAAAAACTCTTACTATAATTGTTGAATGTTTTATCATAGCATCAAATTACGGTATATGGTTAAACAGCTCTCCAGACAAAGTAAAACTAACAAAATGTCACGGTGGTGGGCAACCAGATTTGATCAAAATTATAGTTATTATAGTTCATAAGCAAATGAGTTGGCATTTGTCTAATAATACTTATTGAGTTTTACCTTACATTAATGTTTGAATATGAGATGAGTATCGTATTTGATTTAATGCATGTAATTTATTTGTATTTAATTGGGATTTAATGATTTTTTTCACATTACGAAAACTGTAACTATAATGACCTCTTGCCTACTGTTCTAATATCACGTTGCCTCGTCGCAATAGCTAAGAGTGATTGAACCCTGTTAACCCGTTTTAGATGACTGGACATTAATACTATACTTAATCGTGAAAGATTTCTTGGTCCAAGTGTTTTTTATTACAAATATATCTCCACTTATATTGTACTAACATACTACTCGATGATAAATACCGGGTGTTCATAAATAATTACGTGGTTTGAACTACTAAACATATTAGACACATTTTTAACCGTGAGATTTTTATGATATTATTTATGGATTGTAAGGGTAGCCTTAAGTTCACAGCAGATTGGTAGGTCATTCGGTTAAATATCGACTATCGTATTGCAGACTACCGATTTTTGTAGTCGACTACTCAACTAGCATCTAGAGAATCACGGCTTGATACATTGTAACTTTCCCTCTATTTGATTTGCTATGGTGGTCCAATGGATACATCGAACTCACGATCATGCGGTTCCGAGTTCATATCTAACTTTTGCTGATTACTTTTTGCGGTCTGAATTTTTAGTGAATTTCCTTTGGAAAGTGAACTATTGGCATGACCCGCACGGTGAAACTTAAGCCCGGGACCACCATATAAGTTCCTAACGTGACCCCCTAAACACATTTTGGGGGGGGGGTCGTTCAAAATTGTATATATACATATATATATATATATATATATATATATATATTTATATATATATGTGTGTGTGTGTGTGTGTGTGTGTGTGTGTGTGTGTGTGTGTGTGTGTGTGTGTGTGTGTGTGTGTGTGTGTTTGCACTCTAGCGGTCGCATTTTTTGTCCGATTTACTTCAAATTTGGTAGGGACGTTCCTTTCTGTAATCGGTTGGACAAGTTCGTTGGGAAAAACAATCGGAAAACTCTAAACCCCTTTTTTGGGGATTAATCTTTCAAATTTCGGGTTTTTGGGCCCAAAAAGGGTCAGAAAAGCCCCGTATGTAAAATTAATGCATGTAAAAAGAAGTTTTAAGCCCTCTATCGTCATTCTAGCATAAAAAGTTTACCAAGTTATTAAAGAAAATGGGTTTCGACTAAACCCAGTACGTTGTCTTACGGGGGTTTTACACTATAAGAGCCTGTTATTCCTTTGTTAGAGTACTTTTATCATCCCCAGCAACCTCACGCCTACTTTCAAGCCTGTCTGGACCTTCTCATAACATTATAATGCGCAAAATTGTATTCCCAGCTTTGCAGGTAAATGAAACCAGAAGCATCAGAACAGCCAAAAATCACTGTTTTCAGATTTGAATAAAAATTGGAATAAATGTATATTTTTACACTGATATTGAGTTTTAAAAGTTGTGGAAGTTCACTTCCCTCACGTCAGCGTGCTGCGTGCCAACTCGTTTTTATTTACGTTATTTTGTTCGGGTTCAAGTCTTATTTTTATCGTTTGCCTTTTAAGGTCTAGATTTTAGCAATTTCCCCTATAGGGAAGAAGTTATTACCGTAGGTCTCATGGTAAGATTTAAGCCCGAGACCATGATAACTTTTGATTCTGAGGTCCCCAGATGCCAAAAACTCCATTCGTTCCAATTTGTATATATATATACAAATAGCGCGATAACTCTCGTAAAAAAGGTCCGATCTTAATTAAATTTGGTACAAAAGTGTAAAGTACCATTTTTTTTAACGAGTTCGAAAACCAGACGAATCGCACTATCCAAAGGGGGTTTTTGGGGGGTTTTTGTACGACAAAAATGAATTTTTTGGGGTTTCCACATGCAATTTTTATTTAAATCAAATTTTAGTTTTCACCATTGAATTCAGCATAAAAAAACAAACAATTTGGTATCTTGATCATTGCTCTATGTTAATTGGTTACTGAGATATTGAAATTGCTAAACACAGTACGTTGTCTAATGTTATTCTTATGGAGAAAAATAAAAAAAATATATCTTGCTTATTTATAAACAAAACTGACGAAATTTGGTATATGGCTTCATCTGGTTGTGGTTTATTGTTGTTTGCACAAAAAACATTTTTCGCCTATGGTTCACGTAGCAGCAAACCTAGGTACTCGGTCCCTATGTTATTCTTATAGAAAATAATTAAAATGTTATATATCGCGTATTTATCGATGTATATGGATTAAACTTGGTATGTGACTTCACTTAGATGAGTTCTATTGATATTTGCATAAAAACCCATCATTATTTTTTGTTCCTTGTTGCAGCAATCCTGCATACTCATTCCCATTGTTATTCTTATTGAAAATAATTAATATTATAAATATCGCTTGTTTTTTAATATATTTCTTATGGATCCTGTTAAGTGGCTTAATTTGTTATGTTATTTATTCATTGGAAATTCGCTGAGTATGCAGGTTTGCTACGACGGGGGTATTATATATACAAAACACCAAAAACACCATTCGTTCAAATGTTTATATATGTATATATATATATATATATATATATATATATATATATATATATATATATATATATATATATATATGTGTGTGTGTGTGTGTGTGTGTGTGTGTGTGTGTCCGTAAGCACGATAACTCTCGTAAAAAGGTCCGATCTTTATGAAATTTTGTACAAATGTGTAAAGTACCATTTATTTGAACGAGTTCGAAAAACAGACGAATCGCACCTTCCAATGGGGGGTTTTGTGCCCGAAAAATGGGTTTTTTGGGGTTTCCCCATGTAATTTTTATTTAAATCAAATTTTATTTTCACCATTGAATTCAGCATAAAAAACAAACAATTTGATATTTCGATCATTGCTCTACGTCAATTGGTTACTGAGATATTGAAAGTGCTAAACACACTACGTTGTCTAATGTTATTCTTATGGAAAAAAATAAAAATTCTATATCTCGCTTATTTATAAACAAAAACTGACGAAATTTGGTATATGGCTTCATCTGGTTGTGGTTTATTGTTGTTTGCACAAACAATTTTTTTCGCCTAAGGTTCCCTTAGCAGCAATCCTAGATACTTGGTTACTATGTTTAGCACTTTGAATATCTCTGCAACAGTTGGACGTAGAATCACAATTTAAACACCAAAACGATTATTTTGTAGAGCTGGATTGATTGGTAAAAGCAAATGTGAAGTTTACATATGAACTGAGAAAAAGCCAAAAACCTTTTTCCCATAAGATTATCATGGAAGATTTTATGAGCAGGTTTTTTGGATTTTCTCCGCTACCACTTAACCTAGGTTAATAATTAAAAATACTATATTTTTTAAGCTCTATAAAGTGCTCAAAATCCAAAATTGAGTGTTTTAAAAATTGTAGGGTGAAAAATGCAAAAAACTTATTTTTGGAAAATTTAAATCCCCCTTCCCATTGTCCGATTTTTCTGGTTTTCGAACTTACTCATGAATGTCACTTTCCACATTTAATTTTAGCCAAATTTCATCGAAATCGGATGTTTTTTACTCAAGTTATCGTGTTAACGGACACACACTATATATATATATATGCATGTAAATTTGAACGAATAGTGTTTTTGACATTTGGGAACCTCATAACAAAAAGTTATCATGGTCTTGGGCTATGGAAATTCGCTAAAAAGGTAGTAATTTAAATCTTCGCTTCGTCCTCTTATGCGACATTAGAGCGTAATCCTAGTTCTTATGGAAAATGATGGAAATGTTATATATCGCTTATTTAGGAATGCATAAGGATGAAATTTGTAAGTGACTTCACTAAGATGAGTTCTATTGATATTTGCATATAAAAACCCATTATTTTGTGTTCCTTTTTGCAGCAAACCTTACTCATCCCCAATGTTATTCTTATGGAGAATAATTAATATTTTAAATTTCGCTTGTTTGTGAATATATTTCTTATAAATCCTGTTAAGGGTTTTAATGTGTTATGTTTTATATTCATTGGAAATTCGCTGATTATGCAGGTTTGCTGCGTCGGGGGTATTTTATTAAAGTTTACTTTATATTTGTTAGATCAAAATTTATTTAATTGTACTATATTGCACAACGAAGAGCCACCATACAGCACTCTGCGGAGTTAGGTTAGGTTAGGTTACTATAATTTTGTCGTGAGCTGCAGCAAAAGTTCTTATTTTTTACATGTAATTCTATTAGCGAATTTCCCCTATAGGGAAGAAGCTATTACCGTAGTCGACATGGTAAGACCTAGGCCCGAGACCATGATAACTTTTTGTTTTGAGGTCCCCAGACCCCAAAAACACCATTCGTTTGAATATATATATATATATATATATATATATATATATATATATATATATATATATATATATATATATATATATATGTCCGTGGGTGCGATAACTCTCGTAAAAAAGGTCCGATTTTGATGAAATTTGGTACAAACGTTTATGACTTTATGTTCGAAAACCAGACAGACCGACCTATCCGAAGGGGTATTTTCGGGGGGTTTTGTACCCCAAAAATGAGTTTTTTGAGTTTTTTACACATAAGTTTTGAAAAAGTGAAATTTTATTTTTTTCCATTGGAATCAGCTTAAAAAGACGCACAATTTGGTATTTTAATCATTGCTCTACATCAATTTCTTACTGATATATTGAAAGTGCTAAACACAGTACGTTGTCCAATGCTATTCTTATGGAGGATAAGAAAAATTGTATATCTTGCTTATTTATCAACTTATCCTGACGAAACTTGGTATATTGCTTCATTTCATTGTGGTCTATTGAAATTTGCACAAAAACCCATTTTTTGGCCCATAGTTACCGTAGCTGCAAACCTGCATACTCAGCCCCATGTTATTCTTATGGAGAATAAGTAACGTGTTATCTCCTTTAATTATGAACATAAATTAATAGAACTTGGTACGTGGCTTTACCTAGTTGAGTTATATTGATATTTGTATAAAAACCCATTTTTAGTATTCCTTATTTCAGCAAACCTGCATACTCAGCCGCCATGTTATTCGTATGAAGAATAATTAAAATGTCATAAATCGTTTATTTATGAATGTATATTGATGAAACTTGGTATGTGGCTTTATGTGGTATTAAGATAATATTATATGCATTGGAAATTCGCTGAGTATGCAGGTTTGCTGCTACGGGGGTGTGGGGTTTTATTATGTTACAGAACAAAGAGCTAGAATCGGTAATCTATAATACGATAGTAAATATTTAAAGGCGGTCCCACTCTTCTCGCGAACACGCCCGAACATTCGGCCGAACCCCGATTGTTCGGAGTATTCGCGAGAAGTGTGGGAGCTGCGCGAACTTTAAATACGGGATCGAATATTCGGCTGAACATTCCAACAAATATTTAGGCTCCCACACTTTTCGCGAACATGCATCATTGCATAACTGCATCATTGATAGTCAACGATCTTGTTCTACTGAGACAATACTATAAAACATGCGTATTAATTTGTATGCGTATCTATTTATTTTTTCTGTTTTGAAGTAAGTATTGAATACCACTTAAGTGGTCAAGAAAAATCTATAATTAAATGTCAATTTATAGTTGTACTGATATAAAATGCGTATTTCAGTTAAATAATTATATTATCTATAAATAAGTTATTTTACTGTTATTTGTGCCAATTGAATTGCTTCAAGGCGCAGGGGGTTGACATTTATTAGCATTCTGTCAACGGATTCTGCTAGATTCAGGGCTTGAGTCCCTTCTTCTACTCACCTGCACTATTGCGTCAGTGTGTCGATGCAGTGTGTTGTTTCGAATCATTCAGTTCATAAAAGCACTTGCGTTTTCGTGGCAGCAGATTGACGCCAACCTCAATAATGGACAATTTAAATGAATTATTTATAGAAGGGATAGAAATAAATCCTGCAATACGGAACCTTTAATTATTGTCTCTACATTTTCTATATTTAAGAGGGCGTTGGAGAGCGGTCATGTTGGATTTTACCTCCATAAGAACAATGTTAAACTTAAAACCATATATCTAGCTTATTTATCAACATAAGATTATGAAATATGTCTCAAATTAAAGGTATTTTGAAGACGCAGGTGGTTTGCTCACTATTTTTAAAATAAAATAATAAATTTCCAAAAATATAGTAATTTAAAGTTTATATTTTTATACATATACTGTAGTATTTCCTAGTCATTAAAAAATAAAACTCCCAGCAAACACTAATCAAAACTTTATAAAGATTCAAACAAAATTTATTCCAAATCAATAGGTCAAACAGTAACAAAAAAATATGCTTTTCAGTAAAGACATGTTTTGTGCGTTTTAACATTGAAATAGCCCGTAGCGCTAGGGTCAGCGACGATATTTCTTCTGACTCCAACGTCCGGTTAAATAGTAGTTGATTTCCTTCCATCCACAGTCCATAATCAGTGCCGGTCACAGTGGTGAAGGGGGGACAAACTACTCCGTGGAGGGGGGGGGAATGTTTGTGGTGACAACACCCAAACGTATCCGTCTTACCAAATTAATATAAATGTGTCATCTCAGTTGAGTAAACGACAGTGGAATCGATTTAATTTATCTCAATTATTTAACAAGAGATAAGAAGCTTCCAAGAATTACAAACGTATCGCATCGGCGACGTGGTGCAGGTGCACAACCAATCTGTCATTCCAACCGTGAAATTTTATCCGAAAAGAATAGTTTTTGAGTTATCTCTTTACTAATATTATTGTTCAGTATATACCTTATTGTAAGGTAATTGTAAAAACTTGACTGTTAATAAACTTAATATTTGAATGTTTAAACCAAATAATAAAACAATTTACAATGTTTTTTAATTATTTTTTAATTATTAACTATACTATCCTATACATGTATAAAAGAAAGCTGGTGACTGTCTGTCGAGTTGTCTGTTCCGTTTCAACGTCCCATCTTAGAAATCCCTTAGGGCTCCGCCCCAGTCGCACTCAGAGTTACTTATTGAATCAGGTAGGTACTTAAAAAGATGTAGTTGCAGTAGGAATTTTAATAAGCTGTGCGAAATACTGGTATCAGCTAGTATATAATATATTTATATTTTTTTTTATTTCGCAAAAAATAGGCTCTCATATTTTCTTGGTTTCCTCTACACGACTCAATTTTACACCTTTTATAATTAATTACATCACGACTGTAGATGCGACAACAGCAGCATTAGCTGTATAATCCATCTGTCCGTTTTGTCACGACAATGCTCGTTGGACACGACGGAAAACGAGCAAACAGCTGATAAAATTTATTTCATATTTTCAAGGAAAGTTCGCCCAAACATTCGCACGAATGTTCGGTGGGTGTTTGCGAGAAGTGTGGGAGCTTCAAACAGGGCGAACGTTCAGTGAACGTACGGCCGAATGTTCTGGAGAATGTTCGGCCGAATGTTCAGGCCTTTTCGCGAGAAGTGTGGGACCGCCACACACAAGACCTACCCAACTGTTATGAACTGAAGGCTATCCGGAATCCAAAAGAAAAATAGTTTTGTTACATTAATAATGTAAACAAACCTTTGTAGATTGTTTAGGTAATACCACGTAATGCTTTGACTTGTTAAGATTGTGTTTTATTTTTAGTAAAAAGCTAAGTGTAAGCTGTTGTCAAGTGTCAGTGACATTAGTAAAAAGTTTAAATGACAACATTATTAAAAAAAAAAGATGAAAACCAATTTCGCAATATGACTTATTTGAAAGAGATATTCTAAGTCGCAGTATCAACGAATCAAGTGACGGGTCGGACCGCTTGTGATTAAAGAAAACCAACGTTAAGACATGTGTGCAGAAGCGATGTAAATACTCGAGTCTTTACATCGCTGGTGTGCAGAGCTGCAAAGGGCGCTGCGCACTCTGTAGTGTATTTTTTAAGAATAAGAACAGTTTAATAGTATGAATAATTCAAAAATATTATTGTTATTGTCGTACCTTTTCTTGATTTTAATATTTCAATTAACACCATTAAATTAAGAAAACCTTCATGAAACAAGAGGGAAGGACAAGTTTGAGGATTGAAGGTTTATTCATTTTCTGTTAGTACTCAAGCACATTACGTTAAATATACGTACTCGACTCTGCAAGACAATTTATTTCATTCGGGCATCCCGATTACAATCAAGCGAAATAATAATTTCAGTGTTTCCTATGGCACAAATGTCCAATAATGAGTCCAATGATTAGTTTGACTTCGGTATCGCATCGCGCTTCTAACCCGTGGTGTACTGTATTTGCTATCAATGAGTTAATTAATGTACGACTGAAACACCTTGATAGGTTTGATATTTTATAATTATATACTTAATTTAATTTTAACCTGATGGAACACTTTCATTAACTATTTCTTCTATAAATAATTCGAGGAAAATTTGAATATGGCACGTTATATTTTGTTACAGCGAATCAATTTTGTTGTTTTATTCACTAAGTGGCAAATGGTTTGTAATATAAAAGAGTAAAGGAGAAGGTTTAGTAATGACCGGCAATAACAAATGTTTAAAAATAAAATGTATACTATACCAAGATACGCATTAAATGGCAAATATAGCAACTGTCCTTTTTTCAACTCCTGGAAAAAAGAAAATCTGAACTTTGGAATCTCCAAAGTCACTCTTAGCGGAAAACGACCTTAGTTTACTGTTGGGTAACGGTAACGTTCTCGGTTCTTTGGGACTTTCAAAAAACACTATAATTTACTGCCCCTTGCGCTCCCCTCCCGGGGTTGTCGATCTGCCTGTGACGTCACGTTGTCCAACTCTGGCCGTTGCACCCCCGTTGCTGATTTACACCCTCGGCTCGGGGTGCTGCGGGTGAAAGACCGGGGTGGGGCGATGACCGCTTTCACCATTGTTTCCGGGTTAGCTTTTTGTCGGGAGAAACTTCCGTTCCGTGGGAAGATAGTGACAAAGCTACGCCAGACTGTATTATAGGAAGTGCCGGTTTCCAACCCATTCAGCCTCACAATGTATTTACGGTTTGCTTCATTATAGTGACAGTCCTGTCCAAATGTTTTGTGTCGGGGTCATCTGGGACGCTGATTTGGGCCGCGTTTTCAGCTCGAGACGAATTAAAGGGTGACATATGGGGGAAATTGACCCGAGAGGTGGAGGTTTGTGGTCGGGCGGGACGGTGGTCTTCCTCGTAGCAGATCCTTGGTTAGGTTAGACTGTAACTGAACTTGCTTTTAAAATATTCTTCAAGTTTAAGATTTTAAAACCCTAGCATACACTTGTAAAATTATTGAGCACATTTAGTTCGGGCAAGGAGGATTAGGATTTCTCAAATATCCAAAGTAGTAATCTTGTTCTTGCACAAAGTGAAACAGTGAATAAAAAGAGAGACGTTACGCAAAGTCCATCAGCACGGAGCTGTTAGAAAAAAATAATATCGAGAAAGCTTAGAGATATTACACAAACTAATAGTTAATCAGCACATAAACGTTTTAAAATGCCATATTAGATCGACACTGAGACGTTAGACATCGTAATATTGAATCAGCAAAGATATATTACACATAGTATCTACATCATAAAAATAATTAATCAGCACAGAGACGTAAAACAAAGTAATATTGCATCAGCATAGAGCCGTTAGAAAACAAATATTGAAAAAAATATAGACATTAGACAAAATAATAGTTAATCAGCACAGAGACGATAGACCAAATAATACTGAATCAGCATAGAGACATTATACAAAGTAATATTTCACCAGCACAGAGACGTCACACAAAGTAATAGCGTATCAGCACAGAGCCGTTAGGAAAAATAATATTTGAAAAGCTATTGGAAAAGCATAGAGACATAACACAAAATAATTGTTAACCAATGCAGACACATTACACAAAGTAATAGTGGATCAATACAGAGACGTCAGACAAAGTAATAGCGCACTAGCACAGAGTCGTTAGGAAAAATAATATTGGAAAAAATATTGGAATAGCATAGAGACATAACATAAAATAATTGTTAACCAATGCAGACACGTTACACAAAGTAATAGTGGATCAATACAGAGACGTCAGACAAAGTAATAGCGCATTAGCACAGTGTCGTTAGGAAAAATAATATTGGAAAAGATATTGGAAAAGAATAGAGACATAAGACAACATAATAGTTAATCAACACAAAGACGTTACACAAAGTAACAGTGCACCAGCAAAAAGACGTTACGCAAAGTGATAGTGCATCAGCATAGAGACGTCATAACTAATGTATGAGTTATATGATGGTTCATATCCTGCCATTTGTTTTAAAATGTATCATAATTACTGCAGTATATGGCAAGGCTGTATTAGAGTCAAACGTTGTATAAGTAGAGGTAGATATGAGTTTTAAGGATACCGCTCCAGTCAGTGACTAGACAAGTACACAATACTCCAGTAAGTGACCAGTAATAGAAGGAGTTTTTAATTAATTATTAAGTGAACATTTTTAGCATAACTGAAAAACACTCTGTAATGATATGAATACTAAATATATTGTTTTAAAAAAAGAATAGTATAATTGATGAGGAAAATCAGACATCAGACATCATTATAGCTTTTATTTCTTAAAATATAATATTTTGAATGCATGCAATTACAGTGTAATATAAAATTCACAATAACTGAATAAATCCTGTTTGTAACTCTGGTCGTTTACTGGTGTATGCTTGGTCCCTTAATGGTTTAAGCAATGAACTGGTTCAAGACTCGTCACTTACTGGTGTTATGTCCTTAAAACTGAATTTCTATTCGTAATAATTATTTTAACTAATATACTCATATTATAATTACTTCTAGAGACAATCGGATTACGGAAAAAGACCGCATTACTTTCAAACGTATAAACCCATTATAAGCGCTGGTTGGGCGAATAAGTAACATAAAAATAATGAATTTTAAAAAGTCCCTCAATGGTGCATTCACCCTATAAGTTTAATATTTGTGTGATTTAAAATCCTGAGACTATAATGGAAAGGGCTAATACCTATTCTATATTTGGTGTTTTTCCATGTAAGAACAAATAAAATTATATAATTTAGCATTGCTGCTGGTATTGATCATAATGTTTTAAATAATGTCGGGAGAAAAGCTTCAGAGAAACACCTGAATAGGACTGCACTGATTTATATTCTTCTGTAAAGTTAACATGTATTTGGAAAACCCATAGGGCGAAGGCCTGAAAGTGGTCTTTTGATAATAAGGCAAGATTATGTCCCATCTCCGAATGAATACTAACCAAGTATTTTGACAATTTAACATTACTATTACCTGAATAACGAAATAAAACAACGCCATTAGGTTAACATTTGAACTTTGAAGGTCCATGTGGTTGAGCCCTTATAAGACGGATGTTTTACAAACCTCCATTAAGCTCTCCTCGATGGTAGTAACTCTTGATACAAAAAAAAACAATACAAAAGTTGTTATATAAATCGAAAATAGCTAAAAATTTGGGAAATTCTTCAAAATATTCAGATATTACCTATCAAAGCACAAAGCTATATTTTTACTTTGCGCAGCTAGGTTAGCAAAGTGATCGCTGGTTTACAGCCTTGCCTTGTTGACGGTGGTTAGGAGGCTTGCGGTCGTGTGTTGTGTCGTGGTGTATAGATAAGCGGACAGTCCCATAATCAGGTGTGAATAGATCGGAAGAACGGAGGTAAACAGAGCGGCGCGAGTCAAAGCTGGCAAACACACGGGTGTTCCGGGAACAGGGGCGGTGGCAAGTGGGAGAGAGATGAAGAGTGAGGAAGAGGGAGAGAGAGAGAGAGAGAGAATGAGGGCTTTTGCAGTTAAATATTCCAGTTGCGTCGGCGAAATGATTATAAACATGAATAATCCGCCAACAATTCACGTTTTACAATACTCATTTTTATAAAACAGTTATTCAATAGACATTCGACGCATGGTAAGTGCCGAAAGATTAAGATTTTAACTATATTATTCACTCCTCTATTACTAATAGTTTAAATATTTTATTTGAATCGACTCGACACATTTCAATTGGCTTGATATATACAATCTTACCCGAAAATAATTTCTACTGCCGCCATACTACATAATTTCAACAATTCATTATACCATTTTAACAATCGAAAAATTAAGAACTGACTAATCCTGACTATTACGGTTACACAGGAAAAATTCTTGGATATCGTAAAATATTTTTATGTGTTTAAATTCTGTGTTGTAATTTATGAGCTTTTACTCTTAACAAACGTTTATTTTAATAATCACCCTATTAATTGCAATCCTCATTTCCTTTAAGTAACCATCACAAATTTAAACGTCTATGAAGCGATATCCACAAATATTTACTAATTAATTGAAATTGTTCGCGTAGTAATTGCATTTTCAAAACGAACATTATTGTGTACTGTGTTAAATTGAACCATTTATCATTTATTTATCATATTCAGGAGAGATTATTCTCATAGATACATTGAAGATGCATTAAATTAAATTTAACATTCAATTTAACATCACGGAATTCCCATTTGATCACATGCATGCCAAAAGTATTTCTGTAAAAATGAGTCTCTTTGAAATTAATATTTTAAGACATTCAGTCACCGATCTATAATTAAACAGTATGTAAGGTGGTATCAACGTTAGAGATTCATGACATTTTTTAAGTAAAAAAAGTAGCACCTTTTTTCTACACCTCTATAACAAAAACCGGTGCATTACCCTGGCAAAAAGTGGTAGCGAATCCGTATTTGTTTAAAAGTGTGCACGCAGTTTCAGAAGAAAGCTATAAAGTTCCGCCAAATTAAGGCCAATAACTGAGAGACCACTAAACACAGTACTGAGGAGCCGATACTTTGTGGCCAGTGAAATTGGCCAATTTGGAGCCAGTTCGGGGCTCCGGCTGCAACTATCTTGATAATTACTAATGTTAAAGAGCGGCCCGAGCTAATTCTGAGGAGGCGGCGCCGCTACTGTGGGTCTTCGGCTCCGAACCCAAAATCGATTCTAATTTAATGTCTGTGCCTTGCTGCCGAGAAACACACCCAGGTAAAAAACACCCTGTTGTCGGGAACTTACCGACCAGCACATGTGATTTGTAGCTTTCAAGGAACTCGGATCATTATATTATTAAAAGAAGTTTTGGAGAATGTTCAAGGTTTATTACATTCTTACCTCAAAGATAAAAACAGCTATATTAGTTTTTAGTAAAATTTCAGAATTGTTTTGACCCTGCTGCTGTATTCCACTATTACTTGTATACAGTTTATTCCAATGCAAGGGAATCAATTATTATATATATATATATATAATATTATATATATTCTAAATAAGTAATTCAAATTTTTTTTAGGATCGAGTTTTGAGATAAAATCAGAAGAAGAACTGAAGATACAGACTCCAAAGTTAATATGCACGAAGATTACTTGATATACATTAACAAGTAATATGTATTCATTTAACTTCGTGCATGTTAACTTTAGAGTGTGTGATCATCAGTTCATCCATATGGTTGGATCTGCTAGAAACATATTTACTGGTACACCCGAAACCTAATATGAATAATTTGTCGTTACGTTGCATAAGGATAATGTACTTATTATTTCAGTATTGCATTTGTTTTGTTCATTTTGCACTATTCGTTTATTTACGTTTGTCAGTCGAGCTCGCATAGATTCTCTTTGTTTCAATGGAGATGCTGTTCTTCTTTTTATAATTTAATTTACTAGAGGACCCGCGCTGCTCTGCAGCATCAGTCAGTGTTGCAACTTGAGTTTATGAGTAAAGGCTAATCAATTTCAAATATGTATGTTTTTCATTAAAATCTAATACTTTTTGGTTAGCGGTAAAAGTTATATAAATATTTTGTGTAAAGGTTTGTAATTTGTGCACTAAAACACTAACCAGTTTTAACTATAAATAAAGGTAATGTTCTCCTTATCCTTGAAATCGTTAGACCTAGTATTTTTCTCGCTAGAGTTAAGCAGCAGGGTTTTTATTTACTTTCACAGCTGTGATATTTATCTGTTTAAAGCAGTTAAAAGGGAATAATCTATGATAATGTTATGGTGGTTGTTTTAAAAGAAAGTAATCACTATATTGTTCATACTTGTAAACGAAGTTTAAGAATAACATTCTTAGGATTCCTATCCCAATACTGAATGACTGTGAATTCATTCCTAGCCACGCTGCGCCATACTTTCGTCATAATGGCGTTTGTCAGCCCATCCCATTATACGATAAAATATATATACAACTTCGAACGAATGGTGTTGGCATCTGGTGAACTCAAAACGAATAGTTATCATCATCCCCGGGCTGGGAGGTCTTAGCTTTGGAGAAATTTGCTAAAAAAGCAAATATTTTATCATCAGTTATGATTTTTCTCATCGTGTAAGTTATTGATAAGTATGATGCTGAATTATTTTATTTTTTTAAGAAAAGCGCAGAGCATAGATGGCTTTAATTTTCTGAAAAATACCTATATAAAAAACTAAGCAATTGAATAAAATTTAACAACAAAACTTATAAAAGCTACCCTGAATTTTGTATACCCATAATGTCCATATGATTTTTTTGGCTTTGACGCTCGTTTTGTGATGTCCTGTCAAAGTTTCCCTAGTTCTGGGTTTAATGTGGGATTTAGGAAATAATACCAAATAGGTGTAATACAATAATAACTGGATTACATGTACATTCTTGACTATATAAACACCGTAAATAAAGTATTTGTATTATGTGCTGCATTATTCCTTGGCGAACCAAATGAACTCTCTTGGTTAATAAACACATGTTTTAAGTAATCATCTGATGTAAACAAACTTCCTCCATAAGATTAACATGGGAACTTTAAGAGCCACTGGGGCAAAGCCCATTGAAGATATGTTAGTTTGGATGGGTGTTGACATATCTAGGCATAATTACCTATCATTTAAAAAAGAATCTTTAAAATCGGCACTGTAGAACAACCTGATGGACTGGACAAAGGTTTGCAATTGTTTTTATTATATATGAAACCCGGCTTCCTATGTTACTCTCAGCTAACAAAAATAAGTTTTCACATATGGCCATTGAGTATAGGCACTTCAGTATCCATTGCCAATTATATAACTGTCTCCATCTCCATGTGGTTCAAGACTACACATTCATTGCAAAATTGGAGGTGATAGTTGACGTAAAAATAAGAGAGGTGAGGAAGTGGCGTTGGAAAAGAGGGGAACTCTTGTTTACTGAACTTGAATTTGAAACCACCTCCCTTAGATTCATCGTTATTCACTCCCATGTCCAGTTCTGTCTGCTAATCTCACAGGGGCAGGGTGAGGGCGGCTCCAGTTTTGACAAATAGCAATCAGCTGGTCGGTTGGGAGCCACTGGCCCGTAGTGCCTACTGGCTACTGCTACCACATGTCCCTGGACGTCGTCGTTAACATTCCTGCACGGGTGTCCTGTGGCCGTCCTCGTGTCTATCAGCGAGTGCAACCGAGGGGTGCTAATGGAGGACATGCATCTGTATAGGAATGTCTATAGGAAAGCATGTCTATAGGAATACATGTCTATGCATTTGTTTCGTTAAAGAGTGATGTGCTAGTGTGTGGGTTACGTTTCATTGTGTATATCTGACAATTTATCTAAACGTTTCCTATTTTATACACTAACAATATATATATATATATATATATATATATATATATATATATATATATATATATATAGTGTTGCTTTTAAGGAGTTGTAAGGAATACCATCATATTTAACCGTATTCCTAATATTATGCTTGTATTGATTTGTAGTAGTACCTGCTATCATTGATTATACATCCTACGGAATAGGATGTATAATCAGTGCTGGTATATTCCTCAAGGGACACCTTCTGAAACACCCTTTAAATATCTATACTATACCAAGAGCTTGTTGTTGGAATTTATTTAAATTTTGAATTCCAATACAAATTTTCAAAATTCCAATACAAATTAATGTTTATTTGGCTGTTTCATTAACTTAATTAAAGATAAACTTTTGTTGGAATTTTGATCTTTTATTTTTTCAGTACAAAACTCAATAAATACTCTTTATTATTATTATTGAAATAATTTATTTGTGGATACATTGCAAAGAAATACATAACAATCAATTATAACGGAGCAAATAATGATGCCTTTTATTTTTTAGGGCACACGAGTTTTTTTCGACACTGTATCGTGACTGTGTTGTGATTTGTTATTATTTGTTAATGACGTGTTTAAGTAGGGGGTAAACACAATCATTCTAAATTAAAATTTTGATTTAGTAAGTTACTTTTTTCAATTTAACTACCTAATTTAATAATTGTCAATATTAGGTAAATACTGTAATAAAATTGACATACTTTAACACTTCAATTAAACTAATAGTACCAGAGGAGGTGACATGAACACTCATTCAACCTTATAAGACTCAATATAATATTAATTTTGAAAAAAAAAATTGAAACGAACATTGGGAACTTAATAGTGTGGCAACAGCCAATGTCAATTACGGAATTTCCCATAATGTTATAAGGAGTTGTAAACAATCGGCATCTGCCTATGGTTTATCTTATCAGTTGTCTTTTACCTCTCTTGTTCTCTTATCAGTCCCGATGTCGCTTCCATAATCAGCTGATAGGTGTTGTAAAACTGCGTGCCTTTTAGATGGGTGATAAGTAAACTTGGTAACCAGAAAGGTCTTGTTCTAATTTCAAATATCCTCATCAAAAATGTTACAGACAGACATTCACTATCCTGTCTGAATTTTGGATAGGAATCTTTTTGGATGAAAACAGATTAGTTAAAAGTTTGTGATATTGATCTGAAATTCAGATTTATTAAGTGTTTAGGGTTAAATGGGAAATTCATACACACGAAAATCATCGCATTTAATGTAACATATGCCTCCATAACAGCATACAATAATTAAACAATATTCGTTCCTTTACGCTTCTTCAAAGGTCAAACGAACTTAAAAGTATTGTTTTATTGAAGTAGCGATCTTGTTATATTGTATATTTGGTAATAACTTGAAATTTCAGTTTAGTCGTGCAGTTTGCAGTACTGGGATTTGGGGGTTCATCAGCCCTATATAAATATTATTTAATTATTTCAGTCATAAAATATTTGGTAAATAAAGCATAACTGCTTTGGACTGAATTTATGACCACTTTTGGAGTATTTAAAACATACAATATAGAGGGAAGCACATAACTGCTTTATTATTTGAGATGGGATTGGCGTTTTATATTTATTCTTCATTGTTATTTTGGTTATATATTTTTTAATATCCTATGAATCTGGTTCTGTAATAGACGAGTGTAAAAACAATTAGAAGAGACCTAAAGGGCTTTCATGTATTTCAAAAGAATACTTATTTTTGCAAAACAGTTATTCAAAAGGCATGGCAAGAGTCGAAGGGATAAGATTTTAGCTGTATTATTCATTCCTCTTTAACTAATAGTTTACAATTTCATTTGAATCGACTCGACACATTTCAATTAGCCAGCATAAACATCAACTCATCCGGACCAGCCAGGATGGTGTCCCCGCGACAAATTAAGCCTAATCTGGTGCTAAGTGTTTTACTGTGTCGCCGCCCCCCATGTTTGCACTGCAAATCCCGCTGTTTGGGCGGCCATGTTGGGCTTTCATCTCGCCGCCAGCGCTATCTACCGCGCCACAACTACAATCACAATCGTAAAATTCAGGTAGGCTGATAACGATAACAACTGTCAATACACGAGGCCGGCCGATACCGCGCCTTCTGGTTGCGCCGCGCCGTGTAAGACAAGGGAGCGACTACTGATAGCGATTGTGTCGCTCGCTTCACGGCCTCAAGGAAATCTGACACTTCATGATGAATTTCACCGTTTAAGACGCAAATACGCATTCGTTCGTTTTTTGAATGAATCATTGATGTAGCATTGATATATGACCTTGTTACCGAATAAGACTGTTTGTGGTTTTTATTTTTAGCGTGGAACCTTGATGGTATATTTGGTCATTAATTAATATCCCAATGGCCAATGCTAACCGAGGGACCTTTAGTTTAACGCACTGAACCCGAACCACAAAAATCTACTAATTTAGCTATGTTATAATTATAATACTAGAGTTCCAAGCATACAATAAAAGATCTAGATGGTTTGGTCGATGGACACGACATCGTTGGATGAAATGTATTTAGGTAAGGCATACTTTCTAAATATCAAATGTACTGGCTGGGTAGCAAAGTGGTTAGCGTGCTCGCTTCATAATCTGAAGATCGCCAGATCGATCCTGATCAAAATCCTGAGAGAGATTTGTGAAGGCTCGATACTGGATCCAGCTACTATTGATCATTGAGGTAATAATTAATGATTCTGGCTAAAGAATCAGTTGGTAGTAGTCAGTAACACACACAAGGCATCTCACCCATTATACACTCATAATTTATTCATATTCACCTTAAAATACGCCCTAGTTCCGTCGGCGTCTTACAGAGAGATTAAGACTTTAAGGAATATTAATAGTCTGATTTTAGTGGATTTGTGATTGTAGTACCAATAAATGATAAAATTATGTAGGTGTAGGTCATGGAGGTTAAGATCCATATCCATGAAATCTTCTGTCTTCTGATAGCTGATAAACTCTTGAGGACTGTTGGTGGTCCAGATAATAATGGATAAATGAATACCAGTAAAACCCAATAGTATATAAACTGGAGAAACATTCTGTGATGTGGAACCCACAATCAGTTTTGAAAAACTGAACACATTTTATAGTTATTAGATTATAAATAAATTAAATATCATAGACAAAGACAAAACAGATTTAGACACTATAAAGGCCCCACAAAGACCCCGCGTAACATACATCACATCGTGGGTGTGATTCAAATATCAAAAACGTCTTGGACGTCTTATTTAGTGATTAATAAACGATCGCTCATCTCTAGTGCCCTCAAAATCTCACGAATTATTCAAGTTAGAGTTTTACGATGCCAAAATGAGCATCTCCTTTGTTGAATGTTTTTCTGACATATCTAACAAAAATAATGTTTTAAGGTTTTTGAGATAAAGTGATTAATAGTTAGTGGTATTTTGTGTCCATAAAAATAACATTGATGAGATTTTTGACAACCCGTGAAGTAGAGTCTTGAAGAAATTTCCCAAAACCCAGCCTTATTGCACATAAGATTAGGGCATAAGATTAACCACCGTGCCAAGTTTCATCTTCAGTCATTAAGGTTTTTTTGATAAAGTAATTATGAGTGACTGGTATTCGGCTCATAACGGTATATTAAAAACCAGCGAACTGATTTGATTTTACATACTATTATCATTGAATATCAAAATAAAAAAGCTGCATCATCTAGCAAATTTAACATTTAAATTTCGTGTTGTTTATCTGAACTGCTGTATATTGCATATATATTGTGAATATATATTCACAATATATTCACTGTATATTGCATATATATTGTGAATATATATTCACAATATATATGCAATATACAGTAGTTCAGATAAACAACACATTTAAATGTTAAATTTGCTAGATGATGCATTTCAACTTACTTGGGGCAAAATATTTAAAGACATAGCTAGGAAATGTTATACATGAAAATAAAGAATATTATCATCTGTTTTTTAATTATTATTATTTATTTTTGCAGTTAAAAAAACCAACTACCAGCTGCAATACCAGTAGTAGTGTAAAGGGCCTCTCCGTGAAACGCTAAATACAAATTTAAATCTGGAGGCAATAGAATTAGATCACAAAAATACTAATTATATTTCTGCCAAGATTATCACAGATTATCACAGATTTATCTGTGTCTAAAATTGTAATTGTTTTAAATAAAGACTAATAAATGTAGGTTATCAGTAAAAAAGAACTGATAGATTTATTACACATGAACATACGTAAATATCAACACTCCTTTTTTAAAAATTGTCAGGTTATTGAAATTTAACTAAGATTAACGTATTTCAAACTAACTAAATTGACTTGCCAGTGTGGTTGATCTTTTAAAATACGAGTACTATTATAATTGCTATCATTAAATGAACATATAAAAACTACTTCAAATGGAAATGATTATTTAATAATTTAAATTGAACTTTGTACTTTGTTTGCATTTACACATGGTGACATGTTTACAAAATGCTATCAGGTCCTAAACTAGTTTTATCTGATGTATAACTGTTCTACCATTAAACAACCGTTAAGTTCTCCTAACCTCCTATTAGCACCCAATCAGTTATATCCTTAGCCGTTGAAGTTAAAGTAAGTTTTAGTCAGCACTTCATCATCTCTACCAGAGTTGCCCGAGTTTCCGTGGGTTTAAAAGGAAACCCCTTCGAGGTCCTACAAGTGTGATTTACGAGTAAGCAAACGGATCTTTTGACGACAACTTTTAGGATATGCACTTTACTGTAAACAAATCAATGTTAAAGGCTCGATTTGTTGCATCAATACATGCATGTACTAATAAGTTGAACTACAATAGTGGCTAAAGTTTTTAATCTCCTTTTAGCGAATTTCCCGTATAGAAGCTATTACCGTAGTCGGCATGGTAAGACCTAGGCCCGGGACCATGATAACTTTTCGTTTTGAGGTCCCCAGACCCCAAAAACACCATTCGTTCGAAACTTTATATATATATATATATATATATATATATATATGTCCGTGAGCACGATAACTCTCGTAAAAATGATCCGATTTTGATGAAATTTGGTATAACCGTGTAAAGCAACATTTATGGCTTTAAGTTCGAAAACCAGCCAGATCGCTTTATCCGAAGGGTTATTTTTGGGGGGGTTTTGTACCTCAAAAATGGGGTTTTTGAATTTTTTACATAACATTTTGGAAATAGTCAATTTTTAGTTTTTACCATTGTATTCAGCTTAAAAAAACACACAATTTGGTATTTTGATCATTCCTCTACGTCAATTGGTTACCGAGATATTGAAAGTGCTAAACACAGTACGTTGTCTAATGTTATTCTTATGGAGGAAAAGATAAATTTTATATCTCGCTTATTTATATCTCGCAAGTATCATCAGTACACTGATGATACTTGGTATACGGCTTCATCTAGTTGCGGTGTATTGGTATTTGCTAAAAAAACGATTTTTTGTCAAAGGATCTTGTAGCAGCAAACCTGCGTACTCAGCCCCATGTTATTCTTATGGATAATAATTAAATGCTATGTCTCCCTTAATTATGAACATAAATGAATAAAAACTGGTATATGACTTCACCTAGTTGAGTTACATTGATATTAGCATAAAAATCCATTTTTTGTGTTCCCTGATGCAGCAAACCTGCGTACTCAGCCCCAATGTTATTCTTATGGGGAATAATTAAAATTGTATATATTGCTTATTTGTGAGTATATTTTTATGAAACTTGGTAAGTGACTTTATGTAGTATTAAGACATTTATATCTCCATTGGAAATTCGCTGAGTATTCTGGTTTGCTGCGACGTGGGTATTATTTTATCTTGACAGACATAAAACATGCCTATTACAAGAATTGCATCACATGGTTGTATTGTGCTTGGGTATGCACATCACAATGCATGCATTTCTTAGAATATCAGAGATAGTACCACAATTAAATTACATGGAGGGTATCCAAATAGAATAAAAGTATGCAGAAACCTAGAGGTAAAACCTGCTACTATGTTCTCAGTTTAACTAGGTGGCGTTTTTGAAACAAATTTAGCATTATATATCACATATGAACAAGGCAAATACAGTATGAGTTGATGGGCCTGCACTGGGCAGGACCGGGTGCCACCAGAGGCCCCTATACTATAATGATACCTGCACTTATTTTGGCCCTGCTCAGGGCTTTTAAAATTAGCATATAAGTTCACACCTTCCTTCAGAGGCCAAACATTTCAGCACTGATAAATTTCCATTTGAACAGTACTCTCTGCACGGTGCCCACTCTCAATAATTTCACTGTATCTAAAATTATTGCAGTGTAGGCTCAAATTGAAGAAATGGGCTGAAATGGGCTAAAAGCTTTAGTGGAACTGCAAGGGGTTGAGGTAAATCAGTATGTTCATTTTTGCTCTGTCAAGGCAATGGTTCCTCACTTTTTTTTAATTTTGCAGCACCGGTAATGTTTTATTGACGCTGGTAATATGGAAACTTGTTTAGCGTATGGTAACTTGGTATGGCATAACCAAGTTTAATTTTTTTTGTAATCAGTTGTTGTTTGGTTAAGGGTTTAGTTTGGAATTGCATAAGTTAAAAAGTTGATCCTAGACAACATTATTTTGTTTAATAATCCTGGTTTTATACAAAACTTGCTGCAGTTTCCAGCTTCACCCGATAAATTCAATACAGTAATTGTTTCATCTGTTTTGAATTTTGAACTATTCGAATGAATCAGTGTATACAATTTAACCTCCCCAGTATTAACGAAAACATATGGATATCTTGCATTGTGTTGACAAGGAAGTGATGAGAGTTTCACACTTCCAAAATACGTTGGCGGATTGTTTTTATGTTTAGTTTTAAAAATTATGTGAATTAAGATAAACATTTTTGCAGCTTAAAAACATGCTTACGTATTAGAAATGTTTTATTAGTAAACCATATATTATGTATAAAATGTTAAAATAATATCAACAAATTAAAAATTTACTTTGATTTAGTTTTTGGTGTTTTTGGTGTTTTGGTTATTTTTGGTCATGTATTTTTATGTTTATGAACTTTAATATGACTGAACTACTACTTTAGATTCCTTTTTTTAACATAATAATAATTATTATGTTAAATTAATATTTTTATTTACTCATTAAATTATTTAATGAGTAAAATAATTAAAATGTTCTATAAATATTGTGCACATTTAATATAATGTTGCTGGCATTAATTTGATTTGAACATAAAGGAATAATAATAAAAACTACTTTTTATTTTTATATGTTTCTTACATTACTAAACTTCAAATTAATACCTTCTGTTTAGAAATATTTTTTGTAGACAAAATACGACACTTTTATAAAACTGAGTCTAGTAAAATTACTGAATCCCTCTTTGTACTCACTTTATTTGGAAAGCGTGCAAGCCTTTTAGCGAATTTTCCCTATAGGGAAAAAGCTATTACTGTAGGAGGCGTGGTAAGACCTAAGCCCGAAACCATGGTAACTTTTTGTCTTGAGATCTCCAAATGCCAAAACACTATTAGTTCAAATTTGTATATATATCTTTATATGCATCCGTTAGCTAATTAACTTTAAAAAAACATCCAATTTCGATTAAATTTGGCACAAATGTGTAAGGCAGCAATCGTGACTTAAGTTATACAACCAGAGAGGTCGGACCATGGGAGGGGGGTTTTATGGGGGTTTAAATAATTCCAAAAATCAGTTTTATGAATTTTCACCCTAAAAATTCAAAAACACTCAATTTTGGTTTTGACCATTTCATAGAACAAAAAACTAATAATTTAGTACTTTGAATCATTAACTTAGGTGAAGTGATTGCGGAGAAAATAAAAAAAGTATTTATAACACTTCCAATGTTCTACGTCCAATCGCTGCAGAGATAGTCAAAGTGCTAAAGACAACACGTTTTCCAATGTTAACCTTATGGAAAATAAATACAATTTTCGTTTATTTATGAATTTATATCGATGAAACTTGGTATGTGGCCTAACCTAAATGTAGATTATTTTTATTTAAATATTTCGCGTTTGTTTGTTTTCGAGTGGCACTTGTGATTACATTAATTCTTGGACACTTTTAAGGACCTTTAAAAATACATATATTCAAATGAGGGGCATTTTTAATTTTTTTCAAATGAGGTGTGAAAGTGTGAAATGGGTCACAAGCATTTGACGTCCTTTATGCAACAAATTGGGGCTCACAGCTGAGGTGGAAAGCGACATTTTCCTGGGCATAGTTCAAAGCTCTTACTGTTGTACGAAACATGATCTTTAGAGGGATGAGGTTTTTTTCCCAGTCCGCATTCTTTAACAATCCGGGAATTCATCTACTATTGAAGCAGCAAAGTCCCCAAAACAACCCCACCCGAGATGGTGGTGGTAAAGGAATTCGTCGGTTTACCATGAATGCAGCTGTAAGGATCAAGGACTAAAGTTTGTCATTATACGAGTATTTATTCATTGAGAACATCTAATTCTTGACACTACAAAAGAACAAAATAATTATAATTGTATCAAGACAGCGTTGTCGGATGTCAAATAAATAGGCCTAAACAACTAACTACTTCATGATATTATCTTCATTAATAAAATTGCACAAACCGACTCTCGCCAAAAACCTGACCGCTGTGAGCAAAACAGATGTCCCCGAGCCTTTTGAATAAAAACGAATCAAAATATTTATTATAACATAACGTTATAATTTGCTTTAGAGCTCAGCTACAGTAACAGGTGATAAATTCCATAAAATTAACTTATTCTAAAGGAGAATCAGCTAAAGCTACATAAACATACAAGTGAAATATACATACTGCAATTGTCAGTACCTATAGGCCTACTGTATAGGCTGTATAAACAAGTTGTAAGCATAAACCCATTTGACAATTATGCCCCATAGCTCGTAGGAGGGGATGGGAATTCCTTCATATTGTGATAGGAATTTTCAGTGAGGAAATTGAGGGCCATTTGCTTTGATTATCTTAAACTGGGTTCATTTTTTATGAAGATGGGGAACTTATTGTAAATGTTAGAGCATATACAAGAGAAGCTTCAAATAAGGATGTTTGGTGGGTTGGGTATAGTCAAAATGAATTTCTGGTAAAATGATTATGATGGTGGTTTCTAGTAAAGAATCGAGCTGGATTTGAACTTACGAACAAAAATCACTGGAAAATAAATTGAAGGAGGTGGCAAAATTGTCAGTCTTTGAAAGTGTTGTTTGCAGTGTCCTCTAAGACCTAAACCTAAAATCAATCTGATAGCCCGTTTTTGGGCTAAGAAAACCCTGGATGCTTCACTTGAGTTACCCCAAAATATTAAACCATAGGAATTCAGAGAATGAAAGTACATATTCAAAATAGACTTGCCTTAAAATCTGAAGATCAACTGACTTTGATAGAACTAATAGCGCATAAAAAGCTTTACTTAGTTTCGGTAAAATATAATTAATATGTTGACGCGAAGTCAAGGAAGAATCAATCTTTATAGGCCACGACATTTTGTTGATTACATAATTTAATTTGGCTGGTAAAAAGGAGGAATCAGCTGAGCGTTATTGATAGTCTATGGTTTAGTTGAAAATTAATTCATTGTGCCTTTTTAGGGTTAAACCTTAGACTATTGACTTCAAACCACCTATGCAGTAGGTTAAAATTACTCATTCAAATGTGATGGAAGTATAATTACCAACCCCAACAACCACTTTTTGCTGGTGGCCTGTCAAGAATGAATCGAACCAACTCAACAACTCAACGCAAGTCCATCAACCCCATAAAATTTAAGTTTCTCTAGCTTTTGATGCTTGTGAATTGCTTAGTTATGGATTGTTTTGGGTTTGTTGATGGTTAAGGTTCATGTCTTGACAAATATAGACGGCTATACACTGAAGTACCTATTTGGATTTGAATCGGTTTTCTGGAAGAAGTGTGAGGAAGGCGCAAATGTAGTAAAGAAAATGTTTGTGAGTGCTGACCGATCCTCGGGGTCTCGGGGTATTCTGTGATCCCAGATACCCCAGATCCAGGAACCCAGGAACCCTGTATCCCAGATCTCCTCTAGCGTGCTATTAACCAAAGATCAAATCGACACTAGTGTCCCACACCCGTCACCGAACACCACATCCAATTGTTTCCGTTGTCCAAACAACAAAAAGGCACAAAAGCCTGCCAGAACCTAGAACCCGCTTGTACTGCGGTCGGGCTCTGGCTAAATATTTTGTCACGGTCTATATATTCAAGTGACATTCTCTTTGTGTACATTTCACCCCAAATAAATTAGCCAGTTTCTAAACCTCGGTTGCCCGGCGGAGGCGGCGCGGAACGGACGCCTTCATGCTGTCTTGTGATTACCGCCGGCCAATGGGAGGGCTGGATCGCTAAGCCCCGCCCCCTCAGCGCATGCGCGGCCCAAGCTCGGCCCTCGCTGCGGCCTAGAGCTCACTTCAGAGCACGCAGTCCTCTAGTTCACACGGCTTCGGTAGTTTATTTTTGTGCATGTACTGAAGTTGTAGTTTGTTTGTAGTTTTCGTCACCGCGTCATGGCCGCAGCCGCCTGCACCCCCCAGACACCCCCGCTGCCCACACATACAGGTAGGTCCACTATATGCTTGACAACTAGAGGGTTTTTAATTTCTATGGACAAATTAAATCATCTGTTTAAACAGTTGAGTTTTAATTGATTACCATTTTACCAAATTTAATTCAAATGTCTAAATTTGATCTTTTACTTCTCATGGCTTAATATATCCGTAGTTTGGAGTTTGGCAATTTAGCCAAACCTTGGGATGAATTTATACACTTTTAATTTTAGTCTATACAAAATATTGTCAGTTGAAATTTTAGTATGGACTCCATTTTAACAACAAATGAAATAATCTAATTATTTCATTAAAATCCTTTATCAAAAACCCGTAACCTCCCAAAAACTGTACAATGTCAATAAACTAGAGGCCTTACAGTATTTTGATAATTTAACTATGTATGAATTAAATATAGAACAATACATTTACCTCTATCTAAGCAATGCTTGCCGGTAAAATGGTAAGATATAATAAAACGCATGGTGGTGTTTTATTTTTGGTTATTTAAATTAATTATTTGAGAACATTAAAAACATAACCTTCAATGTTTGAAGAATTATGTTAAAATTGTACTGCTTAAAAAAATGAATAATTTAACTAGAGAGTCCAATTAATTACTATTTATACAACTTTTCTTTATACAGTCGCTTGAATAATGCAAAATCTTAGGCAAGACAGATATGTACCTTTTATTGGATATTAATCCCCGGTAGTGTGTTGATGGAGAATGTAATTTGGATTAATACCAGTCATAAAATTATAATTACAATTAGTTATCGCAACAAAGAGTGAACACCTGTGGTATCGCACCACTTGAGTCGAGCCGCCGCGCGCCGTATCTCGAGAGGCGGCCGTGCTTTCCTATTTATGCGTTCCAACTATCGTTTCTAAATTGAACAACATTTTTAGATAAGTGGAATTGAAACTACTCTAGGTAATGACTAAGGTGACTGAGTAGCGAGAGAATCAGAAACTGAGAAACTATTCTAGTTAATGACTAAGGTGACTGAGTAGCGAGAGAATCAGAAACTGAGAAACTATTCTAGGTAATGACTAATATGACTGAGTAGCGAGAGAATCAGGAAACTGAGAAACTATTCTAGTTAATGACTAAGGTGACTGAGTAGCGAGAGAATCAGAAACTGAGAAACTATTCTAGGTAATGACTAATATGACTGAGTAGCGAGAGAATCAGGAAACTGAGAAACTATTCTAGGCTACTGTTAATCGTGGAAACATTAAACACCCGTATGCGTCATGTCAGAAAGAATTGAAACTGCCTTACACAATGTTTCAGTGTTGGTAAAATAACGGCTTAGCTTCTGTTTTAAATGTTGTTTTCATTACACAAATATTTCATAAAAAGAAATGATTTCTAGAATATGATGATTCATGTTTATTACAGGGTTTCTTTCAATGATCAATATCATGAAAGTTGTAAAAGATGTGTGTTAGAAATGCAGGAATTGCCTTTATTTTATATAAATAAATATATTAGATTATACTGTACTTAAAAGAATCTGGAGCCTAACGATGTTTAACTTTCACATTTATGTCATCATTCAAACCTTAATTACCAATCAGTCAACAATCATTGAATTAATAGACAGTTTATATATGCCGTATGAATCACCTGTGTCTATCAAACGTATCTTCCTTTTTATCTTCGACAGTTTTTTTGTTTTATAACGAGTTTTCTATTCAGCTTATATCACTTTACTAAAATAAAAAGAGAATTTACAAGACCAATTACACTACACATGGGTATTGCACAACAGTTAAAATTTGAGGCCACGAAAGAGGAGAAATAATATAAAATATATATTTAGAAAATGAGCTTGCTGCAGTCAACTGATGTATCGTATACCATTCTTCTGGTTTAATTTACCAACGTACAATTTACAATTTGTATGTTTGATAGGGTTTTGAAGCAAACCCCAACTTGCTAGCTAGGCTCGATTTTTGTATTTGTAAAACTTTCTCTGGGGCACAAATAACTGGAGAGGCGCGGCGCGTATACGCTCCAGCTTTCTGAGAAGCCGCAGGCCGATTTTTTTGTCGGTCCCGGAGCTGGGCACGGGCGGTATATTACTTTATTGTAACTGAAACCGAAACCGGTCCGGCACGGACCCTTCTCTTGTTTCTAGAAATTGTACCAACGTACTTCCTTGTCAGAGGAGCTCTGCATTATACCGGCAGTTTTGTTTTGAGTGTAAAAGTAACTAAGCTTCAGATGAGTAACAACTGCATTCAATCACTTTAGCGTATTGTTAACAAAAGTGTTTTACAACATGTAATTGTAATACGGTACGTGTAGAATTAGGTCTCACAAAAGGTTTAAAATGAAATCATAAAATATTTTCGCACATTAATTATTGTTTTGAATGCACTAAAAAGCTCAATGTAGTGTGGTTATTTAATAACAATTCTATAATTTGTAGTGTTCACAAGTTCCATCATTGTTAAAAGATAAACCAAATTATAAATAATTAAAAAACTAGTTGGTTTTTCTCTAACCGCAGTTATAGCAAACTGTCCACCCTGAATTCTCAAACTATTAATTTCAAACAAATAATCTAAATGAGGTAATATTGTTCAATATGACATAAGGCAATCGTCTTTTTTCAATATATTAAAGCAACTAATGACCAGATTTTAATCAACCATGATAAAATACGATTCTTATTGAACTTTACACTTGAACAACGCTTAGCAAAATTTTCTCCATAGAATGTCACGACCTTCTTTACTAATTTATGCCGCCTATTAAGCCCGATCGATAACATCTGCGTGACCTCTCGCCGCTTATCGAGTTGATAAGGTCACGGCGGCGGACGAGAGTCGCAATACCGCAGTGAGAACCGCGTGGGCGGATGAGGCAATGAGGCGACGGACCGCGGGATTGCCAGTGCTTATCTCCCCAGGATCAGTCCGGCCCGGACATCCGTAAACGGATAAGCTCCATCCGGATCATCCGGGCTCGGAGTGGCGCAATAAATGTGCTTTAATGTCGCTGTGTGGTCCGGTGGCTGAGCCTACAGGTCTTGTTAGCCAATAAGCTGAATACATTAGGTGTCAGTCGCGATAGGAGAATACTGGGCGAAGAAAAGCAACGTGTGTTTATCATGTTAGGATTACAATCTGTTCTTGATTTCTCTACGTAGCTACAACATATTGGTGGAGAAAGGTGGTGTCCATGATGGCCATGATGGGATGGGCTTCCATGAGGGATTAATAGTTACTATTAAAAATGCCTCACTTTATCATTGGAAGGTGATCTTAACTCTTGATATCCTTTGATATGGAGCTCTCGATACTCCTTGCATCGACTTACAGTATGTGTTAAATATCAGGAACACTTTATGATTTTATCTTTGGAAGTATACAATGGATTTTCATTTATTGTTTTCAAATTTATACTCCTAAATAAATCTAGTTCAGAATGGGTATTCCTACAAATTCCTACACTGTAACTTTAGTAATGTATCGGCATTTCAATATTTGTTTATTCATCAGAAAAAAATAATTCAGGATTTACATATTAAAAGTTCAAGTAACTATTTGGTTAAACCAAAACAATTTCGTGATGTGTGTGTTTTGTTGCAGGGTACAAGGACGCCGAGGGCCATAGTCACAGCCCGCTTCTGACGCCGCCCCACACCCCCACCTCGCCGCCGCGACCGCGCTTCTCCTTCAGCGACCCTGAGGACGAGGAGGTGATCGTGGACGACGACGAGCGCAGCGACTGCAGCAGCGACACGCCCGCGTCAGCCCCACTGCTGCCCCCTAGCGGCTGGTGCTGCAGCACGGACTCAGCTTTCACCCCTCTGCAGCGCCCGCCCGCGCCACCGGAGCAGACGCCACTACCGCTGCTGATGTACCCCCAGTGGCTCGTCAACCAGTGGCTGCGCACCGCCCTCTACCCGGACCCTCGGCGCTGCTACCCGTATCCTGGGAGTGTGCCCCCCAGGCGACCCCCGCCCCGCGCACCCCTCGCTCATCCGCGGCTCGGAGTCTCCTCCAGGCCCAAGAAGCAGTTCATCTGCAAGTTCTGCAACCGGCAGTTCACCAAGTCGTACAACCTGCTGATCCACGAGCGCACTCACACGGACGAGCGGCCTTACTCCTGCGACATCTGCGGCAAGGCCTTCCGTCGCCAGGACCACCTCCGGGACCATAGGTAGGTTTTATGCTATCGAATATCTCTTCACTATACTTGCAATTGTATATAGAATCACTTTAAATACATAATTTATTATAACCCGGTAGGAATCTAGACCGATTTGTTCGGAATTGACATTGCTACTTTGAACTTTTCTGATAAAATAATATAATTAAAATAAAATAAATTTACATTGCAATTTTTTTCTCTTGTATTTATAAAATTACAAGTTAAATAATAATACTTTGAAGGAGAAATATAGTCATTTCACCTAAACAATATCAAGAGCCCCTTATTAACCAGTTTTTACGCTAGAAATGAATTAATAAGCGACCTAAGAATTCAATATTGTCATGAAATATTCAGAGAAAGCTTCTTCTATGCAATATTCACTCCCGTGATCTTCTGTGTTTGACCGCCTGCCGTTACTTCGTAGCTAACCTCTTCTCGCTTGTCGCAGGTACATCCACAGCAAGGAGAAGCCGTTCAAGTGCGGGGAGTGCGGCAAGGGGTTCTGTCAGTCGCGCACCCTGGCGGTCCACAAGATCCTGCACCTGGAGGAGTCCCCTCACAAGTGTCCCGTCTGCAGCCGCAGCTTCAACCAGCGGTCCAACCTCAAGACCCACCTTCTCAGTCACACCGCCCCCGTGGCCGCCCCCGCCCTCGACCTCTCCGCCCCCGCGCCGTCTCCCAGACTGGGCTTCACCATCGACGAGATCATGTCCAGAAGATAAGGAGATATCCAGGAGTCCATGACAACTCCTCCTCTAGTCTGTAACCACCAAAGTCGTTGTTGTATTTTCAACTTCCTAAATGTCTTTAGTACAAATCTTTTTAGAGTGGTAGGCTAATTTTTAATCTCCTTAGAGAAATTGAAATTTGATTAAAAGAAAAAAGTACGAATAACATGCAAGGTTATGAACTTAAAATTCAAAAGCTCCATCACTTGAAAATTGCTAAATTACTGTTGTTTATTTGCATTTGTTAATTTTCTAGTTAAAACAAATACAGAAAAAAGGAATTACATTTTATTTTAGTCCATTACACACTTTATTGTTAGTAATTTTAATTTATCTAAATTTGTATAGGTTTACTTTTAATTTCACTTGTTAGCTATTTAAAACTTTCACCTTATAACAACTTACCGATCAAGTTCAAAATGCAGTAGCTAAGGCTATGTTATTCTTTATTGCTTGGTTTGTATTGATACATGATGTGGTAATGAATTCCTATGTTTATAAGCTTTCTTTTGTTCTAATTGTATTTATTATTTTGGCTAAACCCCATTATTATATTTTTTTAAACAATGTTAACAGTATTATTACTTCATAGTCAGATTGTAAGTAAAAGTAAGGCCAGTAGGGGGTGTTTCCATACATTTAAACAATTTTTGAGCACTAGTTAATTTGTATAAATGACTTCTATTTTTATATTGTTTAAGTTCCTGTGAGGTTAGGCTGATCTCTTTTTTTACCAAAAAATATTTTGGCTTTGTTAATAGCTTGATGTTAAAGGGTTAAATTCCTAATGTAATGCATGTAATTAAGTATTTATTGGTGTATTAATTTGTAATATATTGTTAATATAAGAATTTATTGTAAATTTAAAAATATCAGATTGTAAATAAAATAATGTTATTTATTCCAAGTATTTGATTTCTATTAATTTTCTTACCACATTAACAATCATATCTACCGAATAATTTTTATTTGACCTTAACATTTGTCCAGTTGATCGTGACTTGTAGTATCCCACCGTTTATCAGCACACAAATTGCCTTATTTTAACGAGGCAGCTTGGATTAATTTGTTTATACTCTCTGCTATATGTTTAGCATTCCAAACTAACCCTCTCGTTTTGATGTTTAGGAATAAGTCGCTAAGTTATAATAATGTTTTCTATAATTCATAGAATTAAAACTCTTATTAACTTTACAGGGAAAGCTACATGATTGTGTTGGCCTGATTTTATTATTTTGAGTTCCAGTACTTATAACATTATACGTGTGTGTGTGTGTGTGTGGACGCATGTAAAGAAAAAAATGACATCGTTGCGATTTTTTGTTTTGTTTATGGTTTTGTTTTTATAAAATCTTTGCAAGTACCATTATTTCATTCGTGGCTAAAATTGAAACAGCTTTAAGTTAATTGGGAATTCATAAAATTCTTGTAATTAATACGACTATTACATACGGTTGAGCAAATTTAATTGATGAATAATTAAACATTTTAAAGGGTTTCTTACCTAAAAATTCGTCTAAACCAATATTAATATATACAATTTTTAAAACATGAAGATAACATGGTTCAGATTGATTGAACAGTGAATCGATGACTTCTTATTTTGTCCTGTTCTCGGAAAAGGTGGAAAACTGATATTGACAGAAAAAGTTCAAAACTTTTCGCTTATTCGTCTTAAGTTAGGGGACATGGACAGTTTACCTTATTAAATGGTTTAAACAACATGAAGTTTACATTATTTAAATATCTGTGGTGTGAAAAAAGCACAAGTAATCTGATGTGATATCAAATGCCATAGTATATACTAATTTTGAGGGAGTACATGACTCTATTTTCAGGAGGCTAAAGAGCATTTATTAAATGGCGTAAGGGGTCGTCCTGTTGCGCTGAGCGCAGTGCACATCGTGCAGTGTTGTAGGAAAATGCTCCCATTTAAATACATGTAGTTGGGTATACTCCACAGTGCGGGCTGCGCACAAAATGCGGAGCTAGGAAGACCCAGCTTAACCCAAAAATTAACCTATGTGGACCTAGAGGAGGTCAATGGTTACCTCTACAGTACGAGGCTATTACACAAGTGAACAATGACTGTTTATGAGGTTAATATTTAACATAAACATTTTACCAAGAATGACGTTAAAGTTGGTTGAGTGTTACACTTAATTTCCAAATAACCTTGTATATATCAAATTAATTTGCACCTGTTTTCCGATGAACTTTGTATGGCTAAGAGGAATGAGAACTACAGAATCACCGCAGCGTCTTTGAAATCGATGTGAAAATGTCGGATGGTCCCAAAAGGTTCGTGACAATTTCGCGCCAGCCCAGTGAAACAGTTCTTTCCAACTCCAGTTGGCAGACTTCTAGACACTGGGCCGGTAGCGGTAATGATCGGTTGTGATATGTGGTTGTTGTAGGTCCGGAAACCCACCTGCCACCACCGGTAGCTAACCACCACCTATAGCACACGCTGCACGCACACCATAGCAGCTGCTGCCCGGTGCCTGCTGCCTGCTGCCTGCTGCCTACCGCATCTGCCTATCTGCCTAATCAGACCCGTGCTCACCGCCGCATCCATTATGCTGGGATGATTTACCTGTCCGAGAAGGTCCAACCTCCTGGGAATGAACATGTAATTGATTTACCCGATGAAATCAAGTTCAACGTAGAGCAAGTGCTTAGAGTGTACCTGCGGGACCGTGGTTTGGAAGGGTGTTAGGATAAGGTTAAAAAAAGGAAAACGGTAAGGATACCAATGGAATAATTAAAATTAGAAAGGATAACATCTTTACAAATTATGGGAAAGTCAAATACGAGTGTAGCTTTTCAGAATGATAAATTATTACTAAGGAGTCTTCTATTATTCATTAAGCTGAAAAATAAATCGACCCTAGCTGATAAGGCCTTCTTTCAACTCAGCTCGACTTCCTTTTTAAGATCATTCTTCTATCAAAATTATTCTACTTCTGGTAAGTAATTCTTCAAACATAACTTGACATTCTTTTGTAGAGCCTTTTTTTAGTAAGCATCTTCGTCATTATGAGCCCTTTCTGAGATGAAACCAAGGGAAGATGAAATGTATTTGGTTCTTGAGAATAGAAATTTCAGTTGTTTCAGGAATTCCAGTGCTGTCTATACAATAATATAAAAATGGTTCGGATGGCTTCGTTCAAATGTTGGAAATATAGCTTCGGCAAATTACAAGAGAGTTCATTGAGCGGTAGTTAAAAATCAAATGTTTTGAACTGTGTCGTTGGAAGTACTGTATAGGTTTATAGAAGATGTTAACGCCTAATCAGAAATAGTAAGTTGCTTGAATGGATTTACTTCTAATCCCTAAACATTGTCATGTTATTGATATAAAAAAAACTGTTCTTGGAGCCACAAAAGGCTCTTGGGCTAGGTACTACCGAATAAATAATTATTCATGAATAGTTATAGAATATGATAAGGTTTATGAGCCAAGTAACAAATTTATTATGGATACAAAACCAACGTCAGCAAATTTTCTTGTTACCTAAGCCCTTCGTTATTTATAGCTGAAATAAACACTAATGCTTAATTAGTTCGTCTAATAATCGGAGCTCCAGTTCCGATAGATTTTACGTTTCTGTAACTGCTGCTCCCTTCAGACAATTGTAAAACTTTACTTTGGTATGAATAGCAAGAAATGAATAATGTTTTAATGCTTGATAACTGTGATTCTATGGACTAAATTCACTAAGTATATTCGTTCAAATAGTTCCGTTGAAAAACTACGAAAGTTAAAAGTTAACATTGGTCTAAATGAAGAACCAGGGAGACACGAAATATTTTCTCTTGACAATAGACCCTCCTCCCCACCCCCCTTTTAACACTTGTGGCGATCGTATAGTAAAATGTGACATCTGCGTTTAAAACAACCCATAACTTTAATTAGAACAAATAAATCACTTGTCAACGAAAACAAATGTTCCCTAACACTTTCTGGATCGGTTATGAAAACAAATCTAAAAACCCACAACATCAATTAGCCGCCGCATTTCTGGCCTGTTTTTTGTCCCCTGATTTTTGAGGAGTTGCAGAGAAACTCAATCGGGTCGAACTCATTAACCCGAAGTGTGAACCGTAGTGTAGGGGTTGGGGTGTTTTTGGTGTTTTGGCGAGAAGCTGTCAACCCCTGACTGCCTCATTTGAGGAGCATAGACACGTCGCAGAGCCCGTGTCACAGCCGATAACGCTAAAATGAGAACCGTGTCAGCTGAGCGGTTTATCAGGGCTGCCAATTGCTCGCCAGATGTTTACCTCAGAATTTCCCTATCTCCTGATGGCAATTAAACCCTGCCTACTGATGTACACGGGATGAACATTAACTTCTCAGCAACGTTGTATGGTACTGATAACGAGCGTATCAGCTGACTGCTATTCAGGATCAAGGATGACGATTAACATGAATTTTAATGACGTTGAAGTATTTTGTTCATATATATTTTGTTCCATACACATTTGTTAACCAATCATTTTTGAGTTAATTCATATTTTTAAACTGCATAACTCCCCCTTAATAGATAGTGAAAATCTAAACAAACAAAAAAAACAACTTTTATGTGATAAAACGCATTGCAACAGATAGCCGTTCAGGAACTCATGGTGTGGAAATTGAACTTTTAAAGATAAATTACTATTATCCCTTTTCGATTAAGAGAGAATTGATTCTATGATTGAATTGATTTTTGATTCATGTCAATTTTTATATTTTATTTGTTCGACTCACAAAACATTTATTTCATATCCGTTGAATAAGGACGGGATTTGAATGCTGCCAAGGCTTATTAGTACGATTAAACCGGGACTAATTATACAATAAAACCAGAATCCAATACTTTCGTCAACTACGAATGTTTGTATCATTAAACTCCTTTTGCAGGAATTCCCAACACCCGACTTGGGATCCACTCGCACAAGAAACCCAATAACAGAGCCCTGTGAGACCCATCCTCAACTCAACCACCGGCATTAGAACAGCGAGGCTGCCCAAGTGCCCAACCAACGAGGATGCCCAAGTGCCCAACCAACGAGGATCCCAAGTGCCCAACCAGCGGTGTAATCGGCGACCGCGAACCGTCACCCGTCAACATAGTTTCTCACGAGCCAAACACGAGAAGCAAGAAAAGGATTAGTGTTTAGTTGTAGCGTAGTTGTGGTGCTTTCACGGAGTTTTTGTGTAATGGCGAGCGCGTGCTGGCCGCGGGCGGTGGCCGGGTTCCCACGACCAGGTGTGATATACCGCGGCCGTCCACGTCGACGACGGCCCGCGGCTACGGGCAAACATTCCCGCACCCGCACCCACACCGTGGCTAATTTAATCTTGCTTTTCGGTTCGGGGTGAAGGGGTGAAGTTAAGAATTCGGTTAGGTTAATGCTTGTTTAATGTTGGGTATAGGTAAAGAGGGTGGAACGTTTTGACGTTCCAAGGATTCGTGGGCAGTTTGGACTGCGGGTAGCCTTAAGTCACGAAACCTTTGGGTTCTAACTGATTCTCCTGTAAGACAAATGTTAAATTTCACACCTGCTCTTTCAACGGATTGCCTGATATCGTTGATTTGAAGATAATTATACAAAGCAAAAAATCCTGGTGATTTCAGTGAGCAAAATATCAATGTTTCAAATTATTATTGTTCAGTAAATTTAAAACATATTCAATAATTTAGATTTGTTATAAGTGAACCGTTTGTGATATCAAAATTCTGCTCACTGAAATCGGTAGGTAGTTTATTTATCTTTAAAATAATAAAGATTATTCTCTTTAATATTGTATCAATGATTACGCAGGTAATCCGATGAGGAGGGATGGATTTTGAAAGCTTACACTGACCTTACGGGAGGTTCAGGTAGAAACAAGAACTAAAGTGGAGCCCCTCCTATTAATTTCCGTATTATGTTATTTATGACACAATAATTTTGATTGATTTAATAACTGTAAATATAAAAATGGGAGTTAGATTGTACGAATGAGCATTCGTTTTTAAAACCCTATCATCTCCTCTAACATGAGCAAGGTTTGCTTGTTTGCACAGTTATATAAAAAACGGTCCTCAAAAACATTTTCCTTACAATGTAATTTTGTAAAAACATTTTGAAAAAATGTGTTAATTTTCAATTAGTTGTTGTGGTAAAGTATTAAAATTTGAGACAATAGTTCCATTTGAATGAAGATTGCTTATGGTAATATTTATCATATTTATAAAAATAACGTAGTAGTACGTAACAGGTGATTTGAAAATGGCTCCTCATAACTGCTCCCGAACCATACCACGTTGCCTTACCATTTTGGATACTATGTGGTAGTGAGACGCGTATATATATGTATTTAAAATTCGCTGAGTAGCCTACGCAGTTTTCCTGCGTCGCGTCGTCGTCGGGGATATTTATATACCCTGAGTTTATTTAAACCCTGGTTTAAGGTTCCGTCACACTGGCATTAAAAATTGTCATTTTATTCTTTACGCATTTTTGCCTAATTTTAGTTAATTTTCAAAGATCAGATATGGATGCCTTTTTTAAACCTCGACCTTATGGGTACACCCCACTGGCTTGTAATGGTATTTGGCGGTTATTTAGGACATTACCACCGTGCAATATACATTCACGCGCCGTGCTACCCAGGTCGAACCAATTCTCACCATCATATGAAGTCCTCTGTTTAGAAGATGTTCAAAATGTTTCGTCTCAAAGAACACATGCACGCTGACACGAACGAAGCGGAATTCAAGGCCTGGCTTCTGGAAATTGGGGAGGGACACCTTACCACTGGCGATAACCAGCGAATCGAGCTCCTGGTTAACAATATCGACTGACAATCTGGTGGCAGACGTTATCGGACCATGTCTTGCATCCGAAGACTTTGGAGCGATGAACAATCGCCCCATCCTTTGTCCGTTTCATGCCCAAGCCCGAAGGCTCAATGTTCGAGGAATTTCAAGGCGACTCAACTGCTTACACCCGATACGACAGCATGAAATACATCATTACAATAGTTGTTTATCCGGATTATAAGTAAAATTAGTTTTATGGCTTGATCTTTTCTATTCTATTCTATGCATTTAAACATAAACGTCACGGGAAGTGTTGTCACTATCTACGTTCCCCTACTCTCCCCCGCTGTAGAAGCACTGAATCACATGACACTCGTTAGCTAGCGTCGATCTCTGGTGGACCCAGATAAGAGTGTCCCATTGTTTGTTTACTCTCTCCCGCCGTGGAGTGGCTTGGGCCAGTGTAAACCGTCGCAACAGCGTCTTTCACCGCTGGAGATAACTTGCTGTTCATGCGCTTGAGTTTATAAACAAAGTGGACTAGTAGTGTGTCACAGTCGTCTGCTGTTGTAACATTACTCCTTTGGTTTGTAGAGAAGTAGTGTTACAGTCAATCAGTCGTGTTGAAGACACTAATATGGTTTGTGGGTTATCACTCTGTGACTACTCCTGTGTTTGTCACATTCTCACTGGTTATCTCTCCAGAGGGGGCTCCAGTCATCTGCTTCTCATTGTTTCCCAAGACCAATATTAACTTTTAAATTCCGCCGCTCTTCAACGGATTATTCTTTATTGTTGATTTGTGGCTCATTTTTTAGAGGAACACAAATTATAAAAAAACTAGCTGTTATTAGCCCGTCAAAAATGACAAGCTTAAACAAACCACAGAAGTATTGGTCCCTAGTTATAAAATAAATTGAATGGCTTAACAATATTTATTCAAAAAAATAATGTTGAATTGTATGTAACAAAATGGGAATCCGCCGTGCAAAATTTAAAGGTGTTATTGTAATAAAGCCCCAACATAATGTATATTAAAATATTCATTAGAACGTGTCTATATTCAAAAAGTGTATTTTTACGAAAGACAATTTACGCCTGCATGCAATAACCCAAAAGGGTATAGTTTAAACGTTGTTGTTAGTTGGTGTCACTTCAAGCCAAATTTTGTTTCTTAAAAGCTGCAGTTAAATGTTACAAAGTATTTAAAGGGTTGATCATTGGGTTCAAATTTGTAATACAAATTAGCCTAACTACTTGCACTGCTTTTATAACTAAAATATAAAAATACAGTCTACATATTTACCAACATTTAATTGTATTTCATCTGCTAAAAAACAAACTATCTAAAGACAGACCAACAAAAAGACATAATTAATGTATCTATCTTCTATATTATTAACACGCTACATGCTAACTTTTTAAACCATAAGGCTTTTTTGTTTTATGATTTACCCTCACATATTAGACACTAAAACGCGCGTCTAGGTGAGAAAATGTGCAAACTGGCTTTAGATTTTCGATTTAGGCCTCAGGGCTCTGCCCCATGGGACTTCCAAGTCCCCATGTTATTCATAAGGATGATAGTTTTATTTGGTTTATGTCACATGTGTTTTTCTTAATTCAATTCAATAAAATAATCAGCTGTTATAAGGAATTCATATAACTACAGAATGTCGTGGTTTTGTTTACTATTTAACTATTTACCATTTTCGCTTCTCAAAACGGGATGCGCAAGCTGCGCACAGGAAATTATAATTTGTTATAAACTGTATTGAAAAATATTACACATTGTATTCAATGCTAATAGGATAGGTCAATAAGCCTTAGTTTTCTTATCCATTGCTTTAAATTTCTTACCAGAGTTTCATCCAGTTTCACCCTATTTCATCCAATACAGCAAATAAAATCGAAATCGAACTAAATTTAGATACAAAAAACTGAATCGGAATTACTTGAAATATGTAACTGAAATATAGTTTACTGGATTATAGTAATCGTCTTAATCTTCACAAACTTGATGTGGTTAATTTTACCTTCGCATTTTTACCACCTATTTTTAACTGTATTTGTATGTCTAAGTTATGCTTTTTATATACTCATACACTAATCGCTATACTACTTTAGGGAGTGTAATGGCTATCATCGATGTTTTAAAAAGCTTTTGATTCAGTTTTACACAAAACTTTAAAAACTACCTAAAAAACGACAATTCTAGCGGCCAACCGCTAAAATGCCGCCCTGCTGTCATATTTTCTGAGACAGGATAAATGTAAGGAAAATTATCTACTTCTGGTTCCATTAACAGTGATAAAACCTAATTACACCGCAAGAGTAAAAGTAAACAAAAACTTAAATGTAAATAGTAAATATAGAATACATAAATCTGAATTTAACTTTGCTGACACTTTTATACAGTATTATAAACTCTATTCCTATTCAGCATGGAATTTGTGTTCCTTACTGCTTGTAAATTTCAATCCAAAAACCTAAATTTAGTTAGGAATAGTTGTCTGCTTTGTTTACAAAAACAACCTTAATTTTACTAAGCTGTTGTATTGAATTTGGATGCAAAGTAGGGAACACATGGCTCTGTAAACAAAATGATTGCAAATAAAATATGGCAAAAAAGTGTTTTTTTGCCAGTTACAAACTTATAACTAAATAAATGTAGGATGTCGTATTTTTTCATCATCCTGGGCATAAAGGAATTATTTTGGCACTAAGCTGGCCTCTCTACGTCCAGTAGTTTTCTCTGAATAGGTGGTTTCACGGTCCTTATACATGGGGATGTCAAAAAAGGCAAAAATCAGGTATTTTGCCATTCGCAAACTAATAGCTGAGTAAACTTATGATATCGTATTTTGTTCATCATCCTTGGGCTAAAGGAAATCTATTGACACCGACCTGACCGCTCTACGTTCAGTAGTTTACTCGGAATAGGTGGTTACACGTCGCCACTACACGCTATTATTACATAGGATACATTACGATTTCACTGAGCATAATATTGACATCGACCTGACCGCTCTACGTTCAGTAGTTTACTCGGAATAGGTGGTTACACGTCGCCACTACACGCTACTATTATATAGGATACATTACGATTTCACTGAGCATAATATAGACATCGACCTGGCCGCTCTACGTTCAGTAGTTTACTCGGAATAGGTGGTTAAACGTCGCCACTACACGCTATTATTACATAGGATACATTACGATTTCACTGAGCATAATATTGACATCGACCTGGCCGCTCTACGTTCAGTAGTTTACTCGGAATAGGTGGTTACACGTCGCCACTACACGCTATTATTACATAGGATACATTACGATTTCACTGAGCATAATATTGACATCGACCTGGCCGCTCTACGTTCAGTAGTTTACTCGGAATAGGTGGTTACACGTCGCCACTACACGCTATTATTACATAGGATACATTACGATTTTACTGAGCATAATATTGACATCGACCTGGCCGCTCTACGTTCAGTAGTTTACTCGGAATAGGTGGTTACACGTCGCCACTACACGCTATTATTATATAGGATACATTACGATTTCACTGAGCATAATATTGACATCGACCTGACCGCTCTACGTTCAGTAGTTTACTCGGAATAGGTGGTTACACGTCGCCACTACACGCTATTATTATATAGGATACATTACGATTTCACTGAGCATAATATTGACATCGACCTGGCCGCTCTACGTTCAGTAGTTTACTCGGAATAGGTGGTTACACGTCGCCACTACACGCTATTATTATATAGGATACATTACGATTTCACTGAGCATAATATTGACATCGACCTGACCGCTCTACGTTCAGTAGTTTACTCGGAATAGGTGGTTACACGTCGCCACTACACGCTACTATTATATAGGATACATTACGATTTCACTGAGCATAATATTGACATCGACCTGGCCGCTCTACGTTCAGTAGTTTACTCGGAATAGGTGGTTACACGTCGCCACTACACGCTACTATTATATAGGATACATTACGATCTCACTGAGCATAATATTGACATCGACCTGGCCGCTCTACGTTCAGTAGTTTACTCGGAATAGGTGGTTACACGTCGCCACTACACGCTACTATTATATAGGATACATTACGATTTCACTGAGCATAATATTGACATCGACCTGGCCGCTCTACGTTCAGTAGTTTACTCGGAATAGGTGGTTACACGTCGCCACTACACGCTATTATTACATAGGATACATTACGATTTCACTGAGCATAATATTGACATCGACCTGGCCGCTCTACGTTCAGTAGTTTACTCGGAATAGGTGGTTACACGTCGCCACTACACGCTACTATTATATAGGATACATTACGATTTCACTGAGCATAATATTGACATCGACCTGGCCGCTCTACGTTCAGTAGTTTACTCGGAATAGGTGGTTACACGTCGCCACTGCACGCTATTATTACATAGGATACATTACGATTTCACTGAGCATAATATTGACATCGACCTGGCCGCTCTACGTTCAGTAGTTTACTCGGAATAGGTGGTTACACGTCGCCACTACACGCTACTATTATATAGGATACATTACGATTTCACTGAGCATAATATTGACATCGACCTGGCCGCTCTACGTTCAGTTGTTTACTCGGAATAGGTGGTTACACGTCGCCACTACACGCTACTATTATATAGGATACATTACGATCTCACTGAGCATAATATTGACATCGACCTGGCCGCTCTACGTTCAGTAGTTTACTCGGAATAGGTGGTTACACGTCGCCACTACACGCTACTATTATATAGGATACATTACGATTTCACTGAGCATAATATTGACATCGACCTGGCCGCTCTACGTTCAGTAGTTTACACGGAATAGGTGGTTACACGTCGCCACTACACGCTATTATTACATAGGATACATTACGATTTCACTGAGCATAATATTGACATCGACCTGGCCGCTCTACGTTCAGTAGTTTACTCGGAATAGGTGGTTACACGTCGCCACTACACGCTACTATTATATAGGATACATTACGATTTCACTGAGCATAATATTGACATCGACCTGGCCGCTCTACGTTCAGTAGTTTACTCGGAATAGGTGGTTACACGTCGCCACTGCACGCTATTATTACATAGGATACATTACGATTTCACTGAGCATAATATTGACATCGACCTGGCCGCTCTACGTTCAGTAGTTTACTCGGAATAGGTGGTTACACGTCGCCACTACACGCTACTATTATATAGGATACATTACGATTTCACTGAGCATAATATTGACATCGACCTGGCCGCTCTACGTTCAGTAGTTTACTCGGAATAGGTGGTTACACGTCGCCACTACACGCTACTATTATATAGGATACATTACGATCTCACTGAGCATAATATTGACATCGACCTGGCCGCTCTACGTTCAGTAGTTTACTCGGAATAGGTGGTTACACGTCGCCACTACACGCTATTATTACATAGGATACATTACGATTTCACTGAGCATAATATTGACATCGACCTGGCCGCTCTACGTTCAGTAGTTTACCCGAAATAGGTGGTTACACGTCGCCACTACACGCTATTATTACATAGGATACATTACGATTTCACTGAGCATAATATTGACATCGACCTGACCGCTCTACGTTCAGTAGTTTACTCGGAATAGGTGGTTACACGTCGCCACTACACGCTATTATTACATAGGATACATTACCATTTCACTGAGCATAATATTGACATCGACCTGGCCGCTCTACGTTCAGTAGTTTACCCGGAATAGGTGGTTACACGTCGCCACTACACGCTACTATTATATAGGATACATTACGATCTCACTGAGCATAATATTGACATCGACCTGGCCGCTCTACGTTCAGTAGTTTACTCGGAATAGGTGGTTACACGTCGCCACTACACGCTACTATTATATAGGATACATTACGATTTCACTGAGCATAATATTGACATCGACCTGGCCGCTCTACGTTCAGTAGTTTACTCGGAATAGGTGGTTACACGTCGCCACTACACGCTATTATTACATAGGATACATTACGATTTTACTGAGCATAATATTGACATCGACCTGGCCGCTCTACGTTCAGTAGTTTACTCGGAATAGGTGGTTACACGTCGCCACTACACGCTACTATTATATAGGATACATTACTATTTCACTGAGCATAATATTGACATCGACCTGGCCGCTCTACGTTCAGTAGTTTACTCGGAATAGGTGGTTACACGTCGCCACTACACGCTACTATTATATAGGATACATTACGATTTCACTGAGCATAATATTGACATCGACCTGGCCGCTCTACGTTCAGTAGTTTACTCGGAATAGGTGGTTACACGTCGCCACTACACGCTACTATTACATAGGATACATTACGATTTCACTGAGCATAATATTGACATCGACCTGGCCGCTCTACGTTCAGTAGTTTACTCGGAATAGGTGGTTACACGTCGCCACTACACGCTACTATTATATAGGATACATTACGATCTCACTGAGCATAATATTGACATCGACCTGGCCGCTCTACGTTCAGTAGTTTACTCGGAATAGGTGGTTGCACGTCGCCACTACACGCTATTATTACATAGGATACATTACGATTTCACTGAGCATAATATTGACATCGACCTGACCGCTCTACGTTCAGTAGTTTACTCGGAATAGGTGGTTACACGTCGCCACTACACGCTACTATTATATAGGATACATTACGATTTCACTGAGCATAATATTGACATCGACCTGGCCGCTCTACGTTCAGTAGTTTACTCGGAATAGGTGGTTACACGTCGCCACTACACGCTATTATTACATAGGATACATTACGATTTCACTGAGCATAATATTGACATCGACCTGGCCGCTCTACGTTCAGTAGTTTACTCGGAATAGGTGGTTACACGTCGCCACTACACGCTATTATTACATAGGATACATTACGATTTCACTGAGCATAATATTGACATCGACCTGACCGCTCTACGTTCAGTAGTTTACTCGGAATAGGTGGTTACACGTCGCCACTACACGCTACTATTATATAGGATACATTACGATTTCACTGAGCATAATATTGACATCGACCTGGCCGCTCTACGTTCAGTAGTTTACTCGGAATAGGTGGTTACACGTCGCCACTACACGCTATTATTACATAGGATACATTACGATCTCACTGAGCATAATATTGATATCACAATTAGTTCACTTATAAAGAAATTATAAATATTTAATATTTTGGAATGAGCATTAAATGATTATTTCTTGTGTCATCGAAGCGTTGCTCATTGAAATCGCTAGATATTATTTTGCTCTTTAAAACAGCCATAAATCAATATTCGTTGGGGAGGAACGGGCTTTGAAAGTTATCATTTGCCTTGAGGGGAGCCCCCTTTGATAACAAACAAGTGACCGGCGCTGAGCGGCTACTGGAGAACAGGAGCTAGATTGCGTGCTCGGACAATGAAGGCGCTCGGACCGCAGCAACCACGGCGAGACAACCCCCACAATAATCGGGGTTTCAAGGCGTGTAGACATGTAGAAATGTAGGAATGTTGTCAACGGATTCAGGGGGGGCTACAGTCACAACAAATTTCGCCTTTGTACTTGCTTTTTCCATAAGGTCAATGTTAATGTTGAAATCCTGTACCTCCTCAACAGATTATGCAAAATCTTTAATTTATGGGTCGTTTTAAGGAAAATATAGTAGAGATTTCATTGAGCAGATTTTTGATATTACAAATAGTAAACCCATGAAAAAATATTTATTTTTGTTGAATCATTTGAAGTATTTTATTTTATATATAAAAATTCCCTACTGGGATCGCTAGATATATTTTTGCTGTATAAAATAAAACATAAGTTAACGTTTTCATACCATCTGTTGGAGAGATACGGGATTTGAAAGCTAACATTGGCCTTATGGGAGAAGCAGGTAGAAGCGCGAAATTTATCTTGACTCCCTCCCTCTCTCAATATAAATCATTGGCTAGTGACTCAATTTAATGAACAGAAGGAACCTAGTAAGCCTAGTGAGCGGCATTTAGATAAGTACAAAACATGTTTCTATTAATATCCAAAATTACCATTTGCGAATTTTCATTGTGACATTACTATTTTGAGTAGCTGGTTCGGTTAGGTTAGGTTTTTGCTAACTCGACCATCCAGTTTTATTGTTTTACTTTTTAGAATGAGTTACAAATCAAAGATTGTTAGTCAGTACGTCGAGGAGCTAACAGAGGTTATTTTTATCATTGGTCTTACAAGAAAATCAGGTAGAAACGATCAACTAAATTAATAGAACCTTCATCGGTGCAGCTTAGCGCCTGGGAACAAGGTTGCATGCGCCATTGACACGGGCCGCGGTCTGCTAATTAGACCTTGCGCAGATTGGTTTTAGAGGAGCACGGGGAATGGTCGGTCGGCCCGTGTGATTACCGGGGTTGCGTTACGTTAAACTCTGCGACTAATAACAGGGGCACAGGGGCGGGTCAGGGGTCAGGGAGCCCGGGGCTGGCGCCGCGTCGGTGAGGGGAGGGGAGGGGGCGGTGGTACATTGTATGGGAGAGTCGCGAGATGGAGGTGGAAAACTCGAGAAAACGTCTTGTGTGACATGTAACCTGGTGAGAAGCCTGCCTCAAGTAACCCATGCGTATTTTGTTAACGGTAGTGACAATTTAAATTGGTGTTAAACTAAATTAAAATATAAACCTGTAGGTTGATCATTAAGAGGGGGCTCCACCTGCTTTACCATAAGACCAATCAATGTTAACTTTCAAAGCCCGACCTTCCTCAGCGGACTATCCAAAATAATCGATGATTTAGGGTTAATTAAAATGATAGATCAAAAAAATACCTAGAGATTTTAATGAGCAGAACTTCTATCACAAATAGCTTACCCATACAAAATCTTAAATATGGAACATGATGGGTATATTTGGCTTTGCCTAAATATTCAACATGCATTAATCCGCCTAAACACTTTCAACATAAAAGTTAAATCTATTGGTATAAATATTGAAACAAATAATACTAACTATATCTAACTTAACGAAAGAGCTTAAAAATATTGTCATTGGAACTTAAAGTCTGTTTGTCTGACAATTGTGCTTTTAAGTTTTGATAATTCTAAACCATAAAAGGCAAATCTATAGATACCACTTTTATATTCACTAATCATACAAAGTTACAATATGTAATGAACAGATCTTAACATCTAGGTCCATTATAACTACATTACTAATTAAAAAGGTAACCATACAAGATACACATTTGAACTAACTATCTTATCAGGTCATTCATCACGTTATATGGTAAAACATACATGCATAACATGCATACATGCATACATACATGCTTGAGTGTAAAATTCAACTGGAAAACTCAACTATGGTAAAATGTTAATAATGGCAAGTAAAATAGTTTACATCAAAACTATCCAATATTTCTCCAGACACAACTGTGTTAATTTTAAATGTAATAATATAACCTAGGGGCTGAGGAAACTCACAAATTAATATTTTACCTCGTCAGTGTTACTTTGAGAGCTCACTGGCTGTTTCTACCAGCTGTTGTTTATTTTGTTATGATGTGAAACCCCATAAGCCCAATGATAGATATTTTTCAATTTTCAAAGGAGTTTTCCGGCAAAATAAACTCAAATTGGGGATCAAGCCTGTCCCACAGTACTCGCAAATATGACCGAATATTCGGCCGAATTTCGAATGTTGGCCTATTCGCGAGTACTTTGAAAGCTTCACAATCACGAATACCGAATACCGAATATTTATTTTGTTGATGTGTAACGACGAATGCTTAGTGATTTTCGGGCGAATATTTAACCGAGCATTCAGGGGTACTCGCGAGTAATGTGGAACAAACTTTACAGACCATACAAATCTATTTCTGAGTCCATAAAATCCTTATCTTCATTCTTTAAGCAAAATCCTTCTACGAGGTTTAGAAATTCATTTGCGTAAATATACATTAATGTGTGTTAATAACGAGGAGAAAATATAAGGTTTGTATGTTTTTAAAATGTATTAAATAGAATTCTTCAATTTAAAAATATATTCTGACATACTTAACTGAAGGTTGCTTATTAGCATGTTATCCTAAATTTAAGCTGTAAGATTGACACTGATAAATCAATTGCACTGATCTGAACAAGTTGTATTGAATACAATCTGTAATCAATTCAGATTATAAACTATCAAGTCGTCAAAGGTTTGGTAGTGTATAATATTTTTATTTCGTGCAAACGAAACCAAGTGTCTTTTAAAAACCTGAGGAGTTTGTTGACTATTTATAATACATTTTACAACAAAATCCAAATTAAAAAGTAACAGTAAGTCACTGTTTGAGGTCAATACTAGTTTCTAAGTTAGCATTCCTACTCCATTTACTTTATTCTCAATCAGCATGTTTCGCATTGTTATACTGTCGTTTACTTTGTTTGCTGTTATTTTGAGGTTATCGCATTGAAGATATGATATGAAGTTGCAGCACTGAGTTTAAAAAAATATTTTAGTTGGGTTGCGTAAAAAGTGCTGTACAAAGTAGTTGTAACTTATTTATTTTATAATAATACTCTGTTTTTGAGTTATCGAAAGTACACTAAAAATACAATTAAACTATACTGTGCCATATTAATTGTATCTGTAGCTGCCATACCAGGGAGATCATAGTTAGTGATAGTGCTGGTACCAATACTGTTTTACCATTTTGTTTGGTATAACAATATTTACGGCTATTGACTGCAATAGAGCATTTAATTCATCCATGTCGTTTGACCATCTGTAAACATTCTGTTGATGTTTGTTTAGCGTTATCCACACGTACGGATTGTAGTTGAAAAATTACAACGGACGTGGGCAATATCACCCCTACACAGTCTTACATAACCACTAAACACTTAAAGTAAACATACCCTTTCTCCTCCACCAAATTTTACTTTGAAATAGCCGTAATTTAATCATTCAAAATTTCCAACCCAGGTATCAGGCTTGCGATCCCGATCGGTTAAATACGAACAATCTCGGGGGTGGCCAATGGTAACATTTAGAGCCCAGTCAAAGGTTGGGCTCGAAATGGGTGTAATTGTGTAAATGCGGACAACAAATCAATCAGCTGGGCGGCGCGGCGCGGGCGTTTTTGGCGCCCCGGGCGTTCCCAGGCCCGCGCTTGGGCGCCCCTCCCCCTCCCCCGCCCCCTCCCCCGCCCACTACCCGGCCGGCAATTGGAAAATTACATTTATTAACGGGATACGGTGATTGAAACTCAACTGTTCGGAGTGTAGTTAAATACGCTTTACATCATTGGGTGCAAACTCAGTAGGTTATGAAACGCTGCAATTTGATTATTTAGTAATTTCATGTTTAATGACGATATAAATGGGAAATAAAACAAATTATATGATTTACTGAACTCGGCGGATCCATTGGTTTAACCTTTGCTGGTATAAGTGATGCCAGAATAATAATACAAATGTTTTCAAAATATTACGCCCATTATATATTCTTAATTTTAATTTGATTTAATTCTATAACTTTATGTTAAACTAATGTTTTGTCCTCGACATAAATGCCTTGGAATTAACTATTCGTTGAAGGCTCTCAATCTTATGGGTTTCTCTATAGTTTATTCTACGGAAAAGCTTCCTGAAACTGAAGGTTGTGAAACGTCTCCGTTGTTTAGGGAGTAACAAACATGTCGTTTAACTATGTGGACCGTCTTAATAATTTTTGTGTATGTACGTCTGCATGTTTAAAAATATAATAATAAACAATATGTATACCCTGGTAACTATTTCGGATATTGACTTTAAAACTTGAATGATGTGTCAGAAACCAATTCCTGTTTTGACCAATGTAAAAGTTTCCCATGTTCAGGAGCCCTTTGAGTATAGGGTTTTTATATATACATGGGCAGAAATTTCCATATTTTTCTGATGCCGTAAATATACTCCAATCCAAGTCCAAAATATGACTGTGCATGGATAACACTATTTAATTAACACGTACAGAATAGATACCTGAAAAGTCCAGGACTGTAATGTTATTATATTTTTTCAAGATATTGGTTTATGGTCTAATGCCATGAAATACAAGTTTGTTACCGTTATTATGTTATTATCATCACGAGACATGTTTTAAAACCATGCCGTTTGTTTTCGGTAATGTTAATGTCTTCGTACTAATGGTAATAACATATGTATTTACGTATCAAAACCCCATTGATCAATGTGAATTTAAAATTACGTCTGGGCTAAATTTGTTTCTCAGTAATTGGCTTATTACCTTAAAGTACAAAAAGCTATTTCACAAACATGTGAAACGAACTAATGATGAGTTGTGATGACTTATAATGCGATTTAAGCTTGTGTTTTGTTCACGTATTATTAACATGAGTTCATATTATCATAATTATTGGTTTTTCTTAGCGTGAAAACATTAAATAAAATATTCACATATACACAAATAAAGTATTAGGGGCTACAGCCCCTACAAGAAACTAATTACAGTAATTTAAATTTCCCTAGTCATGATGGAAGTGTGTAACCAGAAAATAACAGTTCAGATAACAGTTGTCTTGAGGGTTGTTCATAATCTCCAAAACTGCTGATAACAAAAACCAAGGGATTTTAACAGCCAAGTATTCGTGGGTCCTAAACCCCTGTCCAATTGATAGCTTTAAATAGTCTCTTCCATGGCCAAGTATTGCAAAATATACATAATGTAAATTATGTATACATATATAAGAGGAATACATGAAATAGTTTAATGAGTAGGTCGGTGAATAAAGTCGTTTAATGTTATTTAATATACCATTTGATGTTATGATAAATGACATGTCACAGTAGCAGATTAACAAACTGTTGGCACTTAGCTTGAAGCTGTATGAATTACTTATTTGTTGTGAGTTCGCGAATCATAAACATGCAAAAGGGTGAAATATATCCATCTCAATGTATACTGGTGTTTTGCCTTCTTTAAGTAGTGTGACTTATAATTAGTTTTAAAAATAATTTAATATCACGAATCAATGTTCTTTGTAAAGTATAGTCGGTTATTCAACCACCTAAAATAATATAGATTGGAATTATATTCTATATAGACCCCTAGTATGCATTTAAGGAACATAAAATATTTGGCTAAACATTTCTTCTGATTTTGAATTTGTAGCAAATATCATTGTGTACATGAATAGTAAAAACCAATTTGAATTTGCCTAAACTAGCCGTGGTTATCAGAATTGGAATTATCTTCTTAAACATTCGAAGTCAAATTTTGTTCATTAAATACAAAATACAATTAAATTATTACAAACATATGATAACTATATTGATCGTATAATACAAATTAATTAGTAATCTATTAATTTTTTAATTGTAGTGATTCGTTTTTACTAACGTATAGTTTGATAAGATTACACTTGTAATTCAGGATTTTGCAACTCATACGTCGAAGGTAACCTCTATTTCGCCAAATTACCTACCAAATTTGGACAGGGGCTTTACTAAAAGCTTCAATAACTAAAAGGGAATTACTCACGAAGGGGTGAATTTGAAAAGGACAGTTCAGACAATAGTTGGAGGAAGATCCGCGGGGGCGCTGACGTCGCGCCGCCTGGTGGTGCCATCTGGTTACGAAACTTGGCAACTATTCCATCACGGGCCGTGGCCGCCAGCTTTTCATAACCATTGAACCGCGAATAAAATTTACTTCAGATTTTCTACAAAACCTTTTGAAGCTAATTTGTCACGCATTAAATCAAGGTTTGTCGATTTTATTCTAGTTGGTGTTGATGTACAACGTTGTAGCATCTCGGGGCTGCAATCGGTATATTTTAAATATTCCTATTCAACGTAGTCCATTGATACTTAATAAGAGGCTAAAGAAATTTGTTTGGTAAGAGGAAATTAATATTTAGTGTTGTAATGTATATGCAAAATTCAATTTAAACATCCATTGATTGTTCATCCCGATTTTGACACGCAGTTTTACAAAAATGCTAACTCTTCAATGTTTTGTATTTCCCAAAGAATTCAATTTTGTCCAGGAAAAATTAATGATGAACACCTATGTATAGCTCTTAACAAGTTTCGGGACTAAAACTAATTAAATCAATTTGTAAAAATATTAACGAAAATGTATAAATTAATAAAAGCTTTAAATCGAACAACCTTTTAACATTATTCTTTAAATTTAAGTTATGAGCAGTGTTGCACCCTTATGAAAAATATTAGGTGTAATTCTGCTCAAAATCCATGTTAAAACTGCTAAATTCTAGATAAATTAGTTTGTAGCTTCCCAACTTAGAATTAAACCAATTTATTTTTCGAACATCTCGTAAATCATGTATGTACAGTAAAACTGATTTAAAATTTCAATATTTTTCAATTTACCACATGAAACATTGTTAGGAGCCGCGGCCACAAATCACCGCGTTATTTACGGCGTTGGTAGGCTAGGAGGCTCGGTGCCGACTAAACGCTGCTCGCTGATGCTCGTTCTGCCAGCATAAATCTCGCTGCCTCCTCAGTGGACCGCCATTATGTTATCAATCCCAACACCTATATTTACCCCGGTAGGAATGTCCCCGTAACAGATTCGCCGCCCGAGATCGGTCCGTTAGGGATTTTCCCATGTCGGGTGGTGGGCGGCTCGGCGGCTCCCACGGTCTTGCCGCCCCGGGCGCTCGTGCTTTGCCGCCCCTCCGCCCCCGCCCCCACCCCCGCCCGCCCTACGCCTTGTTAACGCCCGGCCCCTCGATTTACAGCAAATATTGTAAGCAAATTTTTCCTGCATGAGAGCAAGGAGTTTTATTTCACAACGAACCAAAGGTTATGTTTAGATATTCGTGGATTTTGTTGTATTCTATACTCTGTACTTAAAAATACTATTTTCGCAAAAAAATAATTGGCAGAGGCAAAAATTATCTATTAATTAATAATTGGCTGAAGGTTTAGAAATGAAAGGAACAGAGAAGATTAGTTAAGTGAAGAATAGCTGTGGCAGAGTGGTTATTATCTTAACGTTGTAACAGGCTGAATTTGACACAAACATTACAAGTATAGAAAATCACCGTTTGGGATCAGTAAGTTTTATAGGTTAGTAAACCTACTTTTTTAAATCATTCATCAACAAAATTCAATATTTTCAGATTTGAATAAAAATTGGAATAAATGTATGTTTTTAACTGATTTTGAGTTTTTACAGTTTTTTTATGTGGAAATTCACTTCCCTCACGTCAGCGTGCTGCGTGCGAACTCGTTTTATTTGCTATGTATTGTGGAAAAGCGAACCATTAGTATGACCCATTAATAGAGTTCTATGGTATGACCGGAACGGCGAGATAAACCCGGTACCGTTGTAGAAAATCCTAACGCGACCCCCTGAACTTTTGGGAGCTTACTTAAAACTTTACGAATGTATTTATAAGTGTTAAAATTTAAAGTATTTACGAATATAATATATACGTGTTTGCACTCTAGCGGTGGCATTTTTGTCCAATTTACATCAAATTCGGTAGAGACAGGCCTTGCTATAAATATTTGGACGAGTTCGTTCGGCAAACCAATCGGTAAACCCTAACCTCGTTTTTGAGAGTTTAAAATTTACATTTTGTGTCTTTGGATCCAAAAATGTTTATTGGAAGTGATTCAAATGTCAAATGAATGCTTTTAAAACGATAGAGCGTAAAAACCAAAACATTGAAGCCCTCTCTCTCATAAATCTAGCATACACATTTCCGAATGGTTAATGAAATTGTAAATTGACTAAACACAGTACGTTTTTTTAGGGCCATGGGGCCGATAACAATTATTACACCTAATAAACTAATAATATTATATTAAAATATGATTAAAATTGAATTAATACTATATATAGAAATTTAAGCATTAATTTATGTTATTGAAAAGTCACGTACAAAAAGATTCTGTTTTAAGTATTTTATTAAGTTTGTCTTTTAACTATATTTATACAATTTATTAAATTGTTTATTGATGATAAATAAACAGTTTAACATGCTGTATTGTTTTAAATTGTGTTCTCGAATTCGAGCAGTTTAAATTGTCATGCCATTTCAGAAGTTGGCCTAAATACCCCCGTCGCAGCAAACCTGCGAACTCAGCGATTTTCCAATATGTATATAAATGTCTTAATACTACATAAAGCCACTTACCAAGTTAAAACATATATTCATAATAAGGCGATATGTATGACATTTTAATTAGTCTCCATAAAAATAACATGGGGGCTGAATGCGCAGGTTTGCTGCAATAGGAATCATTGGCAATACATTTTTTAAAAATATCAATAGACCACAACCAGATGAAGCCATATACCAAGTTTAGTCAGTATACATTCATAAATAAGCAAGAAATAATTTTGTCTTATTCTCCATAAGATTAGCATTGGACAACATACTGTGTTTAGCACTTTCAATATCTACGTAACCAATTGTCGTGGATAAATGATCAAAACACCAACTTCTTTGTTTTTTTTTTAAGCTGAATGTAATGGTGAAAACTGAAGTTGGATTTTTTTAAATATTATATGTAAAGAACTCAAAAAAACATTTTTGGGGGGACAAACCCCCCCCCAAAAACACCCCTTTCAATGAGGAGATCCGAATACACCCATATATATACAGTTTTGAACGATTTGTGTTTTTTTTAAACCTGGGACCTCAAAACAAAAAGTTATTAGGGTCCCGGGCCGGTCCTAGGTCTTACCATGCCGACTACGGTAATAGCTTCTTACCTATAGGGGAAATTCGCTAAAAATCCGATCTTGCTTCTGTACTGTGTTTGTTACCCTTAACAACCGGCAAATGCTCAATTTCAATGATTACTGTTCTTCCATAAGATTAAAATTGAATTTTTTGAAGGGCTGTGAAGCGTAGCCCTAAGGACAAATGTAAATTCTGAAGAAATTTGGCAAATTTATGCATTATCCCCTTTTATTTGTAAATCGGTCCAGTAGTCACTAAGAACTTAGTGTTTCAACCGTGTATTAACATATAGGATAAGTTATTTTCCTGTTAGGGTATAAGTTTTCTTACAATCCATATATATCATTTTTTAACCGACTATGTGGATTATATTATGTTATAACATGTGTGTGATCAGCAAATGTTTTAAGAAATATACAGTTGAGCTTTTATATTAACCAAACTCTTAAAAGGAATAAATAAAAACCTCATAGGTAACATACAAATAAAATAAGTAAACAACTGACGAAAAAACCCTGGTGTTATTTATGGGTCAGAGAATAGTTTTACAGGAACTAAATCAAACCCAGATTATTTATTTTTATAGTTTATTTTGATACTTTTTGAAAATGATATTTTCGGAAAATTGCGTGAAAAGTAACAGGTTCTAAATAAGGTATTAGTATGATTTTCGGTAGTAAATATATAACCGACAAACAACCGAACCTATTACAATGAGAGTGTAACTTTAACAACATAATAGCTGATATTCAAACACCAATTCCATCAGATGTTCTCTTTGGTGGACCTCGCCTACTATTAACAGCGGTTCATACAGTATACCTTGACCTAGTTAGTATACGAAATAATGACCGAATTTCAAAAATACGAATCAAGACAAAAAATCTCAACGAATCAAACATTTCAAACTCAAACGATCAATTTGCCGACCTTTCCTATTCCATTCTTTCCAATTCTCACGCGCGGATCAATAGTGCAATAATCATAGCAATTATCTTAAACAGAAAGTAGTAAATGGCAGCTTATACGAATTATTGGTAGTTAATCAGAAGGGCCGCCGTAGCGACGGGGCGATACCGAATCCTGGAAAAAATCCAAATTAATGACAGGTTCACCTGAAATAAAATGATACCCTTGAAATAGGGCAAAGTGTAGGTGTGGGTGAGTTCCCTTGAGAAAGGGCACCTGGGCACCTGTTTGGCGCCGGAGGGCGCCGCCCTAGGACGCAACCTGTAAACAATAATTAGGACGGAGGGAGGGCGCCGCAGGCCGGGGCGGCTGTACGCAAATGACACGGTTTAGAGATAATAACTCGCCCGCCCCCGCTAATGTTTCTGTTAGTGGCTTACCCGCAACGAATCGTGACCATGGTTGAGTTATGGAGCCTTACGCATTTCTTAGGGATCATTTTTGTAGATTTATATTATTTAGGGGCGAGTATAAAAGAATGCACAGAACCATGTCACAGTGTACACCAGTACGGCTAAGGGTGCCACAGGGATTAGCTCCCTTTCTGTTATCATAATGATTAACGATTTAAATTTAAAGGTTCCTTCTCATACCTTTCTTTTTGCTGATGATTTAGCATGTTTTATAACTGATCTGTGGAAAATTATCTTAAATTTGTTCATAAGCTATGTAATGCAGGAAGCTGGAACTTGGTTAAGTTCAAATAAGTTGTTTCTTAACCAGGATAAAACACAAATAATTAATTTTACTTTAAGAAATAATTCTTGCATGCACTGCACGTACTGTAGTGTTAAAGTTATCAAACTGTGAGGTATCACCTTGGATGTAAAACTCACATGGAGTGGTCATATTGATGAAATATGTAAACAAATGTCACGTCTTATCTATGTAATGAGCAATTTAGATATTGTTTACATGCTGAGTACCTTAGAAATGTGTATTTTGCATTGTTCCATCGTATTATGATGTATGGGATCTTGTAGGCCTACTGGTGAAACAGTTCTTTTATTTTTATTTTTTATTTTGTCAAAAAATGGTTTTTAGAATAATAAGTTATTCAAATTAACTTGAACACTGTAGCCCGTATTTAAAAGAGAGAACATTTTGACTGTTGGTAATCAATATATTTTTGAATGTCTGGTTAATTGTATAGAGAACCTTTGCAACCCAACTTCAAATTCGCATGTTCATGACACGAGAATTAGTGTTCTTATACATTGGGAGTTCAATAGGCTAAGCTTTACAAAAAAATCCTATAAAGAAATAGACATAACCCATTTTAATAAGATGTCACTAAATTTTCATGCGGTGTTAGATAAAAATTTCAAGAAATCAGTTAGGGCCTGGCTATTGGTAAACCCCATGTATGACCTAAATGAAATTTTTAATTTTAATTTAGATATTGTTAGATTCAGTTCCCTTGACATAGATATGTGATGTAAACCTGTATTTTTAACCATGGCTTGATCTGTATTGCACTTTGCTTTGCAATCAATAAATATTGTGTATTGTCAAGAAGATAAATATTGTTATCCTCGAAATATGATGGGTATTTAATGAAACAGAGTGATAGCGTAGTGTTTCGATGTTACGATTCTTCAATGCTATAGGAAATATTAAATTTGAGCATTTTATTAGCTAAAGAAAACATATTGAGTTTAAATTATAATCTCAAATAACATGATCAAAATACATTTACTATGGTTCACCTATGGTTCGCTTTTGGGGTATTGTCCGTCGAAGATATGTTATCCATAACAACGAGCTTAATATATCTAGAGGTCTCGTCTGGGGTAAAAAAGTGTAGCCTACATGCTGACCGTCATTTTCCTCAGGTAACCAATCAAATCCTTTTTTAACAAGTTAGAGAATGTTTGTCAGTTACATTTTGGTTGCCATGGGAGCAAAGTTGGTAGAGGGCCAAAATAGCGGTCGACCATATAGGCTACACCTTTTTTACACGAAAGGATGTATTAATATTGTTATTGGTCATCGCTCTAAGTCAATTGGTTACCGAGCTTTTGAAAGTGCTAAACACAGTAAGTTGTCCAATGTTAATCTTATGGAAAATAAGTAAAATTTTATATCTCGCTTATTAATGAACATATATTAATGAAACTTGGTATGTGGATTTATATGGTTGGGGTGTACTAATATTTGCATACGACCCCATTTTTTGTGGTTCCCATGGCAGCACACCTGCGTCCTCAGCAGATATAATGCTATTCTTATAAGAAATGCTATTCTAAGAAACATGGGATATCTTGTTTGTTTATGAATATAAATTGGTAAAACTTGGAGTGTTGCTTCATCTATAGTCGTGATCAATTGTTATTTAAATCAAAACCAGATTTTTGTGGTCCTTGATGTAGCAAACCTACATACTCAGTCCTTATGTTTTTCTTATGGAGACAAAAATAAAATGTCATATCTCACTTATTTATGAATATGCTTTGATGAAAGTTGGTAAGTGGTTTCATGACGTACGGTAGTGAAGTCCCAATTGAAATTGGCTGAGTATGCAGGTTTTCGTCATATGCGTTTGTTTGAGCATCTGATAAGCATAATAATGTTTAATTAATAGTGTATCCTTGAACAAACATATGAATGCTTACTTTTTCATCCATGGCTTTAGCCCATATCTGTACGAATAATTGAAAGACTAAATTACGTATTGTCCGTCGGCAAACAGCTCAGTAGGTCGTGTTAATCGTTTTCAGGATATGTTTAGACAATAACACGTCATCCTCGGCTGCTCACAATGAAGTTGTCGATCACTTGGCTTCGTCGGGAATATTTTCTTTCAGTTGGCATCGGACAAAACATTCAGTTCTGACGAATCCAAGTAGATGGCCACTCATTATGAGTTGCAGAAAATGACGTGTTTGAGTCAAAACATGTACTGAATATGATTAACACAAATTGAACTGTTTGACGAAATAAATTAAGTAATTTAGTCTTAAAATTCGTACTCAACGGAATCTCTTTCCAAATCTCCCCAATACAACACTACTAGTAAACTCCCTCCATTAGACAGTTAAAACAGTTCAGGTCGAGAGAAAACCATCCAATTAATGAAATCCTTTAAAATAGGTTGAAACACTGTTTTACTATCATCCCAAGTTTCCGAGACCCATCAATTCCCGAAACGTGTGAAGAAACAAGTGAATTTAACAACGCCGATATTTCAAGTCGATCCGATAAGATTGAGGTGTGAGGTCCGGGCCAATTTGTAGTCGTAGCTGCGATAGAGAGATGTTTATCCCTTGAGTTAGGTGGGAGACGGTCCCCGGTCCATCAGCTGGACAGAAGCCGAGCGATCTTATCAGCGAGACCGTGGCTACACCCGCCACTGATAACGCTGGTGGGGGAGGGTAGGTGATGAAGAGATCCTCGAGGAGGAGTCGTCTCCGTGTGTGGCGCGTCTGAGTTAAAACATTCTGAGGAGGAAATAAAGTGAAACGCAATGTTGCTCGTGTGGGTGGGGACAGTAAAACTTTACACGAGCGATAACGCGAGGACCTCCGGCTCGGCCCCCCAGCACGGCGCGGCCTCGGCCTCGTCCATTACCTCAGCGGCCGACAAGAATATCTGGTGTCACCGCCGCGCGCCGTCGCGGGCGACACTCGGTACACACCGTGTGAACGGGCGCAATACAGCATGGCTTCGGAACTGAGAATACGTCGGGTAGGATATACTAGAGCGGGTTCATAAAAAAACAAAATACCCCCGTAGCAGCAAACCTGCATACTCAGCGAATTTCCAATGAATATATACGTATCTTAATACCACATAAAGCCACATACCAATTTTCATCAATATACATTCATAAATAAACGATTTATGACATTTTAATTATTCTCCATAAGAATAACATGGCGGCTGAGTATGCAGGTTTGCTGAAGGAAGGAAAACAAAAAATGGGGTTTTATACAAATATCAATACAACTCATTTAGGTAAAGCCACATACCAAATTTCATTAATTTATTTTCATAATTAAGGGAGATAACACGTTATTTATTCTCCATAAGAATAACATGGGGCTGAGTACGCAGGTTTGCTGCTACGGGAGCCTTTGGCAAAAAATGGTTTTTTTGAGCAAATATCAGTGGTCCACAACCAGATGAAGCCGTATACCAAGTTTCGTCAGTATACGTTCATAAATAAGCGAGATGTAAAATTTTTCTTTTCCTCCATAAGAATAACATTAGACAACGTACTGTGTTTAGCACTTTCAATATCTCGGTAACCAATTGACGTAGAGAAATGATCAAAATACCAAATTGTGTGTTTTTTTAAGCTGAATCCAATGGTAAAAACTAAAATTTGACTATTTCAAAAATTATATGTAAAAAATTAAAAAAAACCATTTTTGGGGTACAAAACCCCCCCAAAATACCCCTTTGGATAAAGCGATCTGGCTGGTTTTCGAACTTAAAGTCATAAATGTTGCTTTACACGTTTATACCAAATTTCATCAAAATCGGATAATTTTTACGAGAGTTATCGTGCTCACGGACACACATATATATATATATATATATATATATATATATATATATATATATATATATATATATATACAGTTTCGAACGAATGGTGTTTTTGGGGTCTGGGGACCTCAAAACGAAAGTTATCAAGGTCCCGGGCCTAGGTCTTACCATGCCGACTACGGTAATAGCTTCTTCCCTATAGGGGAAATTCGCTAAAACAGAAGATATAAGTACCGTTATATTCAGGGAAAAGTCAATCCTATTAATCTAAATACATGAAATAAAGTCGGGTTAGTATGTTAGTAAGTTAGTTACACCAAACAGCTGTTGTAAGGATTATATATAAACATACTTGAAAGGCATAAACATATGTTCATTATTAAAATAAAAATCTACTTGAATGGCAACTCAAACTCTTTTTTCGACGCCGAAGTTACCTCTATATAAAAATAGGCGAGTGAGCGTATTGAACAAGCTAATCCGGGAGGCGAGTGAGCGAAGCGTACGAGCTCATCTTGAAAATGAACGAGCATTTGACATAAAACAAATTCAATGACATTAGGACAGGACGACGTCTGTCGGGCCAGCTAGTAATTGTATAAATTATGTCTAGACAAAACGGGCGCAATCTCTCAACTGTGTATTTTCTTAGTCAATGCACTGCCATACGTATATGTTTTGTGTGTGCTTAAGAGGCTTTTCGCACGATTTTACCTCTTTTGTTACCAAACATTTGTTTGTATTTGTTTAGTATGACTGTTGGATGACTCTGTTTGTGATGAAAAAAAGTAGGCTTAGCAGAAGATGGCATTACGTTGCGAGGAAAATATATTACCGAAAATCGAAGTATAGACACAGAACAGAAGTAAACAGAACAGTTATGTATTAAGAGTGTACAAAAACTTACAACTTGGATCACATACACAATTGTTCATACAACTGCACTTTTGGATACCACACAACATACAAAACCTCACGTTCGTCAATTTTGGCTGGAATGACGAGATTGAGGTTGTAAACACCGAGTCAGTTAGCATGGAACAATCAATCAGCAGTTTAATATTACTTCAGCGAGCGGAAAGTAAGGCACAGCGAGCGAAAAAGGACTTTTTAACAGCTTTGTTATTTACCATGTGGTTTTACATCTAATAAAAGCAATTTAGGCGCGGTTGTAGGAAATAGTATATTTCGCACCAAGGGCCAAAAGTGGGGTTTTGCTGGCCCGAGATCGAGTTTTATGACCGAGACGAAGTCGATGTCATAAATCGTTCGAGGGCTATGCAAAACCCTTTCGGCAGAGGTGTGAACGCTATTTTTCACCATACTACAATAATTAGCGGGTTAAATGTGATCGGTCATAAAACACGAGTGGCCTCATGCAAACTCGGACTAAAAACAGTTAACCAATAAACAAAACATCGATAGTACAATGTTTTGAATTTTATTGTTATTTTACCAGTGTTTCAACCAAATAATACAAAATAGTATGCACGTATTAACCAGGTAACATCGTATACGCTTAAAAACAAGTTGGTTACACTGGCTAAATAGATCAGCTGACTTTCGTTCGGCCCTTGGGCGGAAAAAACTCTACTTTCGGTATTCAAATGACGTTTCGAAAACAGGTGATTACAGCGTAGTGTGGTGAAAAAGTTATTTCATGTATGAATATGGATGTTCGCATTTTAAATAAAGATAGACAAATGGCAGCAACAATCGTCATTCTTTGGTGTCTTTGTGAAAACCTTCGACTATCCCAGCTGAATATTTTGGAATTTCAAAAACCTTTTACCATTTCACAAATTACCAAAACAACAACTTTTTAGTTCAAAGATTTGAGAGTTTAAATTGAAAAATAAAATAAGTTTATAGAAAACAGAGCAAATTACAAACCTTCGTTAACATTCTTCAGTGGACTCAAGGACCATGTTAAGCTCTTTCGCTATAAAAGAAATAAACCAACGAAATACTACCTATAAATGTGCCTTGCATGTTAACTATGATCGTTCTAAAATGTACCGTAACAAAAACAACATATTCCCTACACAACCAAAAGAAAAACGGATGTCACTAACATTCTCAATATGAGATGCCAAATGAGCTACCATATACAAACCAATATACAACTTTAATTAAATAGTAAAAGTTCAAGGAAATTTCATATCCTTCGTGACCATCCAATACACAGTCATAATATCATTCTAATAGTTATTGTGTGACTAGTGGTAATATAATGGTTTTACGCCAAAAAACCCACATCTGGGAAAAAATGGCTGAGAAAACCCATAGATTTCCTGTCAACTAAAAACCAAGTCCGAATGATCAGTTTTTGCGCCAACACCCGATATCACAACAAAACCCACATCGGCAAAATAAATGGCCGAGAAAACCCATCGATTTTCCGCCAACTGAAAAACCAAGTCCGAAGAAAATGTTTTTTTGACCGACACCAGATTTCCGCCGTTTATATTATAAATATTGCTGAAATTGCATGTTACATAGTCAAAAGTAACATAATCAACAATAATCAATCACAATATGTCCTTATTACATCACATGTAAATCGGGCATTTTTATGGACGCGGCGCGGTAGATCGGCACTTTCCACTTGTTGTCTTGTTGATACCTTTTAGCGAATTTCCCCTATAGGGAAGAAGCTATTACCGTAGTCGGTATGGTAAGACCTAGGCCCGGGACCATGATAACTTTTCGTTTTGAGGACCCCAGACCCCAAAAACACCATTCGTTCGAAACTGTATATATATATGTGTCCGTGGGTGCGATAACTCTCGTAAAAAAGGCCCGATTTTGATGAAATTTGGTACAAACGTGTAAAGCAGCATTTATGACTTTAAGTTCGAAAACCAGACGGATCGACCTATCCGAAGAGGTATTTTGGGGGGGTTTTGTACCTCAAAAATGGTTTTTTTGAGTTTTCACATACGATTTTTGAAAAAGTAAAATTTTATTTTTTCCATTGGAATCAGCTTAAAAAGACGCACAATTTGATGTTTTAATCATTGTCCTACGTCAATTGGTTACTGAGATATTGAAAGTGCTAAACACAGTACGTTGTCCAATGTTATTCTTAAGGAGGATAAGACAAATTGTATATCTCGCTTATTTATTAACTTATCCTGACGAAACTTGGTATATTGCTTCATTTCATTGTGGTCTACTGATATTTGCACAAAAACCCATTTTTTTGCCGATAGTTCCCGTAGCAGCAAACCTGCATACTCAGCCGCCATGTTATTCTTATGGAGAATAATTATAATGTCATAAATTGTTTATGAATTGATGAAACTTGGTATGTGGCTTTATGTGGTATTAAGATAAATTAATATGCATGGGAAATTCGCTGAGTATGCAGGTTTGCTGCAACGGGGGTATTTATATCTTTAGCATGTATGTGTATGTGTAAGTCACTTATTTATAAATGTATTTTTATGAAACTTGGTAAGTGGCTTTATGTTGTTATGAGAATCATATACACGCATTGCAAATTCACTGAGTATGCAGGTTTGCAGCCACGGGGTATTGGATACAAGCCCTCTTAAACTTATACGTCTAAAACACCTAGTTAAATATTTAATTTGATCAGCTGTGTGATTAGATTTGACTAAAATCAAGTGAACCTGTTAGGAAAGCTAGTATATTTAAATAATACCCTATTTTTATATTTTAGAATCTTAAGGCTGAAAATATAAAACTCTTCCGATTACTTGATTAATAATTTTTTAATTTAATTCTTCTTTTAATAAAGATAATAAATCAAAAACTCTATATCAGTTATTTATTTATGAATTTGTATTAAACTTGGCAAGTGTCTTTATATGGTAGTGCCAAATACATAAATACATTGCAAATTTGCTGAGTATGCAGGTTACCTGTGACGGGGGTAATTCATAATATGACTGGACTATTTCCGCCCGCGAGTTGTTGCCCAACTCGCGTAATAGTCCCTGGGTGAATCTACAGCGCATCGTGTGCGACCAAGATGACAAAGAGATACCAGGAATCGCATTCCTTGGTCTCTTGGCCCTACTTTCAAAGGAGGACCAATGAGAATGTGGTCAGAGCTGAAAGAGCATTTTACCGTTATTCGTAGCTTGTATACGTTTTAATACGTAACTCTTTTATTAATTGAGAACTAACAGCCATTACGGTTTCAGAACTAACAGCCATTAGTGATGTACATATGTTTATGAATATAATGACGTTTTAAACACTGTTACGTATTATACCGTTACCAAGATATAGTCATGTTTACGCCCTTCCCCTATGTTAACGACCACCTGGGAGCAAAACGATCACTATATAGTAAAAATCAGCAAAAAATATTGCGTTATAAAAGCATGCTCAAACCCCCCCCCCCACCCACCCTAGATCCTGTACTATTTAGGGGGTGGGAGACTTACTCAAAATAAATTTTGTTCATCGTGAGATGGTCTGTGAGTACTTTTATTTTGTATTCTTAACGGCAATGCCATGACATACATGACTACAAGACGGTGGCTACAACTATGAAAATGCTACGAAAAATAAATACACTGGATTGACAAGAAGACTAGAAACTAATACAATGTTATAAATAAGGTACTTAAAGCTAGCGTGAAATTGCTTGATAGTGAGGAGTCTTTTTCACAATCAACTGGAGTACTAACTTATTAGTATAGCCATTTCCCCATTGAAATAACATTTCAAAGTTTAAGCCAGTGAGACTGAGCCCTAAGGTCGGAGTTATGAAAAAAATATTTCAAATTTTATAACCAAAATCATGCAAAACGTTGGAAAGAAAATAACCTGGCAACTTTGCCAGGGGGCGGAGCCCTAACGGTGGGGGGTCGTACCCAACTTGGGGGCATCGTTCATGAGATGAGGCTTTGTAAAACAAATCCAGAAAACCACCACATGTCAAAATTAGATGTCGGCAAGTTATAGAAGCTAGTGGAGCGAATAGAAACCCTGCGATGGGACAAAAAAATAATTAAATTGTTTCAATCCCCCCAACATCTATCCAAAACATACACTAGCACACCGAATACACTATCGTGCTCGCCTTAGTCATCCTATGTTGAGCTATTTACTGGTTTATGGTATAATGGTAGCATAACAGATTGTGTTGATAATTCTCTGACTGGATGGCTGCAGGTCTGACTGAGAATGAACCCGGAAAGCGTGATTTCTCGTTAACAGAATGACTATATATCTTCCAGGCTAACTAATACCAGTATGACTAGATGATTCCCAACCTGTCTACACGAGATCGCATTATGTGAGAGTGTTTATATATTCTGGGATAAATGTAAACCGTATTGATTTCGACTGTGTATATAAAGACTAGCAGATATTTTTACATTAGTTTAACATTAGGATTTGGATTTATATATTAAAAAACATAATGTGGATGAACATAATACATAATTGTGTGTGTGTGTGTGTGTTGTATGTGTACATAATTTGTTGAATTACAAATTATTTAAGATTTATTTCGGAAGTTTAATTATATAATATTGTAATAATATCATTCAATTATCTTGAATTAAAATCAGAGTCAGTATTTTATGATTATTTACTATCTTATATGCTACTCAGATTACGGTGAGCTCGTATATTGTACCAAATATTAAATGTAATGTACAGTAGGGAAACAATTGTTATTTGTTAAAAGTATGAAGATATATTTAAAGAGATTACATTATCTATTGAACAAAAGTATGGTACAGCGGAACGCCTAGCACAGCCCAAGTCGTTACGGGTTGCTAAACTTGAAAGTCGGTATCGGTTGCTAAATTAAACTTGGTATGTTGTCACTAGTGATGGTCAAAACCAGAAATTTCGAATCTCGAAACCGAAACCGGAACTTACAAAATCGAATCTCGAATCTCGAAACTGAAATCGCGAAACCCTATTTACTTGCCTGGGTATGGTTATGAAAAATAAATCTAGTTACTCCAAATAAACCAGTTAACTTACTGCCATTCTCGAAGTATCCTAGAAAAATATTAGTTTCAGAACTACTAGTGAACCAATTATTTGTAGCTTAATTATAAACTTTGGTTAGAGTTGTTCTTTCACAAATAAAAAATCAATAATCCACAAAAGGTGAAGGTAGACGACAGTAGGCTTTTGACCTTCACATTATTAATCAACACTCGGGCGTGATTTATGTTAAAAAAAAAAACAAAAACAATGACACAAAAAATCTCGGCAGTTTTGAGTTTTGATTCTCGAAACTCGCCTATCGAATCTCGAAACCGAAACTTTTCCAAAGTTTTGGTGGTTTTGAGATTCGAGTTTTGGTTTTGACACATCACTAGTTGTCACCTATTACAGAATTGGTCTGTGGATAAAAAGACGCGGGGATATTGTTGTATGAATTGGCCTTATTATAAATATAGTATCTTATTTTCTTTAAACCACAGAAGTAGTTTACTTGCAATTACTGTGAATATATTGTGAAATTTAACTTTACAATATAATTGCATTATCTAGAGTTAAAATATTATTTTACGTTGTAATTTTATTTACTCTGTTTATATACTTATCAGACCAAAAATCAGAATGGGTCTGTAGGTTATATTCTCATGTACCTATCTTTACCACATTTCAGCTCCATCATTCCAGAATTATGTATTTGTTACTAAACATAACTACATATAGATTCTAATGGGGTGGTGGCCCAAAGAACTTTCGGAACGGGAGAAGGACATGGCTTGAGTAGAATGTGTTGTGATCCCTGTGTTCTGTAGTAGGTAGTGATAGTTAACACGGGATTAATAAAGGCCAGCGGGGTGGAGCCTTGAATCATATTTTGGTCAGGATTATGCTTGTCTTCTTTGAGTATATTAGCTACCTTCTACACGAACTTCAGATCCATAATTAAGTCCAGTAGTAGGTGCGAGGTGATAAACGTGATTTCAAAAGCCAGTGGGGTGGAGGCCGATATGAGTTTTGGAACAGGATTAGCACAACATTTAATTCTATAGTATGGTATATTTTTCAAACTTTATTGTTATTGGTTCATTAGTTGGGTGTACCATAGTTAAAATGGGAATAATATAGACCTGCGATGCGGAGTACTAAACAATATTTTAATCAGTCGAAGGCCTATTCTGATTTGAGGCCATCTTCCTACAGCCCTATTAGTCCAGTAGTAGGCCAAAATGGTAAACATAACTTTAAATGTCAGTGGGGTGGGTTCCCAAAGGATCTTTGGATTGAGGAAACAAAAATACTTGATTCTGGTATATTATTTATTTCCCTTCCAAATTTCATCTCCATCGTTTCATTCTTGGTGTATAAGGATTAACTTGGCTATAATAAAGACCTGTGGGACGAAGTCCTAAAGTATAATATTACCAGAGGTATACCTCTGAGCTATCCTACTGAATTTTATCTTCGTCAGTCAAGTAGTAGGTTCTCGATGGCTGGAATAAGTATTTTGAAGGTCAAGAGGGCAGATCCATAAAACATTTGCGGAACGAGGAATACAAATTATTTCGGGCTACTAAACCCTAAGAGAAACGGGGCATGGAGAAACCATCGATCACGAAACAATTTATTTTAAATGGGTAGAATACAACAAATACAAACGAGTTCGCACGCAGCACGCTGACGTGAGGGAAGTGAATTTCCACATAAAAAACTATAAAAACTCAAAATCAGTTAAAAATATACATTTATTTCAATTTTTATTCAAATCTGAAAATATTGATTTTTTGGTTGTTCTGATGATACTGGTTCTATTTACCTGCAATGCTGGGAATACAATTTTGTGCATTATAAGGTTAGGAGAAGGTCCAGTCAGGCATTAAAGTAAGCGTGAGGTTGTTGGGGATGGTAAACGTACACCAACAAATGAATAACAGGCTTTTCTAATGTAAAACCCCCATAAGACAACGTACTGCGTTTGGTCGATACACATTTTCTTTAATAACTCGGTAAATATTTATGCTAGAATGACGAGAGAGGGCTTAAAACTTTCGCCTCTTTAATTCCCATCTTTTTACATCCACCTATTTTACATATAGGGCTTTTATGACCCTTTTTGGGCCCAAAAACTCGAAATTTGAAAGATTAATCCCCAAAAAAGGGGGTTTAGTGTTTTCCGATTGTTTTGCTCTACGAACTTGTCCAACTGATTACAGAAAGGAACGTTCCTACCAAATTTAAAGTAAATCGGACAAAAATTGCGACCGCTAGAGTGCAAACACACATATATATATATATATGTTTATATATACATATATATATATATACATATATATATATATAAAATTTTGAACGACCCCTCAAAACGTGTTCACACACACACACACACACATATATATATATATATAAAGTTTTTAGCGACCCCTCAAAACGTGTTCACGGTGTACGTTAGGAACTTCTATGGTGGTCCCGGGCTTAAGTTTCACCGTGCGGGTCATGCTAATAGTTCACTTTCCAAAGGAAATTCACTAATAAATGATTCGTAATTCGCAGGTTTTCGATTGTATGTTAGAAATCGCTTCACTCGCTGAGAGCTCCGCCCCAGACACCCGCTTGGGGTCGCTCCCAAATGTTATTCAAATAAACAGCTGACATTAGTAATTTACTTTTTTAACTACATTTTATACCCGTGTGAAACTGGTATAATCAGCTAGTCTACATTTATAAAAAAGGATGTTGGTTTGTTTGTATATAAATACATTTGAAGTTTATGGACTCGGACACCGTTGGACCGTTTGTCATGAAACTTGGTATATATATATATATATATATATATATATATATATATATATATATCAGTAAGACCCACGTTGCAGCAAACCTGCATACTCAGCGAATTTTGAATGTAGATATAAATTTCTACAATTTCGATTTATACAATTTTAATTATTCTGTATAAGAATAACATTGGGGCTGAATACGCAGGTTTGCTGCAACAAGGAACACAACAAATGGGTTTTTATTCTAATATCAATATAACTCAGCTAGGTGAAGTCGTATACTAGTTTTTATTCATTTTTGTTCATAATTAAGGGAGACATAGCATTTAATTACCCTCCATAAGAATAACATGGGGGCTGAGTACGCAGGTTCGCTGCGACGGGAGCTTTTGGCAAAAAAATGTTTTTTAGAGCAAATATCAATCGACCACAACCAGATGAAGTCGTATACCAAGTTTCGTCATTATACGTTCATAAATAAGCAAGATATAAAATGTTTGTTTCCCCATAAGAATAACATTAGACAACGTGTTTAGCACTTTGAATTTCTTGGTAACCAATTGACGTAGGGGAATGATCAAAATACCAAGTTGTGTGTTTTTTAAGCTGAATCCAATAGTAAAAACTAAAATTTGACTATTTCAAAAATTATACGTAAAAAATTGAAAAAAACTTATTTTTGAGGTACAAGACCCCCCCCCCCCAAAATACCCCTTCCGATGGAGCGATCTGGCTGGTTTTCGAACTTAGTCATAAATGTTGCTTTTCATGTTTATACCAAATTTCATCGAAATCGGATCATTTTTACGAGAGTTATCGTGCTCACGGACAAACACACAGACACACACAGACACACACACACACACACACACACACACACACACACACACACACACACACACACATATATATATATATATATATATATATATATACAGTTTCGAACGAATGGTGTTTTTGGGGTCTGGGGACCTCAAAACCAAAAGTTATCATGGTCCCGGGTCTAGGTCTTACCATGCCGACTAAGGTCCAGTAATAGCTTCTTCCCTATAGGGGAAATTTGCTAAAATGTCACGGAGAAGGTTGTTAAGCCATCCATTTCGCCCTAACTCAACTGAGTTCCTCCCAAGAGGCCCAAACGGGTTCCCATATAAACCTCATGGAAAGATATTGTTGTTTACATAAAAGCTAATGACATGTTTACTTGATCAGGTAATCTTGCTGATATTGGTTTTAGTTGGTAATAGTCAAAGGCATGACAACGTCTGCCGGGTAACAGCTAGTAATTTATAAAAACAAAAACATAATCCTCTCGCAACTTGAAAAATAACAACTTAGTATTATTAAACGATAATAATAACAAATGTTTAGTTATTTAAACTGATGTAAATTAAACTAATACATTTCACCTTTAAAATGTCTTTAACTGTTTTCTAATTGAATTTACATTATTAATTATGTTTATAATATTCAAATCCGTTTCTATATCCCTATTTCGACATATTTTCATAATCCCGAAAATCCCGATATTGGAACCTAAAATCCCGGGATTGCTAATATACTAAACTCGGTCGAGATCCCGGGATTGGATTCCCTAGCGATGAACCTTGCGCAAAGTTTTCTTAAACTTACCTTACTCACAATCGCATTCAACCCAAAATGGGTTAAAATTGTTTAGATCCCAGAACTTAGTGAGTTGGCACATTGTAAACTTGAGGTTTGATTTGCGGCAAATCAAAATAGCCAATATCAAGTAAATAAAAGAACAGTTTTGAAAAATAATGAGTTATTATATATTTGGATAAAATTCGGCACATTTATATTCCATTGGAATTCCAAAAACCTGAGTTACCACATTCCCATCTATTAATAGTTAAAAGTTAATAGACAAAAATAACTGAATTAGCGATACAGTTTATAATATTGTTAATATTCATGATCATAAAAGCGAAATATTTCTCGATTTTGAGCAACGGGTTTACTAGTATGTTTTAATTTATAGTAATAAATTAAACATATATATATATATATATATATATATATATATATATATATATATATATATATATATATATAGTTGTGGTTTTAGCTTTATACAAACTACTGTTGTTTCAAATGTTTAAACTTGGCAGATTATTGAATTGATGGGTAATCGGCTCGTAATTAATGTTTATTTAATGAAGGTTCGATGGACCATTGACTCTCTAACATTTATAAAATAACAATGGTTCGATGATCTATCGATCTGATGTGTAATAGAGCCACTACATTTATTTTAAAAACTTAAAAAATAGGTTTTATAGCACTTCATAATATTGATGTGCTATAGACCCGTTAAATAAAATAGTAATTTAGAGGTTCAATGGTACATCGGACCGAATTTGTATATTTGATAAAAAACTCAGATAGTAAATATAACTTTCATTCACTTAAACGGTTCAATGGGCCATAATCTTGTTTTTAAAGTTTTACAAGAGGGTCGATGGTCCATCGACATGATGTGTAATAGAGCCGCTCCCTCCGGGTCATATTTGAATATTACACAAGATTTTTGGTAATTATTTGGAAATAATAGGTATTTACAAGTATATTAGTCTAGGAAGATAACCAGCTATATCGATCAACAAAACAAAAAAAATTTGGGACTTACATTTATTACCTGTTTAAACTATAGAGACAATGTATACATAATACCCAAGGTGATAACTGCTCTAAAATTCCATCTGACGGTAAACAAAGGAGTTTATGATTGTTACATTTGTTTTGATTATTAAATAGTATTGAATCGGGGACAATACTTGGTAAATGGTTAAGGACTAAAACATATCAAAAACCTAACAAAATAAATAAGCTGGAATTTGGTAGTTATTTATAAATTTAAGATAAGAATTATGGGCATAATTATATGTAATTACACATCCATTGGCATAGTATAACAACATATCCAATAACCAATTAAATCGACTAATAAACACCAAAGTATTTTGCGAACAACATATCCAAGGGTAGTTGTTGAGGAGGTGTAGCCCAAGTTGGGGCACGACAATAGTTGTGGGCTATAACATACTTGACAATTACTATAGTGCCATCCAATTTGATTTTCGGATATGTTATAGCCCATGTTTTATCCCCATTTCGATACTATGTAACTATACATATGATGTTGTCCTAGGCTAAAATTCATATAATTATATCCCAATTCCATTATCTTAAGTTTAAATTACGACCAGCTTCTTTATTTTGCCATATGATTTTATCGATTGTCAAAATATTGTTTAAATTGAATTTTAGTGGTATCTACCTATGCATAGGCATAGTAACATATCCTAATATTTATTGATTCAGACTTTAAAGACAAAAGTTGGTATGTTGTGGATATATTATATACAAATCATACAAAGTATTGGAATTGGAAATATTATATGGTAATTATGCTATAACAGCCAAATCGGATGGTAAAATAAATAAGCTGGCATTTGGAACTATTGCAGTTTACGTTGTTTTTTTTTATTTGACCGTGATATTGAATTTGGAAATTATATGGGGTATTTACTTATGCAATAGCCTAGGATAGCAACATATCTAAATTGCAGACAAATCGGACCGTTAGTTTTTGCATGGTTACGACAAAATAAACAAAAGAAAACAAAATATCGACTGCATTAAAGGGTTATTGTAAATAATATACGGTAAAATTAAATATAATAGTTGGAGATTATAACGTATCCGAAAATAAATCAAATTGGACAGTAAATAAAGAAGTTGGCAATTGGCACTATAGTAATTCACAAAATATTGTATAAATTAAATATGCAAATTATAGGTTGTATTTACTTATGCAATAGCCTAGTCCAGTAACATATCCAAGTTACAAACTAATCGGACAGTAAATAAAGAAGATGTCAATTGGCACTGTAGTAATTTACAAAATATTGTTTAAATTGACACAAATTTTGAGTTTAGAAATGATTAGTGGAATCTACTAATGCAATACCCTAGGTCAATAACATATCCAAATTTCAGACATATCACACAGTATATAAAGAAGTTGACAATTGGCAGTAATTTACAAAATATTGTTTAATTTGATAGTAATATTGCATTTTTGGAAATTATAGGTGGTATTTAATTATGCATTAGCTTTGGACAGTAACATATCTAAATTGCAGACAAATCGGACCATAAACACCAAAGTTAGTTTTTTGGTGTTTACACTAGCCTAGAGAACATCTGAAAAAATTATTATTATTTTACACATATATACACATTTTGGTATTAATACACATACACATACTAGATATATACATACTAAATATATAATACCCCCGTCACAGCAAACCTGCATACTCAGCGAATTCCCAATGAATATATAAAATAACACATTAAAACACTTAACAGGATTCGTAAGAAATATATTCACAAACAAGCGATATTTAAAATATTAATTATTCTCCATAAGAATAACATTGGGGATGAGTACGCAGGTTTGCTGCAACAAGGAACACTAAATAATGGGTTTTTATGCAAATATCAATAGAACTCATCTTAGTGAAGTCACATACCAAGTTTCATCCATTTACATTCATAAATAAGCGATAGATAACATTTAAATTATTTTCCATAAGAATAACATGGGGACCAAGTACCTAGGTTTGCTGATACGGGAACCATAGGCGAAACATTGTTTTTTTTGTGCAAAAAATAATGAACCACAACCAGATGAAGCCATATACCAAATTTCGTCAGTTTATGTTCATAAATAAGCAAGATATACAATTTTTCTTTTTCTCCATAAGAATAACATTAGACAACGTACTGTGTTTAGCACTTTCAATATATCAGTAACCAACTGACGTAGAGCAATGATCAAAATACCAAATTGTTTTTTTTATGCTGAATTCAAAGGTAAAAATAAAAATTTTATTTAAACAAAAATTACATGGGGAAACCCAAAAAAAAAAAAATTTGGGGTACAAAACCCCCCAAAAACCCCCTTTCGGATGGGGCGATTCGTCTGGTTTTCGAACTCGTTCAAATAAATAGTGATTTTCACATTTGTACCAAATGTCATTGAGATCGGACCTTTTTTACGAGAGTTATCGTGCTTACGGACATACATATATATATATACATATATGACAATTTGAACGAATGGTGTTTTTGGCATCTGGGGACCCCAAAATGAAAAGTTATCATGGTCTCGGGTTTAAGTATTACCATGAGACCTACGATAATAGCTTCTTCCCTATAGGGGAAACTCGCTAAAAGGGTATCAAAAGGAGGTGAAAAGTGCCGATCTACACCAGCCTCCTCCATATAAATGGTGGATTTACACTACTATACTTTTAATGTAATAAGGACATTTTGTGATTATTGTTTACTGTGGTACTTTTGACTATGTAACATGTAATCTAAGCAATGTTTATAATACAAACAGCAGAAATCTGGTGTCGGTCAAAAACATTTTTCCTCGGACTTGGTTTTTTAGTTGACGGGAAATCGATGGGTTTTCTCGGGCATTTATTTTGTCGATGTGGGTTTTGTTGTGAGATCGGGTGTTGGCGCAAAAACTGATCATTCGGACTTGGTTTTCAGTTGACGGGAAATCGGTGGGTTTTCTCGGTCATTTTTTTCGGATGTGGGTTTTTTGCGTAAAACCATTATATTACCACTACTTGTGTGGTTGAGTAACAAACTAACAAAAACCAAACCCATTCCTCACTTTGCCGTTCTCTCATTGGACTTGATAATGATTGGTGCATTGAAAAAAATAATTGCGAGGGAAAATAACAATCAAAGAAACTTATTATTATGTCCATTCTTTTGATTCTACACACAGAAAATCTTCCTCATTGTCTATCCTTAACATTTGTGGGTGCGAGATATTCATATCCTTTGCATTGTCATCCCATTCAGCTCACTCCCAAATGCAACACATTGTACTGAATCTTTGTTAATAATAGATGACTGGTTTGTTTTTAGACAACCTAAAAATCTTACGGTATTATTACGGGCAAAGATCTCATCCACGTAATACATTCTGATTATCACAGATTGTCACTTAAACATCTTTTTCCATTTTTGTCCAAGAGTTAGAAAATTAAAAAAGTTTTAAATCGTTGGTTCCCTGCACAAATTTCAATTTAACTGAGGCAGTGAATTTATTTTTAACTTTGTGAATACAGAGGGAAAGTATAGTAAATATCAAGGATGTTTCTTAAATCCGTAATAAGTCTGCTTTAGAATGAGATATTTTCGATTATTTAACATTTTTCTGTAGTCCACCTTAGCATCGGTTGAGGATGATTCCACAGCGCCAATAGACAAAGGCGCCATTTTTAATTTGAGTTTTTGTAAGGTTAAGTGCTTAATAAGTTACCCATTATTGTATATCTTGACATTTTGTGACTTTATTTATTTATTTAACTTAAAACAATCTAGTAAATTAGTGTGCAATATTATACTTACTTACATTAAATTTGTAAGCTATTTTTATTGATAGCTTATATTTTTAAATAAAACTGTATATTCATACAGTTGTATAGTCATTACCTCATGTTCGACCAACTTTACTGTATTTTAGACTAGCATAATTGGCAAAAATGGTCAATAATCATAACATTTAGAAAACCACTATTTTTGGTAAAAAGTATAAATCAAAAAATATTACATCTTAAAATACCTTCTAAACACAAACGAGATTACCTTAATCGGACGTTTATTAATTGTGTTATGGTCGGATTCATAGTTTCAATAGCGGTAAACCTTAGTGGTAGTCACAGCTGAGTGGGTTGAGTACTGGCCTACAACCCAGGTTCAATGCCCGGTGGAATATCAATATGACTTTTGAAACGTAGACTGCCACCGTGCCTCGGAAGGCACGTTCAGCTGTTTGTCCCGGCTTCATAAATAGTTGACATGTCATATCAGAGGCACCAGTGCGACCTGAAAACTCTGATACAGACCTTGGCCAAAAGGTTACACGAACTTTACTTTTACTTTATCGGTGTATTAACATGAATTTGAAGTTGGTTTTCCCGATGAATCTACTAATCTGGTAATACTACTGATGTTACCTAAACAACCACTAAGCGGCTAATCTGTATTAGAAAAGAAAAATCTCTTTGCGTATTTCATGTCCTCGGAATATATCAACTTGTATAATCCTAACGTTTTTATCGCTATAGACCTTTGACAACCATTTAGATATATATTCGATGAAAGCATATTGAAAAATGCTACCCCACCCCCCTCCCCCATAAACCGAGGCCCGCGCTACATCGCTACAACCACCCGCGAGTTGCCAGACACATCGCATGTCCGCCGACCATCGCACGTTCCCGCCACCACCGCGCCTGCCTCCTCGGCAAAAACCGCCGGAATCAAAGCTGCGTAAGAAGCCGGTAATGACATTGTAAAGCAAAGCCAGGCTCGTAAAAGTGGGCAGATCGTTACAATGTTTGGCGTGGGAACGCCGGGATCCTAGCTAATTATAACTCGAGCCACCATAAAGATCCTCCTAAATTGTAGACTCTGTGCAGAACGGCATCTGACGAAATTGGTTCGGTCCCGGGCGGGAGTGGTTGTCAAAAATTGCTCTGCTGTCGTCCCCGTGTAATTAATACCTGGCACGGCCGTCGCTCCGCTACCACTCGCTAACCGCGCCGCACTCCTGTTTAGGCCTTCGGCTCTTTGCAAGCTTCCCCGTGCCGATGATGGTTTATTGCGTCCCAGGTCTTCAGGGGTATTTTACTTGATTTGTCTTTATTATGGCATTGATTTTAAGTTAAATAACAACGTTGGTTTAGCGATTATGTTATTTGATGTTTTATTGTTGCTTGAAAGTCTTTACTCAGTTCCCCATGTAATAAGTTATTGTCACTAAACACCACGGATTGGCCATATGTTAGTTTTTACAAGCTTAAAAAAGGTTCCGCTCCTAAGTATATCTTGAACAGGCTTGTTCATTGTCAACATTAATACAATTCGCGTCACCCAGAGGTGTATTTTGAAAGAGTTTTACTGTATTCCCTAGAATTTATACCATCATTTGTTTAATGTTATTCCTATCTCCACCTAATAACCCTTAAAATTTCAGCAGAGTGAATTAACCAGTATGTGACGAGATAACAGTAATTTCAATATGATAATTTACTTTACCACGTTATTATTGGATAAACAAGTTTAAAACTTGTATTATCTTTTGACACATATCACTGGTGGATTTAGAAATGAATATAATATCAATGTGTTAATTTAAAAAAAGTTTTACGTATAAGTATTAATGTTAAGGACCGAACTCCAGTCTTGAGACCCTCATGTCTCACGACCACCGGTACACCAGTTAGTGGCCAATGTCAATAGCAATTTTGTTAGTTTAAATTTATTAATAATAAATACTTAAACAAATAGAACCAACTTCAATAGTTATTAAAACGCGCTAAAAAGTGTGAAATAAATAATTACGTGTTTCTTTAAATTACCAATGTCAAGAGCGGTACATACGTAAATACATAGTAATTGTATTATATTAGGGCAAGAAATTAAGTAGGCCTTCTTGTACAATTGTTTGTTTTGATTTGAAGTTGGTGCGTACGTGTAACACAACATTTGATAAACGGCATCCATTCCAAATCAAAACAAACAATTATACAACCAGCTTATACTTTCTAAATAAGTTTTAAAACTTCATATTTATGATTTTCAAGTTATCAGCTTACACTTTACATTTTAATTATGATAACATAATTAACTGAACATTTTAATTACGATAACATATTTAAAATAAAAGTGTGATCTCATAAATTTAAAATCATAAATTTAAAGTTTTAAAAGTGTGTGTAAGTGCTATACATTATTCTTATCTGTGTTATCATTAAAACATTGTGCATGGATCGTATTATCACTAATACGATTTATGCACTAATTTTACTAACAAAATTGAAACTTTGTGCGAATAAGTTAAAAATCACAAATTTCAATGAGTATGTAAGAAGTAAATCTAACCTAATTTTTAACCTAAGTATAAACAGAGCTATATTTCTAGACTACTTAAAATTAAAATGTATTATACCTGTACCTCCCTGGACTCGTTACGAAAGAAATCGTTCATCCATCTTCAGTTTGCCAACATTAAAAACATATTAAAAACAATTATATTTATTTAAGGATTCTAACTTCCTGACCAATTTGGTTTTATTGAACATAACATCCGTAATTGAGCTTTCAAGATTATTTTTGAGACGGATTATTTTATTGAAAAATCTCACATTGCCTCTATACGTAGGGTGTAAGGTGACCTGCCTCGAGCATATCAACATTGCCAGCTGTGACTTGACTAAACCATACGATTGCTTGAAATTTAAATTAGAAAGTAAGCAATAAGAACTTTTATTGTGCATGCCAAATGCTACGGAAAGACGTAAACACTTTAAAAAAACATAAATTAACACAATGTTTGGGCTTTACATTAAATAAATTCTCAATAAATATAAATTTACTAGCATAGCCCGTCGCGGCTTCGCTCGCGATCACAGTACCATCTTATGTTTAAAAAGTTAGTTAAATTTGTTAAAGCACCTGGGGGACCGACCGTTCTCGAAAATTCAGTCAGTTTGTTCAAAATTCCTAGAGTATTTACTTATCTTCACGGTTCCTCTGCAAGGCGAGTATGTTTGCTTTGCTTATTTGCTCGTTTCTTTTTATTTTACATGTCCGCTTTACAATCAATTTTAACTTTAATTAATAGTTCTAGCCAGCAAAGCTAGTATATATCTATAAAAGGCAGAGCCCTCACTCACTCATTCACCACGAATTATCCTACTCCCCATTTACCTAGAGAGTTAAACTTTCGTTCACTGATTCTTAGGCATAAAATAGGAAAACTAAATGGTTTTCATCCTGACCTGTCCTTAGGGCTCCACCAGAGACCCAGAAAAAGATCCCATTATTCATTATTATTCATTATTATTCCTTATGGACATTCAATTTTGATTGAGATGATGAAAATGACAACAGCTGATCTTGATTCGTAGTAGTTCCACGGGCTAACCACAGAATGCAGCACACACAACTGTTATAGTTTTTTAAATCATTGGCAGGGTGAAGCCTGCGGGTAACAGATAGTGAAGTATATATTAAAGTTATGTATAAATTAGTTCTAATCACTATTCTAACAAAAACTAGCTGTTATTAGCCCGTCAAAAATGACGGGCTTAAACAAACTAAAGAAGTTTTGTTCACTAGTTATAAAATACATTTAATGGCTTAACAATAAAATCTCATCCGGATTGTATTTTTTGAGAAAAAAATTCAAAATTATGTCCCATTGAAACATTAAAAACCATATATTTTGCTTTTGTTCACTCGCACATTTCTTTTGGAATTGTTCTATACAGAAAAAAATTTACCATTTAGAATTATAAATTATTTACCATTATAATTGATCTCATGAAAATTTACCATTTTTGTATGGATTCAGTTAAAGTTCATTTTTCAAGGCTGGGAATTTTTACAATATTTAGTCTATATATTTTTGAATTAATTTTACATATTAAAAAAGAATTAGCAGATTTTAAAACCTTAGGCTCATGTCATAATTATGACACGAGGAACAAAAACAAAATTGCCTTTACCCAACATAAACTTAAGTTCCTTAAAAAGAAACCTTGCTATGCATAGGGTGGCCATACGTCCCGGTTTGGCCGGGACAGTCCCGGTTTAGACCGCTTTTGAGGGCGTCCCGTCGGTTTCCGAAAATTACCTACATGTCCCGGTTTCATGCAAAAATTAAAAATATAAATATTTTTACTAACAAAGATAATAATTTACCAATAGTTTCATTGCAATTTATAAAAGCTTGTAACGAACTGTAGTGCTGTTTTAATAAGTGCACGAAAATTCAGGTTATTCAGATTATAGGTAATAGGTTTTATGATACGTGGGAGTAATAAATATAAAAGATTTCTGTTCTTCAGCCAAGCCATTGTTTGTTAGTTTAAGTAGGTATTAAGGAACACGAAGTTTTTATGATATAGGCCTATATGTGTTTTTAACCGTGAGCCGTGAGAGTAATAAATATGAAGATCTTAATTACCCATCTCCAAGGAGGCTAAAGGTTTTCGGACTTCACTGGGGGACCCCCCAGGAACTACGATGTCCCGGTAAAAAATAATTGAAGAAATGCTGCCAAAACCACTTTATTCACTTCATGAATTTGTTATGTAAACGATCAATGAATGTAGTTTATTAGTTTATTTTATTTTATTTATAACTCCTATAAGCCAGATGGAAGACGATTTCTACATACCATGTATCATTCACCGAGAAGGGCTCACGGCGTGGCGTCCTCCTTTTGACACAGGGACCTTGAATGTTTTACCTAAAAGCAGTAGTAATATTCGGCAAGAGGAGCACGGTAGTCGGGGAGGGGCGGGGTCGCAGATTTATTTTAGGCCAAATAATAAAATATTCCAAAGTAGTTTACTCAGAACTGGTGGTTACACTTCGCCACCACACGCTATTATTATATGGGATATCTTGATGATACTTTACCAACTGAGTGTTAATTTTGAAATTAAATGGTTGTTTTACAACAGCTGTTATAGTTATTATGTTTTATTTAAAAATCTAAACCCTAACTCCAATGTTATTTTTTAGAATGATTTTATATACAAAACTATATTTTTTGGGGGACGAGAACTGATTACAACACATTTATTTACGCATAAATTTGATAGCTCCAATATTTGGAGAGCCCTAAAGCAATTTTTGGAACAGGAGTAGGCAAAGGTTTTATTCAGATGGATTTAACTACCTTGATAACAAATATATTATGCTCAATTGGTCTAGTTAACTACTAAAGGCCGGTATATACGTGAGAGTTTTTACTCTCAGACAGTTTGTTACCCTCAAACGCTACTCGCAGAAGTGTTTACACTGTGGGTGATTTGTTTAATGCACCAGCTGATCCCATACACACGACAAGAGTAAACTCGCAAGACGACTCTCGGGAGAGCTCTTGCCACTCTCGGACACTGTCGTTGAGCTGATTCTCGGAGCCGTTTACAAGACGCATTTTACCAGCGAAAACTCTCTGAGAGTAAAACTTTCACGTGTATACCGGCCTTAACGTCAGCTATGTTTAAATTAACATTTTAGAGGCCAATAGAGCGGATGAGTCCTAAAGGACATACGGGACGGTAAGTATATGTCTGTTACTGATTATGGTGCATTGTCTGCTGTCTTTCTACCAATTCTTTGCTCAGTTGGTCTAGTAAAAGTAATATGGTTAATATGGAAATGTTGAAGGTCGTTAGGACTGAGTCTCATTGGAGTGGGAATAAGCCCATAACTGTTTTTTTGGGGATGGTTCCATTTTCTTCCAAATATTTGTTAAATAACGCCTGTAGTTTGTGAATTTTGGACTTAAAATACCTACAAAATGCAGCATTATAACCACAATTACTTTTGGAGCAACTTCTACTTTGAAGCAAGGACGGGCATAATTCTTACGATGATTTGAAATAGCATAAGATATCTACTCCATACGACAATGGGCTAAATGTTCTATTTCATTCAGTACAGTATTTTTTTGCGAAACGTGTAACAGAGCTGCCTCTTAAACAGACAGACACATAAAAAAACTTTAACACAAGTTTAAATATCCACACTGAAGACAAAATGGCATTGCTCAAAGCGATGTAGAAACAAAACGTATTTTATTTATATTATAACCTGTCCGTAATGTATTAACAGCTGAAATTCAAATACAATTATTCCCATGTTAATCTTATGGGCAAAACCCAAACTTTGATCGGAGATTAAAACCCTTATTGCAAAACTACGAACTGAAACGAATTTGTTGATACTTTAAACATTAAAATCTGTCAAGAGATAAGGTAGGAGTTGCGTTGCCAAAAAACTGCTTCACACATTAAACATAGTGATGATGATTGTCTGGGAGCAAAAGTTGTACTTAAATAAAGTACACTTGAAAATAACTAATAAGTCGTTCAAAACTAAAGGAGCTGCTGGCCTAGTACAGTTAAAAAATAAACAAAAATCTTCAGAGCATTGTTATTTAAACATCTTTAAGCACTCTGTGATGATAAACAATGTTAGCAAAATAACAATATATTTGATACGAGGACTTTAACTGTGGCATCATAAATGACTGGCCATTTCTGGACTAAAACATATGTTTGAACTTATAAAAATCACAATTTCTCTGTTATTTAAAGTTTTATAGTTAAAATATTCATGCTATTATTTTTAGGACAAATATAACATAAATTTTTTATCCTTACAGTTTTTTATTAAATATTACGGTTTTTGAGATAATAGGATTTTAAAAATAAAAATGGCTACCATTTTTAATTGGTAAAAATTAGAAACTTGATACTCCGTACAATATTAAGTCCTATTAGTCAACATACATTTACCAAGTTTGAAGTTGATACCTTAAGTGGTCAAAAAGTTATGTTCATTTATGTAAAAGACAAACAGACCAACAGACGGAAAATGAAAAGAGATTGGACATATGTTATATTGCATTTTATGCTTGTATTTACCTGCTGAACAACCTGGTAAAATATGATCAAATGGTTGCGAGACACCCTGTATAGTTCATCACTAGGACCAAAAGTGGCTTTTTGATGCTCGTTCATTTTCGTTAAACTTGAGCTTGCATCGAAAAGCGACACTTTTGGTACAGTGATGAAATATACTATTTTTTTGACTTGGCGACCAATCAACACTTTGTGTTTTTGGGCATGATAACATTTGAGGTTATATAGTAAAAAATTCGATTTATCTTTATTACAATATCGGTAAAGAGGGTATTTTGTAAAATTTTCCATTAATTACACTAGTTTGAGTCTTCACTCCGCTAAACAGAAGAAAATATCATAAACTTTCCGTTCTATATCTGAGTTTCAAATTTTTGATCTTGAACAAATTTATCAATTCCATTGGCATCAAAACGTATTTCAAGTTTTTAATTTCACGATTAAAATCAGTTAGCCCTGGGTCCAGGAACAATAGGCCCACCTGCGGTCATCGGCAGGTGACGCCGCAAAGCCATGACACCCGCCTAAGTGGTTTCGCCCACATAAATCTCAAAATCTGCGGCCCGCCCCTCCCCGACTACCGTGCTCCTCTTGCCGAATATTACTGCTTTTAGGTAAAACATTCAAGGTCCCTGTGTCAAAGAAGGACGCCGTGAGCCCTGCTCGGTGAATGATACATGGTACATAGGTAGAAATCGTCCTCCATCTGGCTTATAGGAGTTATAATTCTTAAACGTTTTAGGAAAATCAACAGAAAGGTGTTGGCACCTGACTGTTTAAAATGTAGGCTTTACCCCTTGGCTTAGAGATTGATCATTAAGTGTAAAGGAGTATTAATCTACTCTCATGGGTTAAAAAAATCGATCTTTGATTCATCGGATGAAAAATTAGGTATTACAACTCGACGTGTTGCAAGAACATTGTTGTAGGTATAAATGGAACAGGCAAGCATTATTATAGTGGTAGAGAATAAATACTTATATTGCTACAACTGCGCTAAAACTGCTTCTTTATACAATATAAACAAAAATCGTAAAACGGATGCTTTTTTGTTTAGCGAGTGAAAACGTCTTTTTCGCTCACTGCGCCTTACTTTTCCGCTCTCTGAGATAGTAAACAACTGATTGATTGCTGCTTTGGACCAAGCAACTAACTGACTCGGTGTTAATAACATCAATCAAGTTACCTCCTATTTTCTGATTAATTTATATATTTTGGTAACACATAACGTATTGTTTCTGAGTGTTTGATTATTATTGTGCTGACAGCATTTTAGTGGCCATTGAAGACTCAAATAAACGTACATTTACATAACACAGACACCACAACAACTCTGGCCATCCAAACAACACATACCCAAGAAGCAGACAATCGCAGCTCAACGATTCAAAGGATTGCCTGTTGATCAGATAAATCTCCCCGTCACCTTTAGATTACGGCGATTTAACACGGCCATTATCAAAGAAAGCAGACAAGAGTTTTGTTAAACGGTCAATTTAAAACCACATCAGCAGGATCTCGGCAGTCAGCGCGGATAAAAGGATGATTGAAGGAGAAGAAGGCCCCAGAAGTTCATTAATAGCGGCCGCAGCGGCAGGGGGCCTCCTCCGCAGGTGCCGCAAAAACGTCCAGCTCCGAAGTTATTAGTTATCGAAGAATTTGGCGTCGCCTTTGATGATTCCGCGGCGCACGGAAGCCTGAGCAGAGCAAATATCCTGCTGGCTGTCTGAGTCTCAGGCGAAATCATTAGGCGTTAATGACTGCGACTATGTGGAGGCGCCGGTGCCGTGGAGATCAACAAGTCTATCCGAGTTGAGAGAATCCTGGGTCAAAAGTAAAGCAGAATGTAACCTGTAAACTTTTGGAAAGTAAACCAATACAAATAAGTAATAATTTTAAATGAAGAACTTAAAATAATTCAATATCAATGATAATATATAATTTATGCTATAATATTATTATTTATGCTTTAATATATAATTTATAACGTAATATTTCCATTGGAAATAATAGGGGAATTTAGAAACCAACGATTTCTTAAAACCAACTATCCTAAATATTTCTGCAAATACAGTATATAAAATTCTCGTGTCAAAGTGTTTGTAACAAAACTCCTCCGAAACGGCATGACCGATTCTTATGAAATGTTGTGTGTATATTCGGTAGGTCTGAGAATACGACGTAAACTATTTTGTTGTTGTTTTTTCTATAGGCGAGTGAGCGAAGCGAACGAGCTCATATTGAAAATGAACGAGTATTTGACATAAAACAAATTCAATGACATTAGGACAGGACAAGATTGCTGGACAAGACAATATTGCTGGATTGTATCAGGACAGGATTGCTGGTCTGTCGGGCCAACAATTAATAAAATTATAAATTTTGTTAGTAAACGACATTTCCACAAACCGTATTGTTAAATAGACATGTTGCAATATGTGTAGTTAATAATTAAATATCTATTGGTCCAATTTATTTGGTGATCGGGTTTCAATGTTTTTCTGAATTATTCCAAAATATATGAATCAGCGGCAATGATCTAGACCTTGATTTGCTGACAATTTTTGTTAAAATATAAACAGTTTGTTACGAAAGTAAATAACAAAAAACCGCTTTGAAGCCATGTAAGTTTTAACTGGTGATATTTAGATAATTTTATCGAAGGCCAACTACATGTTTATGGATATAAGAACATTTCTTCTGGACTTAATTTTTAACCTGCCATATTTTGATCTAAAAAACTTTAAAACCAAGCTTCCAATAAACAGACGTGGTAAATAGGTTATTAATACACATATTGAAGGTAAATCTGGTATCGTAATGCCAGGAAGAGAGAGCATATAACATGGTGCTCGTAGCACACTTAAAACACCAAAAATGTTCATGCATTGTAAGTTTTAGGTGTCATGGTGCTTCAAGCCAAGGTTTTCACTTTTATTTCCGTGAACAAATACGGTAATGTTTTAGAATGTTAGAATTTCTTACACGATTTTGTTACCATATACCATCGCCAACAATTTCAGTGTTTTAACTGTGAGCATGGAATATTTTACAAAATATTGAGTTCTTGGATAAGCCAATAACAATATAAATTTCTTCAAAACAATTTGGAACATTATCTACAAAAACTATCATCATCTCACCTCAAAATTCTTCAAGAATGTTGATCGCTATGGAAAACAGCGATTGCTGACCAATACGCAGAAGTTATCTGGTCACGGCCTCGGGTGAGTGAGTGGTCATCATCTCTGTTGGATCATAGCTCTCATAGCGGCGGCTCACCAAATTGACAAAGACATTAGCTTCCGTGAGAACAAGTAGCTCATTTATAAACATGGCCAGGGTATTAACCAACAATTAGAGGTGCGGTGTCGGTGTCGGTGGCTGGGGATGATGGATGCTTCTGTGAAGTTAATGCTCCACTCAGCTGACCGGCAGCAAGGTCCGAATCAGCTGTTAGTTACAATCAGCTGACCATCGGCCATTAGATCACAGATTACATGGGGAAAGTGCGCTAACTTCATTAGCTACCAGGGTGACTACTCGTTGGCTATTAGAGAAGATTGTTAAGGAATGGTGTAAAATTACGTTATACATCATCATCGTTATCCATCACACGTCTCAATCAATGTCAGTCTGACAGAAGAGGTCTTTTAAATATACATTGAAATCGAGGATTGAAGGAGTCTTGATTTAGAAGTACAACATGTACATTAAAAGCTGTATTAGGCTATGTACAGTATGAAGTGCATAATCGTTATTCGCTCAAAGGGTGAATTTCCTAATATATTGCCTAATATATGTTTCTTCTCACATTATATTGTTGATATATTGTGATTTTTTTACACATTCAGCTTACCTTTGATTTTTTTTAAACATTCCATTTTATAATTCTAATATCTTTGTACTAATAGGAAGTTAAATGTCAAATATTTCCTTCGGGTTACTATTACCAAAATAGAGAGTAGGTTTAAAGCCCCTTTTTTCCTATACAATCTTTTAAGCAATCTGTTTATATTTCCTTTAAAGGCAATTGGAGGGTGAGTTTCCAATATTTTTCATTAATAACTTCCTTTTTTAATCAACTGTAACTTAGATTTGTTTTCCTTTTTTTTTTAAATTACAACCGATACTGCAGTTCTAATCTTAGTGTATAAGTGAGATTTATTTAATATTTTGCATAATTTGTTTGTTTTTACTCACATTTTTCCAGCGGAATCTATTGTAGGGGTAGAAAGGAAGATATGACCCCTTTTTTCTCGGAAGAACTCATTTCTCTCAAAGAAATCCACCTGAGAGGAAGTTCTAAAGAATATAGACAAAGAGTGGATCTCCAATATTTGCCAATATTATCTTATCCTCATAAGAATAATAAAGCTATCTTACCATAGATTTAAGTTTTTTTTAATTTTTGAAGATACAATTGATAGTTAATTATAATCTCTCTCAAAATATAAAATTATGCTTAAAACCTCTCCTCTCCTCTCCAGGAGATCTATTGTCAGAATATAAAATAAAGTTTAAATATCACGTTTATCCTCTTCAATAGAAACGTCTGCATAAGAAACCCGTTGAAGAGGAAGTTCCAATATCGGCTATCGACGGGGCACCCTGACTGAGGTAATCTTGTAATGGGGTAATTGAGGGAAACAAAGAGGTGGCAACCCCGCAATTGAGCAATAACTGCAACAGCGGGGTTACTGCCAACCGCCATAACTACTGTATCCACAATCACTTTTTAATTGACTCGAGGAAATTGCGAACCATTAAAACAATAAATGATTTAGGACTGTTGCAAATAGCTGTTTTTATGCTTCCTCTGCGGCGACCTTGTGTTGTAATGGGTTCCCCGCGAGTCCACCGCCGCTCGCCCCACAATGATACAAAACAGTAAACAGGAGTGGAATAACCGAGACGTAAAAAGAGGTTTAACTCGGAAATATATCATTTGAGGTTACGACGACGTAATGACTGTTGTAACTCGCGTGACTCGTTGTTGGTTAACTGAAAATGAATTGCTTGAATTTTTCAAAGTAAATTTTTTTTTAATTACTGATTTTAAAGTATTCTTAATACTATAACTTCAAATTACAAAAGTCTTTTGAGCGTTTATGAACTTTAAGGATGGATTTAACGCATGTGGACAATTTAAAATTACACAATATTTCTTTATCACACGAATTTTTATTATTTTTAATTAGTGTTCATGAAACGAATACAATCTTATAATTTATATTTTTGCTGAGACATTTGTTACATTGATCTTCTCTTTAACGATGCAATTAAATATACCCCCTAAGTACTATAGTCTCATCGTTTAACCTAAATTTCTTGCCGCTATTCACTTTTACCATAGAAGAGCCTGGACCAATTAAACGCCTTTCACTATTCATAGGAGTTGGTGTCGCAGTATATTCGTTATTATAAAACTTTATTCAAACACGGGCAACTGTTGTCATTAACAATTGGTGTTTGATTCCAAACGTCTTTGAAATACAAAACGTTTTGAGGCAACTGAAAATCTGGCTTTATATATAACCAAAAGGTAAATAAAGTTACATATTTACATAAAATAATCAACGATAGCTAACCATTCTTTTATTTTGATTCCCAGACCATTAAATTCCATTCATATTTTGTAAGTACTATTATAAAATATGCTTTCTACTTTCCAACATATCAGTTTTATTTTCTATTGAACCACTAATTGGATACTATTTAAAATAATAAAAAGAAAAGAATTAAAAAAAAATTAAAATACTATTTAAAATGTGTAGAACACGAGAAGAAAAATTGTTGACCCTTAACAATGTGTATAAAAACTAAAATGTTCAACATTACAAAATCCATTAGGTGCTCTAGAGCCTTAGAGAAAAATTAATTGTTACAAGGAAACTCAACAAAAATATTGATTTAGATATTGTGCTCAATGTTAACACAGCTACATCTTTTCTTACGCTAGCTAAGCCGGAGAAACCTGCAATTTTGTAAAATCCCCAAGTGAAAAGAACGACTCTAATGCTGGGAACCGAAGCACCCGTGCGCCAAACCGCCAAACCATCGAGCGATTGCACCTTCTGGAACAACTTGAAAACGACGCAGCGCTAGCACAAGTAATGCTAGGGAAAAAAGTCCGGTGCATTACAGGATTACTGGGCGTGCTCCAATACCGGGTGAGTCAGGATGGTGGCAGATCGAGACAATGGCCCGCGGACACGAGATCTCGCGGGCACGGGCCCAGAGAACCCGGCCGACCGGAGGTTCCCACCGATCAGTGTCATTTAGCAAGTAATACAAGCGACGTGTCCACCCGGGATATTCGGATGTATTACAGGCTTCGGGCTCAATTGACCCTGTAAACGGACCCTTACGAGAAGTTCCCACTGAAACAATAAGTGTCCACGGCTTAATCTCTGCGGACGTGACTGCTCAGTCGTTCCTTCAAATATAGGTTGGGTCGCTTTCACAAAAACTACTTGAGTATAATCGCGGGCCGGTGATCGTGAACGGACGGTCCTCGAATCTTCCATTATCAATTTGACAGACTGGAGCTACATTGTTCTGCAACAGTGTTACTAATTTTTGATGGCTACATTTTGATTTTCGGTGCTATTAAATTAAGGTCCTAGTGAGAGAAGAAGCAAATGATCCTTTAATTTGTATAAACCTAACACCCTTTTTTCCTTTAGTTATTTATATTATTATTAATACAGTGATTTAGTGTGTAAAATTCATAGCGTTTTTCAGGTCCTTCCGCTATTACTATGCAGAACCATCCACTCTTTTTTATTCTTAATTTCCTTATTCCTCCTCATTATTCTCTCTATTTCCATTATTGGTTTTCTTTCTCCTTTGACGCCGTTAATTGCAATAATCTGCACTCTCAATCGCAAATTTCTCACTAGTTCTTTCTTACTATAGTTTCTGTTTTGCCTTATTCATAGCATTTTTACTTGACGTTGCTGCATTGTGTTGGTTTTCCTTCTTCTACCGTATTATCTCCATCTTGTGCCTCACTCTTCATTTTTAACCGCAATGTATTTACCCAATTAGGAAATAGTTGGGGTTCTCTTTATTTAAGTATTTTTGTACATGCTTTTTAATCACACTTTAACCTCAATGTTCATACTTTATTTTGCCCATTTATTATACTTATTTTCCTATTCATGGTTTTTTTGTACCAATTTTGATTTCGGTTTTCGTCCTGTTTTTCACCTTTCCACCACCTTCAGACTCTTTATATTTTTCCTTAGTTAATATGCATTTCACTCATTATGGAAATAATATTGATTTAAATTTATTGCGTCCAACCACTCAGATTAATTTAAGCTTCATCGGTATTGTATCGGTGGTCTTTACCCATGAAACAAATTTTGTTGAAATGCATTTATTAGAGAAAGACTACAAACGATGAAGTTACCAGTCTAATGATAAAACATTTGTAAACAATTGAAAAACATGTTTGTTTGTTTTTGGTTTCCATTTGTTTAGTACTGCTGCCTGTTCTTTGTACAAATGGCTCTTCCTTTGTTTTAAATAGGTTAAACATATGTATATTTTTTGTTTTAGCAAATTTCCCCTATAGGGAAGTTAGCGAATTTCCCCTATAGGGAAGAAGCTATTACCGTAGGTCTCATGGTAAGATTTAAGCCCGAGACCATGAAAATTTTTTTTTAGGTCCCCAGATGACGAGTAAAAAACGTCCGATTTCGATGAAATTTGGCTCAAATGTGTAAAGTTACATTCATGACTTTAAGTTCGAAAACCAGAAAAATCGGGCCATGGGAAGGGGGGTTTATGGGGGTTTTAAATTTTCCAAAAATGAGTTTTTGGCATTTCTTACTCTAAACTTTTTAAAACACTTAATTTTGGTTTAGACCATGTTATAGAGCTTAAAAAAACAAATAATATGGTATTTTGAATTATTAAGCTAGGTTAAGTGGTTGCGGAGAAAATCCAAAAAAACCTGCTCATAAAATCTCCTATGTTAATCTTATGGGAAAAAGGTTTTTGGCTTTTCCTAAGTTAATTTTGATGTAAACTTCACATTTGCTTTTACCAATCAATTCAGCTCCACAAAACAATCATTTTGGTGTTAAAATTGTGATTCTACGTCCAACCGTTGCAGAGATATACAAAGTGCTAAACACAGTACGTTGTCCAATGTTATCCTTATGGAGAATAAATAAAATTTGATATCTCCATTATTAAAGAATGTATATTGATGAAACTTGGCACGTGGGGTCACGTAGTACTGGTATATTGATATTTGCACAAAAAAATTATTTTTTGTTGATTATCCCCGTAGCAGCGAAACTGCGTACTCAGCCCCCATGTTATTCTTATGGAGAATAAGTAAAATGTAATGACTCCCTTAATTATGAACATAAATTAATACAACTTGGTATGTGGATTCACCTTGTTGAGTTATATTGATATTTGCATAAAAACTCATTTTTTTAGTTCCTTGTTGCAGCAAACCTGCTTACTCATCTCCCATCTTATTCTTATGGAGAATAATTAAAATGTTATATAGTGCTTACTTATGATTGAATACTGATTAAACTTGGTATGTGGCTTCACCTAGTTAAATTATATTTATATTTGCGTGAAAACCAATTGTTTGTGTTCCTTGTTTCAGCAAACCTATGTACTCATCACCAATGCTATTCTTATGGAGAATAATTAAAATTGTATATATCGCTTATATATGAATATATTTTTATGAAACTTGGTATGCGGCTTTATATGGTATTAAGACAAATATTATGCATTGGAAATTCGCTGAGTACGCAGGTTTGCTGCGACGGGGGTATTTTCCACTTATTTCCCATTGAACTTGTCCTTAAAGTGCAAACAAACGATTTAAAACCCTTTGAATCAATTAATGGTCAACTCTAATTAGTGTAGATTTTCGTAATACAGAGAGATAGAAAATGTAAACATTGGTATTGGTTTATTTCCCAGAACACGATACACGTAAATGAGGAGGTTAGAGGCTATAGCATTTACAAGTCACGACACGTTTGTTACGAGCTATCAATAAATAATAATTGAAAACGACATATCTTTTACGAGCCAATAAAAGATAGTATATGATAATGTATTGTATAGATTATTAATATTATATATTTCCATTTACATAGCCTCTTTTAAGAACGTTGTAAAAACTAGATTTTTATAGTTCATTAATCGGCTGTGAAATCGAATGTACGCATATCAAACTAAGCTAATACATAAATGAAAGTCATAAAATGTCTGATATAAATCTAAAAACATGTCAGAGTGACTTATACCCATCGATAAAGTCATAATAACGATGTCAAAAAGTGTTGTTATCGTGGACATCTTCGTTTCCTCACTCTTCTCGTATCACAAACTTATACTTGAAAGATGAGTTCTTGTTTTCAAAACAATGGTGATTGGAACAAAGGGCGGCTCTCGTCTATTGTTATTTTTGTCTTAATAAACAATAGAGTCCAGCTTGTTAATGTGTGATCTGTGTCGCCTTGTGGGCTGATTAGGGTAATTGGCTACCTGAGAGATAATAGGACCCCTAGTGTAGCACACACGGGACATACTGGCGGGGTTAATTAAAACAGACATTGAAGATTCATTGTCATAAAATAAACAATGTTTCATATAAAAATAATTGGAGGATCTTGTTAAGTTATGAAGAACTTTGATGTTTTTAGCGAATTTTCCCTGTAGGGAAGAAGCTATTACCGTAGGTCTCATGGTAAGACTTAAGCCCGAGACCATGATAACTTTTCATTTTGAGGTTCCCAGATGCCAAAAACACCATTCGTTCAAATGTTTATATATGTATATATATATATATATATTTATATATATATATGTGTGTGTGTGTGTGTGTGTGTGTGTGTGTGTGTGTGTGTGTGTGTGTATGTCCGTAAGCACGATAACTCTCGTAAAAAAGGTCCGATCTTAATGAAATTTGGTACAAATGTAAAAAGCACCATTTATTTGAACGAGTTCGAAAACCAGACGAACCGCACCATCCTAAGGGGGGTTTGTACCCCAAAAAATGGGTTTTTTGAGGTGTCCACATGTAATTTTTACTGAAATCAAATTTTAGCGAATTTCCCCTACAGGGAAGAAGCTATTACCACAGTCGGCATGGTATATATATATATATATATATATATATATATATATATATATATATATATATATATATATATGTCCGTGGGTGCGATAACTCTCGTAAAAAAGGTCTGATTTTGATTAAATTTGGTACAAACGTGTAAAGCAGCATTTATGACTCTAAGTTCGAAAACCAGACGGATCGACCTATCCGAAGGGGTATTTTGGGGGGGTTTTGTACCCCAAAAATGGGTTTTTTAAGTTTTTTACATACAATTTTTGAAAAAGTAAAATTTTATTTTTTCCCATTGGAATAAACTTAAAAAGACGCATAATTTGATGTTTTAATCATTGCTCTACGTCAATTGGTTACTGAGATATTAAAAGTGCTAAACACAGTTCGTTGTCCAATGTTATTCTTAAGGAGGATAAGAAAAATGGTATATCTCGCTTATTTATCAACTTATCCTGACGAAACTTGGTATATTGCTTCATTTCATTATGGTCTATTGATATTTGCACAAAAATCCATTTTTGGGCCGATAGTTTCCATAGCAGCAAACCTGCATACTCAGCCCCATGTTATTCTTATAGAGAATTATTAACGTGTTATCTCCTTTAATTATGAACTTGGTATATGGCTCCATTATTAATAGAACTTGGTATATGGCTTTACCTAGTTGAGTTATATTGATATTTGTATAAAAGCCCAGTTTTAGTGTTCCTTAATTCAGCAAACCTGCATACTCAGCCGCCATGTTATTCTTATGGAGAATAATTAAAATGTCATAAATCGTTTATTTATGAATGTATATTGATGAAACTTGGTATGTTGCTTTATGTGGTATTAAGGTAAACTAATATGCATTGGAAATTTGCTAAGTATGCAGGTTTGCTGCTACGGGGGTATTCTATTTTGTTATCGGGTTTTCAGGAGTGTAGAAGAAAAGCTATTTTATTACGAAACCATACATGGACGTTATAATTATACCAACCCAACAGACGGTCATTGTTGACCATTGTTGTGCAGCTGTTGACTGACTATGTAATGTTTCTTTTAATATGTGAAAATAAAGCTTTTTATTATTATTATTATTATTATATCAAACTATATTTTACACAATCACTTAAGGCAATTAGTATAAACATAAACACGCCTGAATAAATTTATTCCAACACCTAAATAGCTCTTCATTCCCTGCGTACCTGTTGAAAACTAATTGATCTCCCGGGCCAATTGGATATGGATGGGTTGTAAATAACTCGGGGCCGAGTTTTAAATATGTAAGGTTTCGAAAGCAGAGCCGCCCCTTGCTCCCGTGGACCCGCCCCTCCTAATTAATATCTGGTCGGAACCCTTTACACGGCTTCTGTTGCACCGTCTCCATTTTGGTTTTGGGCTCCTCCTCAATGCAAATGAGGGCACGTAAATAAATGCGAGGATTTACCTATGTAAACGAATATGAAATTCAAAACCAGATTGTGTATTATTAAAAAAAAACCTTTGAGGTTAATATATGAGAGTTAAAAACTAAAATAATGAAAAAATACATACAATTTTACTATAAGGATTGGTCTCTACCTAACATGAATTCAAGTGACAAGCAAAAATTGTAATTCTTATACATTTTAGTTACTATAATGTATTATATATCGTAGTTGATAAACAATAAAAAAACCTGCTTACCGAATAGTAAGTATTAAATCTAACTTAAAATACCCGCAGAAAACTCTTTCTTTATAATTTAATCTAAAAATAGTTTCAAAATATATTTTTAATTGTTTTACAGCGAGAATCTTTACTAACAATGCGATGATCCAACGACGTTTTGTCTATGAAAGTGTACAGAAATGAAAAGGGATTTTTATAGTCTACATTTTTTATAGCTTTTAAGTTTTTAAAGTAATATAATATGAAGTTACACCTATCGGTTGTGAGTATAGGTTAACCGCTCACACAGTAATTGTAGAGACGATTGTATGTCTTCTTCAGCAGAACGACCATATAACTGTGTATTTTATAAATCTCCGATTTCAACGACACGTACAGAGTTGATCCAACAGATCTCCAGTTGACCGGCGATCCACACAAAGTGTCCTAATCTCGTGGAACCCAGTGTCGGCCGTTCACACGTCGTGCGATGTCCGCCTTGCTACCAGATGTCCAGATGCGGCTTAGTTACTTTTACGGCCCGACTGTCAACCCAAGGCTTTATGTCCCGCCCCGACAGCAACAGCTAATTCAGCATCCCGAATTGTAATTCTTAAAAAGCCTTATATTTTCCGGTTAATTAAAACGTGCTCGGTGGGAGATGTTTTAGAGCCCATAAACCGAGCACAATCAAAGCGACGCGACGTCACGGCTTTATACCTCTTTGTAATTATCCTAGTTTGGTGGCCTTTGGTTTGGTGTTTTGGTTATAAAACAGCTGTGCCGCGTCGGCACCCCGCGGTGAGTTCCCTTCATTAGGCCTCGTCCCGCTACCGACTGTAAATAACGAATATTAGGTATTAAATAATAACACGTCCCATGTCCCCGGATGCTGCTATGTGACGCGGCGCCGGCGGGAGGCGGTTATAATGAAAATACCAAAATCAGAGTGAGTTATGTTACTTTAAACCGTATTATGTCATACGACGACGGTCGGAGCGAATTGAAATGGAGATTTTAGCCGGAGAAAGACATAACAAATTTAAAGAGAGATATATACCACTTTTTGATCAAGAAGGATTCTGCCTTCACTGAAAGGAGTAAACCGGTGTGGAAAAATAAACACAGAACGAATCTAACACATTAAAGTGTGAACCCTCGCACACTCAACAAGCATTTCCCAAATATGTACAAAGAAACTACAACTACAAAATGAAATGGACATTCCATTTTGCGTTAGTAGAAAAGCCAAGGTAATATCCTCGTTCTCCAACCCCAATAAGGCGCCTCATGTTATCTTAAAGCCGCGACCGAGATCGCTAGCCAATTATGATAATTTTATGTTCATCACTATCATACCAGTTTTATAATTATGAATGAATGTTTTTGGCGTCCTCACTCAAAAACTACTGGACAGATGCACCTGAAATTTTGTTTGGACATGGTTTACAATAACACGTGAGCCTATTTTCATCTCCATCTTACCTAAGAGTTTTACCCCATAGCCCATTAGCCGATCGATTTCTGGGGGCAACGCATATTTTCAAATTTAAAGAAAAATTCTTCAGCGGAAATCCGAGATCCAATTTGCATACACACATTCATATACATTGCTCATTTACTAGCTTTACCCAAGCTTTACCCTAGCTTTACCCTATCCTGAGGTGACATTTCGTAGAAAGTTATGTAATACACCACGAGGTCTTCCTTGATGCCTCCTCCCAATTGGACTCCCTCTCCATATTTATTTTATTTTTCCTTCTTCCCTTCTAATTACATAGCCTGCCCACCTTAACCTTCTACTGTTGGCTTCAGCCACAATATGTGGAGAATTAAAGAATTCTCTGATTTACTGGGGTTTGCTTGATCCTCCTGTGTCGCCTTCTCTGGTAGGTCCGCATAATTTTCTCAGAACTTTATTTTCAAATGTCACTAGTTTATTTTCTGCCCTTCCTGCCCTTTATCTAAGTCTCTGTTCAATAAATAAGAAATGGTCTAAGGTATAATTTTAAAAGGTCTTGTATATTTATAATTTAGTTTTATGAGCCAGTAGTTTGGACGTAACATTTTATCTGTTGCATTCATTCTCCTGTCTCTTAAATATCTGTAAATTCTGTTTTGAATTTCCTGATGTTCATTGTTTGTTGAATTCATTATCGTTCCAATGTATTTAAAATCATCCCCTGTTCAAAGTCGTGATTAAATATCTTAAAACTTTATAACCGCACACTATTCCCTTAGTAAAAATTTACTATAGAATGTAAATTCATATAGAATGTAATATAGAATGTGTAATATAGAATGTAAGAGAAAACATATAGGCCCTACGTAATTATAAAATATATGAAAACCTGTTACATTTCGGCAAAATCCAATAAACAAACCCGTGAGATTAGATATCCGTATTTATAATATTTTCTAACCTTAAGGGACCTATCTAGTAGAATTTAAGTTAATCTGTATTATTTTCATGAAAGAAATAAGATATTATAAGCAAATACTTCGATGCAAGCAAAATAAATAACCGTTAAACCTCAATCCTTCCATATCAACAGAGCCTACGAATTAACGTCCACTGCGCATTTTTTAGAAGAATTGAAGTTTAAAGTTACATAAAAATTTATATATAAACGACGGGGAAGATTCTAATTTACCAAAATTGTATACGGGGGTCTAAATATGAAGTACTGTACTTGCATAGAAATAAAGGTTTAAAACAGAATGGCGTTGTGGCCATTATGCAAATCTAGAACGGACTGAAGCTGCTCAACAAGTGCTGAAAATGGAAAATTATTTTCAAACAGACAGAGTCAAATCAGCTCTTAGTTCAAATCTAATGTATTGTATTTAACATGTAGTAATCTACATATTTAAAAAAATCCTGCTTTTGGTTCACCCACTTTCTGAAGGTAATACTTAACCAATTTTGATGATTATTTTTCTATTTAAAAGATAATTTCAAGTTCTAAGACACTGTCGAGCCTGAATTTCGATTTAGGCCCCAGGGCTCTGCGCCACGGGACTTCCAAATTACCATGTTATTCATAAGGAGAGTTGTATTTGGTTTATATCACATATGTTTTTTCTTGATTAAATAATCACCTGTTACAAGGATTATATCCGCAAAATATTGCGGGGGATCAGCTCGTAGGAATTACTATATTTCTAGATAAAAATGTAAATTTTAGCAGTATTTTGAAAATATAATCTATGAAATAATTGTACCTAATATATATTGATGGTAATCATTCTTGTCAAACAAAACTATTTTCTCTCAAACCGCGAAATTTAAATAGTTAAATATAATTTCATGCATATATATATATTATTTAATTTAAATATTTTAGTAAATGGTAACAATATGTAACGTGTAATACAATTACCAGTTTTACTGCATATAGTATACAAATATGTGCCAAAATGGATCATAAATTTAAATGTAAAAGTGTAGGCCTATGTAACTGGCCAATAATGAAACAAGACAGAGTGTAAACTTTTTAAAACATGTGAAAGGGAAAGGGGTGGTTTGTTAACTACCAGTAAAAGAAGACATGTAAACCAAGACTCCAAATTGAATACATTTTTTAACCATTTGAATCCAAAATTTGACAATGTGAAATACAGTTGAAGTTATAAAAATATGTTTTAAGTGATCTGAGTAAAAATAAAAGAGCCTGAGAAGACATTTTAGAATAGAAATACAGTCTAGGTAAACCACCATGTGGTCAATGGACTTGAGTAAGAAGTGTTCTTTAATTAAACATTATTTTAAAGAAATTAAGAGATATTAAGAAAAATAAGAATCAAGACTTTGAATTTCAACATATAATTAATAAATTAACTATTGATTTGAACATTCTAAATTAATTTCAATAGTATTTTATAAACTTTGCCTAAATCTCATTACAACACTACATACATGGTAATTGACGCAGAAAGGGAAGGTTACCAGCACCAGTAATTGTATTTTTGTAATTAATTATCAAATTTAATTTCAATTTTAATCATTTATCTATATTTAAGTTATATAAAAGAAAAGGGATCTGAGTATTATATGCCATGGCAAAAAAACCCCTTTGGTAAGAACTCTTGCCCTACCGACTGTATATATTAAGAGCCCGGAGCACTTTTTACTTTCTCCCCCTTATACGTAGTATATGGAGAAAGTATTGTTTTATATTTTTTATTGTCTGTTAAACAATTTGTAAAATGATTTTCAATAAAATTTCTTCTTTGTATTATAGTTTGTCATTAAAATATATCCCATAGTGGACAATTAGATACACACCATCTCATTAAGGCGTAAATAATACTTTCTTTTTCATTGTTTCCTCGGGTAGAATGTATTATTTTAGTCTTTATGTCGTTTAATCGTAACCCTACTGACTGGGTTTCTTTTATTAATATACTTGTCATCTCTACTAACCCTTCTCTGCTCTCAGAAATTAATACTACATCATCTACAAATGCTAACGATCCTATTTTTAGTTTTTTTTAGGGACAATTATTATAAATATTAAAACCCAAAATGAAAATTAATTTTAATACAACCTCTGCACTTGTCCCGGGTCATCTCTGTGGTGCTGGGCTTCCTTTCAGCGCCTAATGTATTTATTTATGTGGGAGCGCGAGTGGGCCTCAGCCCCAACAGCGCCGACGGCGACCCAGGCGCACTCCCCGCTGCGACGCTCCTTCATTAGGAGCTCTGCACCCTTGCCTGCCCGCCTCCCCCGTAATGACGCGCATAAAAATAGAATATCTCAAACGACCCGCTTATTGTGGAATGTTTAAATTGTTTCGAAGTTCCGGACATTTTGACTTATTACATCTGAATTTTTAGAACCCGCTTTTGGGAAATGGGATGCCCGATTGGTGAAATTGCCACGTTGTTTGAGTGTTTAAGGAAGTGGGGATTTATGAAATGGATAAATGCCATCAGGTAGAGGCCTGTGTGAGAATGTAAACATATTGAAAAGAAAATCTGAATAACAATAATTTTAGATAATTTAACTTTAAATTGTTTGGATTTAAATTATTTTGAACAAGTGGCAGCTGTTGAATTGCTGATACATCGAATGTGTATGATATATGTTCTCATACTAATAATAATTCTGTAACAATGAGTGTCATTTTATTTGATATCCCCGATAATTAATATAAAAAGCACTGTCAAAATGCTCTAGAAACATTAATTTAAATCTGGAATATTAAAGCTAAACAATAATTTAATGGATTGTATGGTTTAAAGATTACACTTACTGTCACTACAAATCATAATTGTATACTCTTTTATGAACAATATCTGTATGCAAAACGGATCTCGGATTTTAATAACAGATTGATTTTGCTTAAACTCTTAAAATAGTGGTTTAAGGAATTAGGAACCTATTGGCAAAACCACAACCCTTAACACTCAACACTAATATAAATAAACAAATACGTTTGCTAAATGTATGGTAAAAATTGCTACTTAAAAATAAATCACTCAGGTATTAAATTTCAATCAAAATATTATTAATAAAAATAAGATTTTAGGATCTAACTAAACAGATAAGTCGTTTCCGTAAATTGCTAAATGAATTGTTTTTTTATTACTATTTTTTAAATTGTTCTGTTTAGTAGTTACAATACCAATCAAGCACTCAGGTCACCTAGCTCATCTTACAGTTATCGCGAAGACAAATTTTACACCCCATATAAAACACAAGAGCCATTGGAAATTTCTCCCGGCGATTCCCACAGTGTGTAGGCGCACTTTGTGGCTCCTCCGCCATTAGCCTGACTTGTATGGGAGCGTGACGATTGGAACGGTTACCATAAATATTTGGTGGTGCGTGGGGAGTGTTTCCAAAATGAACTAATTTGGCTGAGGGGGCCCGCACCCCGACCCCCGCTGAGTACGGAAGGCACTGCCCACCGCTGGTAATTGGAAGTCCACGTTATTTATGCTGGCCCGGCGACCGCATAATCTACACAATTATTTCTGTAGTTTCGCCGTAAAAAATCGTCTGGAGGTTCGGCCGAAACGCGTGGACGGATTTTTAAATATACTGGCAGTAAATTCAAGCTTCTTTGTGCCGGCCCTTGGATGCTTGTCTGCACGTTTGTCGGATTGGCTGGCGTTGGTTCGGCTCCGGCTCGGGGAGAGGAGGAGGGAAAATGTTAGCACTGAGTGTTACAATGTATTCGTGTGATTTTGGAATGCTTGGTATTTTATTCACTGGAAACTATGTTAGATGGTTTAGGGGTAGTGTAATATTTTCTACATAGTTTTCATGAGGTACATGGATTTTAAAGATTTTGTTTCTTGGGGTGTTTTATAAATCAATAATTTTTGGTAGAAGTATATTCCTTCAAAAGAAATACACAGCAAAATCCCTTTAAAATATTGTATTCACGTTAGAAAGGTAACGGTATTAACTATGCTCAAAACACATATTTTAAGCATACACACATATTAATTGTAAAATTCAATTTGGTTCGATAATTTAGATTCCAATCAGTTCTCAATACTGTTAATATATTTTGATAGTAAAATAAATCTACAAATATTCCTACATATGTATTTACCTTTACATAATATTTAAATTGAATTTGAATTTGAAAATTGAATTTATGAGTTCGCACGCAGCACGCTGACGTGAGGGAAGTGAATTTCCGCATTAAAACCTTGAGACAAATCTAATAAAGGGTTTAAAACCACACTGGTGACATTTTTAAGAAAAAAAGAAAAATGTTATTTTTTGGCTATCTGATGCTTTGGTTATATTTAAATTCACTATTAGGATGGCAATTATGTAAATAAGGTTAGGAGGAGGTATAGTCAGCATAAAAAGTTGGTATAGTGGTATTGGGGGTGATAAAACTACATCAAGATATGAAAAACAGCCTTTTTCGGTGTAAAATCCCCATAGAATGATGAGAGATGGCTTAAAAGTTTCGCCTCATTATTCTCCATCTTTAAACATGCTTTGTTATACATCCGGGGCTTTTCTGACCCTTTTTGGGCCCAAAACCCCAAAATTATAAAACGTAAAATCCCCAAAAAGGGGGTTAAGGTTTTCCGATTGATTCGCCCAACGAACTTGTCCAACTGATTATAGGAAGGAATGTCCCTACCAAATTTGAAGTAAATCGGACAAAAATTGCGACCGCTAGAGTGGGAACACACACACACACACACACACACACACACACATATATATATAAAGTTTTTAGCGACCCCTCAAAACGTGTTCACGGGGTACGTTAGAAACTTCTAGGGTGGTCCCGGGCTTAAGTCTCACCGTGTGGGTCATGCTATTAGTTCACTTTTCCAAAGGAAATTCACTAATAACTGTGCATTCAGATACAATTTTAAACTCACCGAGAAAAATTATAAGAAACATTTCCTTTTTTAACCACAGTTAAGATATTGGTAAAAACAGAAATATTTAATAAAATGTAACATACGGATAATTTAATAAAATCTAACATACGGATAAGTAGGGGGCATTAGATGGGCGTGAACCAGCAGCAACAGCAGTTATCCACTGTGGATCAACCCCCCCCCCCCCGGCACGTGACCTGGCGGAAACCTAACATAGGCTGGCGAGCACAGGCGAAGTGAGGATGCGAGGATGCCCCCCCGTCACGTGACCTGGCGGAAACCTAACATAGGCTGGCGAGCACAGGCGAAGTGAGGATGCGAGGATGCCCCCCCCCCCGTCACGTGACCTAGCGGAAACCTAACATAGGCTGGCGAGCACAGGCGTGTGAGGAGGAATGAGGACCTCCCCCCCCCCCCGGTCGTCTGCAGCACTTTTCGTGATGAGGAAAAAACTTCCGAAAATGAATAACTAGCCTATTTACCCACCGATTCCCACGGGACTTTTTCCAGAGTGTAGACCTATCCTAGAGGAAGCGAATGACGTAAGAACCCCATAGATCCGCCATTAAACAAGGCCGCTATTAATTTTTAAACGCGTTTTCCTTATGGGATCTCAGCTGTTTACCGACCGATTTTGATGAAATTTCACCACATGTCAGGCGGCAGCCTAAGTAAACCATCCCTTAAAGAAAATTGAAAATCCACCGTTAAACGGGCTCGCTATTAATTTTTAAACGTGTTTTCCTTATGGGATCTCAGCTGTTTACCGTCCGATTTTGATGAAACTTAACCACATATCAGGCGGCGGTCTAAGTAAACCATCGCTTAAAGAAAATTGAAAATCCACCGTTAAACGGGCTCGCTATTAATTTTTAAACGTGTTTTCCTTATGGGATCTCAGCTGTTTACCAACCGATTTTGACAAAACCTCACCACATGTCGAGCCATGACCTAAGTAAACTATTGCTTAAAGAAAATTGAAAATCCACCGTTAAACGGGCTTGCTATTAATTTTTAAACGTGTTTTCCTTATGGGATCTCAGCTGTTTACCGACCGATTTTGACGAAACCTCACCACGTGTTGGACCATGGCCTAAGTAAACCATCGCTGAAAGAAAATTGAAAATACACCGTTAAACGGGCCCGCTAGTAATTTTCGAACGCGTTTTCCTTATAGGATCTCGGCTTTTCGCTGACCGAATTTGATGTGACTTCGTTACACGTTGTATGCCGGCTTGACTAAACCAAAACTGCGAGCGGTTCCGCGGCGTCACGTGTCGAGGTGCGTGCTAGGGCCTACGTGACTGTCCCAGCCTGTTTACTCCTCCTCCACTCCACTATCCCTCCACTCCTCCTCCACTCCGCTACCCCTTCACTCCGCTACCCCTGTTGTGGACCGTGGTGACATCATCTCCATGCCTACGTGACCGTCCGGGCCTGTTTACTCATTAGCGGTTCCGAGAACTGTTTACTGCTCTCACCGTCTACTGTACGGTACGTAGCAATGTTACTTCAGTGATTGTCATCGCTTCCTTCATTCAGTTTGTGTTTGGAGCCCAGTGTGTGTAGACGTTCTACTTCAGTGCTGTGCTAGTCTTTACTACACCATATTCCGAGATCTGTTAAACGTAAGTATATGTAGTCTTATAAGTTGTAGTGTGGACCACCTCAGGCTGTTTACTCATTAGCGATAATTACCGCGATTTTGAGAATTGTTCACCGCCTTCTACTGTACGGTACGTAGCTATGTTTCTTAAGTGATTGTCATCGCTTCCTTCATTCAGTTTGCGTTTGGAGCTCAGTGTGTGTAGACGTTCTACTTCAGTGTTGAAGTTGTAGTGTGTAAGACTATTACATTCCCCTTTATAGTAAGATTCTCATTTAAGGTATGATCGTTCAGCAACTTTCAAGTCATAATGTGCAAAGAGAGGTCTGGCTTGTTAATAGAAGTTGAATAATTTTCATTATGTTTTAGGGAAAACTATTCGTTATTGCTATAGAACAATTTACACGTCATTCCAAATTTCTTGGAGGAAACCAGTGTACTAACATAAAACGAGGAAACCTGTGTACTAATGTTAGACGTGTCATGGTTTCTAAATCATGTCTATCACGCATCAATGTAAAGCTTTCATTCTCTAACTTACTATCTTTTCTTTCGTTTTATATAAACTAATTTGAATAAAGGAGGAAACCCGTGCACTAACATTAAATTTGTCATGGCCTTGACTCTTGTCTACCAAGCATAAAGTATGTGTTATGTTACCAATGAAGTGTTCTCGTTGCGACTAATTTGTAGATGCAAGAGACTTATCATATCCGTTGTTGCAGATGAACAACCAACACCTGTGCGAGGTCTGCGACCGAGCCTTCAGCCTGCTCGGAAACCTGAGGCGACACGTGGAGTCCGCCCACAACGCCAGACGTCACGACTGCCACGTCTGCGGTAGGCGCTTCACAAGAGGTGACAGCCTCCGCCGCCACGTCGCTACGGTTCACGGACCACACGCCGCGGCAGAGCCCCAACCGCAACGAGTGGACCATCCCTGCCGACTGTGCCCGACCATCTTCGCCAGCCTGGAGGACGTGCGCCGCCACATGCAAGCGGCTCACTCCGCGATGCCAGCAGCAGCTCCTTCCTCCTCCTCGAGTCCCGATCGCCACGTGGAGTGCGAGCGATGCGGTAGACGCTTCGACCGCGACCTGGAACTGAGACGACACGTCCGGACCGTCCATCCTCCCACGTTCCGTTGTGCCTACTGCGACCGCGGGTTTACCCGTCGCTTCAACCGCGACCAGCACGAGTCTCACAACTGCCCTGTTGTGAGGAACCTGGTTCAAGAACCATCCAAGTTCCGCTGCGCGTACTGCGACAAGGGGTTTACTCGCCGCTTCAACCGTGACCATCACCAGTCTCACAACTGCCCTGTTGTGAGGGACCTGACCCAAGACCGACTGTCTAGGTTGTCCTCTCCTCCTCTTCCTCACAACAACCAGTCGCTGCGCCAAGGAGCCAGCGCCGAGCCCCGATCGCACCAGATGCCTAGCGCCGAGCCACGACCAGGACCGAGCACCGAGCCACAGCCAGGGCCCAGCACCGAGCCCCAGCCCCGCCCAGGACCTAGCGCCGAGCCTCAGACCATCGATGACGAGATGGAGGGTGGCGGCCGCCCCATGTTCCAGCTCGTGCATCGGGCCTTCCGGAGTCGCCTCCTCACCTACCGCCTGGCCCGGCCGTTAGACGCCTTGCTGACCGTTGAGGATGCGCTGACCCTGTTGTTTGACGAGGTTCTGGACCTGATGGAGAACGTCATGACCCAACATCCGAGCATCAAGGCGAACATGGTCCTGGAATGTGAGTTCTCCAACATTCACGGGGCCACCTGCCTGCGCTCCTTCAACACAAAGAACGTCCCACTGACCGAGGCCTCCGACTTGGAGGCTTTCCTCTCCGCGACGTTCGAGACGATCGTGAAGAAGAAGGAGCAGTGTGAACTGGTAGGTAGCGGCTGGACCTACCTGCGTATACGCGACTTAGAGATCCGCGTGAACCAGTATACGCCGCTCGGAGGCAGAGCCTTTATGCAGCTGCCAAAGGCTATCGCAGATATACACGCTGTTGTCAATGTGCAAAACGCTGATGACATGTGTTTCATGTACGCCATCCTGGCCAAGTTCGTTGCACAACACGCAGAGAGACCTGCAGCGTATACACCGGATGTCATCGCCCGCTACGACTGGACCGGCCTGCGTTTCCCCGTGACGCTCAAGGACATCAAGATCTTTGAGGGCAAGAACAACATCAGTGTAAACGTCTACGGGATCGAGCGAGCGATGGTGGGGAGACGCCCCGATGGGACGCCAGAGTTCAAGGACCGCGTGTTCCCGCTGAAGATATGCAAGCGGGAGCGCGAAGACCACAGAGACCTGCTGTACATGACCATCGATGGGGACAGCCACTACGCATACATCAAGGACCTGGGTCGACTGGTCCGGCCCCAGCTCACCAAACGTGAAAATAGGATTTACATCTGTAAGCGGTGCTTCGCTTACTTCGACAATCAACACAACAAGCTAGGGTTGACGGGCGCTCAGCGTCTGGAGGAGCACAGGCGTTACTGCTACGCCAAGGCTCCCCTTCGCCTGGACTTGCCGAAGAAGCAGCAGATCCGCTTCACCCATCCAGAGTACACTAGGCGGGAGAGGTTCTGCATCTACGCGGACTTTGAGTGTGCTCTGCAGCCTGTCGCTGTTGACCCGGTGGAAGCGCCGCCACCCGGCACGACGCCCCTGCAAATGCACGTCCCGTACGCCTTCGCCTACCAGATCGTGGATTCGCTCGGCCTGGAGGAGTTTGAACCGCGTGTATACTTCGGAGCTGACGCGTCCAAGGTCTTTATGGAACGGCTCAAGATGGACGTGCTGAGCCTGTGGGAGTTCCTGTTCAGCACAAGAGCTCTGCACCCTTCTCTGACCCGGCAGGAAATGGACGAGTATCTCGCAGCGACCCGCTGCTACCTCTGCGGCAAGGAGTTCACTGAGCTGGACGTCAAGGTGCGGGACCACAACCACGCTCCGCCTTACGAGTTCCGAGGAGCGGCGCACCGCTCGTGCAATCTGCGGTACAGGGAGCAGCGGGTCATCAACTGCTACTTCCATAACCTGTCCAACTACGATGCCCACTTCGTAGTGCGGGAGCTGGCCATCGACCCCGGCGATGTGGACGTGCTGGCGCACACCGAAGAGCGTTACATCGCCTTCACCAAGCGGTTTCATTTTGGCCAGCCCGGGGACAACCCACGACAGAGCAGTTTCGCGGTGCGGTTCCTCGACACCTACAGGTTCTTGTCCATGAGCCTGGCCAGCCTGACAGCGGGACTGCCCACCGACAAGATGCGCGAGACCAGGAAGCGGTTCCCCGACGACCGGCTGTTCGACCTGGTGCGCAGGAAGGGCGTGTTCCCCTACGACTTTGTCACATCGTACGAAACGCTGTACAGGACCAGGGAGCTGCCGCCCAAGGAGGCGTTTAGGAACACCATGACCCTGGAGGACGTCAAGGACGAGGACTACCAACACGCCCTCAACGTGTGGCGAGCCTTCGAGTGTCGCCACCTCAAGGACTACGCCGACACGTACCTGCGCTGCGACATCACGCTCCTCACCGACGTCTTCGAGCAGTTCCGTGACACCTCTTTGGCCGAGTACGGACTGGACCCCGCCCACTACTACACCCTGCCATCCTACGCTTGGGACGTCATGTTGAAGACCTGCGACGTGGAGCTGGACACGATGCAGGATTTTGACATGTACCTGTTCGTGGAGCAGGGGATCCGAGGAGGGATCTCTCAGGCCGTCACCCGCTACGCCAAGGCCAACCACGACAGGTGTCCGGACTACCGCCCAGACGAACCGACACGCCACCTACTGTACCTGGACGCCAACAACCTCTACGGCTGGGCCATGTCCCAGTGCCTGCCCACCGGGAACTTCCAGTGGCTCAGCCGTGAGGAGATCGACTCCTTAGACATTGGTGCGCTGGATGCTGAAGCGGAACGGGGTTACGTCCTCGAAGTGGACCTCCGCTACCCCGCCCACCTCCACGACCTGCACAAGGACCTCCCTTACTGCTGCGAGACCAAGCGTCCGCCGACAGGGAAATACCCCAAGCTGATGACCACCCTGGATGACAAGATGCATTACGTCTGCCATTACAGGGTCTTGCAGCAGGCGTTGAACAACGGACTGGAGCTTGCAGCTGTCCACAGGGCGATCTCGTTTCGCCAGTCTCGGTGGCTAGAGCCCTACATCCTCATGAATACCGAGCTGCGGAAGAAGGCCAGGACCAAGTTCGAGCAAGACTTTTTCAAGTTAATGAACAACGCGGTCTTTGGCAAAACCATTGAGAACGTCCGCAAGCGCCTGAACGTCAAGCTGGTCTGCACTCCGGAGAAGTTCTCCAAGTACGTGGCCAAATCCAATTTCCTGGACCGCACGTATTACACGGAGGACGTAGCTCTCGTGCACCTCGCCAGGGTAAACATCGTCCTGGAAAAGCCCATCTACGTCGGCATGTCTGTCCTGGAGCTGAGCAAGTGGCTCATGTACGAGTTTCTGCGGAAGATGAAGGACCGCTACGGTGACCGCTTAAACGTAGACTACATGGACACTGACAGCTTCGTGTTCGACATCCTATCCCAGGACATCTACAGGGAGATGATGGAGCACTTGGACGACTTCGATACTAGCGCCTACCCAAGGTCTCACCCCTGCTACAGCCCCACCAACGCCAAGGTGATTGGCAAGTTCAAGGACGAGTGTAACGGCAGATCCTTGTTCGAGTACCTCGGCCTGCGCTCAAAACTCTACTTCATGGACGTTGAGGACGAAGACAACGGATCCAAGGCGATCAAGCGAGCCAAGGGAGTCGCCAAGGGGGTTGTTAAAAACGTCCTAACCCCTGACGACTACAGGGAATGTCTGTTTGACGGGGTGTTGAAAACCACCATCAACACCCGTTTCCAGTCGTACCTGCACCGTGTCTTCACCGTACAAGTAGAAAAGCTATCCTTGAGCCCGGCCGATGATAAACGCTACATCTTGGCTGATGGTATCCACACCTTACCTTGGGGGCATAAGGACATCCCACCACTGCCCGCAGCAAGAAGTCGAGACAATCTCGAGGAGCAGCAAGGCGGACCTATGGAGGTGGATGAGGAGGAGGACATGGACGAAGAGTTCCCGGTGTAAACAGAACTAGGCTAATTTTTTAAATATAATTAAGTATATTTTGTAAATAGTATTCGTAAGCAAATATAGTCAAACAGTTTAGTTTACAGCATACATCTGTGTTGTTACTACCCCTTGCATTTCCCTGACATTTACTTTCAAAAGACTCTTCTAATGCAAACTGAATTTTGTAAAACTATCATGTTTTCAAAACAAAACTTTCAAAATTGTTAAAAATTCGATATTCTTTCTTAAATACTAAAGAGAAAGACAAGTGAAAACAACAGTTAACGAGAAACAACAACATTTATTGAAACACAATAAGAATATACACACAAACATATTACAATCAAGAACTCAAAAGGTATTTACACAAAAATAGACTTAAGCGAAGATGGAGTAGAAGAGCCTACGGACCAGTGCTTCGTTATGGTGGGAGCGACCGGGTCGAAGAGCTGCACGTAGTCGCTGAGTGGTATATCGAGGACCGCCCGACAGTACAGGTAGGTGAGGCAGTAGTGGTCATAAACAGAAGTACCGTAGCCCTGGAGTCGATACCTGTTGTAGAGACTGCCACCAGGCGCTTCTCAATCTGGGTGGTGTTCATCGCGGGCGGAAGCAGTCCCCGCCGATTGTGTGATACCCTCATTACTACCAGTTGCACGCTTTATCACCACCGGCTTCACTGTATATGTCAAACCAGTGACTCTGGGGACTCCTGAATAACGGTCCACCCAAAGGTTTTCCAATCGCGTTTTAATGTTCATAATCATAATATAGATTTCATAGTCTTTATTTTCATCCAAATATAAGTTGCAACCATGTGTATACTGACCTCTATGATGTAACTGGATGTTCAAGAACACATTACCCTGATTGGCGGGATTTTGTACTGTATGTTGATAACCGGAATCTACCCAACTGACAGTCGGTGGTGAATCGTTCGAATCTTTTTCCACAAGCTCCAAGTCTCCAGGTAGTTCCGGGTGATTGACACTTCTACTGTTGTCGTTTATGCAACTGCTATCGGCACATATGCTGACGTTCTGGGAACCTCCCCCTTCGGTTATTTGGTTGGATGATGGTGATGCAAAGTCTTCAGATATCTCCGGAGCATTGCCACTTTCAATGTCGTTTATACAACTGCTATCAATACATGTGTTGACTTTCTGCGGACCTCTTCCTGCTGAGGTTTGTATGAACGATCTCGGTTGTGAGGAACGATTGTTTCTTCGCTTCCTTCTAACACAGAGGTGGTGCTGACGATGATGAAGACGAAGTCCATCTCGCGACGTGAACGACTCCTCACAGTATGGACATTTCCAGGTCGCCAGCTTCGATGGTGTGGCGACTGACCGTTTCAGTGATGGTGCTGGCGGTGGTTGTTCAGGACTTCGTGGAGAAAAGTACATGGTGCTGTAGCCTTCCATCGCTTCCAACTCCTTCAACAACGTCTGGACTGATTCATCCACTTCAATTGCACTAGCCATGTTTGTGTTTACTTTGCAACATCACTAGACTAACTGAATGAAGGAAGCGATGACAGTCACTTAAGTAACATAGCTACGTACCGTACAGTAGAAGGCGGTGAACAATTCTCGAAATCGCGGCAATTATCGCTAATGAGTAAACAGCCTGAGGTGGTTCACACTACAACTTATAAGACTACATATACTTACGTGTAACAGATCTCGGAGTATGGTGCGGTAAGGACTAGCACAGCACTGAAGTAGAACGTCTACGCACACTGAGCTTCAAACACAAACTGAATGAAGGAAGCGATGACAATCACTTAAGTAACATAGCTACGTACCGTACAGTAGAAGGCGGTGGACAATTCTCGAAATCGCGGCAATTATCGCTAATGAGTAAACAGCCTGGGGCAGTCACGTAGGCACGGGGTGATGACGTAACCGCGGTCCACGACTTCACTACTTAAGGTAGGCCAATGCGTGCGTTAGGTTTACAGACGCAGGTTTAGGTTAGGTTTACAGACGCAGGTTTAAGTTAGGTTTGAGGATGCATGAACGTCGCGACGCAGGTTTAAGTTAGGTTTGGGGATGCATGAACGTCGCGCGCGCATGCCCCCCAAACCTAACTTAAACCTGCGTCGCGACGTTCATGCATCCTCAAACCTAACTTAAACCTGCGTCTGTAAACCTAACCTAAACCTGCGTCTGTAAACCTAACGCACGCATTGGCCTACCTTAAGTAGTGAAGTCGTGGACCGCGGTTACGTCATCACCCCGTGCCTACGTGACTGCCCCAGGCTGTTTACTCATTAGCGATAATTGCCGCGATTTCGAGAATTGTCCACCGCCTTCTACTGTACGGTACGTAGCTATGTTACTTAAGTGATTGTCATCGCTTCCTTCATTCAGTTTGTGTTTGAAGCTCAGTGTGCGTAGACGTTCTACTTCAGTGCTGTGCTAGTCCTTACCGCACCATACTCCGAGATCTGTTACACGTAAGTATATGTAGTCTTATAAGTTGTAGTGTGAACCACCTCAGGCTGTTTACTCATTAGCGATAATTGCCGCGATTTCGAGAATTGTTCACCGCCTTCTACTGTACGGTACGTAGCTATGTTACTTAAGTGACTGTCATCGCTTCCTTCATTCAGTTAGTCTAGTGATGTTGCAAAGTAAACACAAACATGGCTAGTGCAATTGAAGTGGATGAATCAGTCCAGACGTTGTTGAAGGAGTTGGAAGCGATGGAAGGCTACAGCACCATGTACTTTTCTCCACGAAGTCCTGAACAACCACCGCCAGCACCATCACTGAAACGGTCAGTCGCCACACCATCGAAGCTGGCGACCTGGAAATGTCCATACTGTGAGGAGTCGTTCACGTCGCGAGATGGACTTCGTCTTCATCATCGTCAGCACCACCTCTGTGTTAGAAGGAAGCGAAGAAACAATCGTTCCTCACAACCGAGATCGTTCATACAAACCTCAGCAGGAAGAGGTCCGCAGAAAGTCAACACATGTATTGATAGCAGTTGTATAAACGACATTGAAAGTGACAATGCTCCGGAGATATCTGAAGACTTTGCATCACCATCATCCAACCAAATAACCGAAGGGGGAGGTTCCCAGAACGTCAGCATATGTGCCGATAGCAGTTGCATAAACGACAACAGTAGAAGTGTCAATCACCCGGAACTACCTGTAGACTTGGAGCTTGTGGAAAAAGATTCGAACGATTCACCACCGACTGTCAGTTGGGTAGATTCCGGTTATCAACATACAGTACAAAATCCCGCCAATCAGGGTAATGTGTTCTTGAACATCCAGTTACATCATAGAGGTCAGTATACACATGGTTGCAACTTATATTTGGATGAAAATAAAGACTATGAAATCTATATTATGATTATGAACATTATAACGCGATTGGAAAACCTTTGGGTGGACCGTTATTCAGGAGTCCCCAGAGTCACTGGTTTGACATATACAGTGAAGCCGGTGGTGATAAAGCGTGCAACTGGTAGTAATGAGGGTATCACACAATCGGCGGAGACTGCTTCCGCCCGCGATGAACACCACCCAGACTGAGAAGCGCCTGGTGGCAGTCTCTACAACAGGTATCGACTCCAGGGCTACGGTACTTCTGTTTATGACCACTACTGCCTCACCTACCTGTACTGTCGGGCGGTCCTCGATATACCACTCAGCGACTACGTGCAGCTCTTCGACCCGGTCGCTCCCACCATAACGAAGCACTGGTCCGTAGGCTCTTCTACTCCATCTTCGCTTAAGTCTATTTTTGTGTAAATACCTTTTGAGTTCTTGATTGTAATATGTTTGTGTGTATATTCTTATTGTGTTTCAATAAATGTTGTTGTTTCTCGTTAACTGTTGTTTTCACTTGTCTTTCTCTTTAGTATTTAAGAAAGAATATCGAATTTTTAACAATTTTGAAAGTTTTGTTTTGAAAACATGATAGTTTTACAAAATTCAGTTTGCATTAGAAGAGTCTTTTGAAAGTAAATGTCAGGGAAATGCAAGGGGTAGTAACAACACAGATGTATGCTGTAAACTAAACTGTTTGACTATATTTGCTTACGAATACTATTTACAAAATATACTTAATTATATTTAAAAAATTAGCCTAGTTCTGTTTACACCGGGAACTCTTCGTCCATGTCCTCCTCCTCATCCACCTCCATAGGTCCGCCTTGCTGCTCCTCGAGATTGTCTCGACTTCTTGCTGCGGGCAGTGGTGGGATGTCCTTATGCCCCCAAGGTAAGGTGTGGATACCATCAGCCAAGATGTAGCGTTTATCATCGGCCGGGCTCAAGGATAGCTTTTCTACTTGTACGGTGAAGACACGGTGCAGGTACGACTGGAAACGGGTGTTGATGGTGGTTTTCAACACCCCGTCAAACAGACATTCCCTGTAGTCGTCAGGGGTTAGGACGTTTTTAACAACCCCCTTGGCGACTCCCTTGGCTCGCTTGATCGCCTTGGATCCGTTGTCTTCGTCCTCAACGTCCATGAAGTAGAGTTTTGAGCGCAGGCCGAGGTACTCGAACAAGGATCTGCCGTTACACTCGTCCTTGAACTTGCCAATCACCTTGGCGTTGGTGGGGCTGTAGCAGGGGTGAGACCTTGGGTAGGCGCTAGTATCGAAGTCGTCCAAGTGCTCCATCATCTCCCTGTAGATGTCCTGGGATAGGATGTCGAACACGAAGCTGTCAGTGTCCATGTAGTCTACGTTTAAGCGGTCACCGTAGCGGTCCTTCATCTTCCGCAGAAACTCGTACATGAGCCACTTGCTCAGCTCCAGGACAGACATGCCGACGTAGATGGGCTTTTCCAGGACGATGTTTACCCTGGCGAGGTGCACGAGAGCTACGTCCTCCGTGTAATACGTGCGGTCCAGGAAATTGGACTTGGCCACGTACTTGGAGAACTTCTCCGGAGTGCAGACCAGCTTGACGTTCAGGCGCTTGCGGACGTTCTCAATGGTTTTGCCAAAGACCGCGTTGTTCATTAACTTGAAAAAGTCTTGCTCGAACTTGGTCCTGGCCTTCTTCCGCAGCTCGGTATTCATGAGGATGTAGGGCTCTAGCCACCGAGACTGGCGAAACGAGATCGCCCTGTGGACAGCTGCAAGCTCCAGTCCGTTGTTCAACGCCTGCTGCAAGACCCTGTAATGGCAGACGTAATGCATCTTGTCATCCAGGGTGGTCATCAGCTTGGGGTATTTCCCTGTCGGCGGACGCTTGGTCTCGCAGCAGTAAGGGAGGTCCTTGTGCAGGTCGTGGAGGTGGGCGGGGTAGCGGAGGTCCACTTCGAGGACGTAACCCCGTTCCGCTTCAGCATCCAGCGCACCAATGTCTAAGGAGTCGATCTCCTCACGGCTGAGCCACTGGAAGTTCCCGGTGGGCAGGCACTGGGACATGGCCCAGCCGTAGAGGTTGTTGGCGTCCAGGTACAGTAGGTGGCGTGTCGGTTCGTCTGGGCGGTAGTCCGGACACCTGTCGTGGTTGGCCTTGGCGTAGCGGGTGACGGCCTGAGAGATCCCTCCTCGGATCCCCTGCTCCACGAACAGGTACATGTCAAAATCCTGCATCGTGTCCAGCTCCACGTCGCAGGTCTTCAACATGACGTCCCAAGCGTAGGATGGCAGGGTGTAGTAGTGGGCGGGGTCCAGTCCGTACTCGGCCAAAGAGGTGTCACGGAACTGCTCGAAGACGTCGGTGAGGAGCGTGATGTCGCAGCGCAGGTACGTGTCGGCGTAGTCCTTGAGGTGGCGACACTCGAAGGCTCGCCACACGTTGAGGGCGTGTTGGTAGTCCTCGTCCTTGACGTCCTCCAGGGTCATGGTGTTCCTAAACGCCTCCTTGGGCGGCAGCTCCCTGGTCCTGTACAGCGTTTCGTACGATGTGACAAAGTCGTAGGGGAACACGCCCTTCCTGCGCACCAGGTCGAACAGCCGGTCGTCGGGGAACCGCTTCCTGGTCTCGCGCATCTTGTCGGTGGGCAGTCCCGCTGTCAGGCTGGCCAGGCTCATGGACAAGAACCTGTAGGTGTCGAGGAACCGCACCGCGAAACTGCTCTGTCGTGGGTTGTCCCCGGGCTGGCCAAAATGAAACCGCTTGGTGAAGGCGATGTAACGCTCTTCGGTGTGCGCCAGCACGTCCACATCGCCGGGGTCGATGGCCAGCTCCCGCACTACGAAGTGGGCATCGTAGTTGGACAGGTTATGGAAGTAGCAGTTGATGACCCGCTGCTCCCTGTACCGCAGATTGCACGAGCGGTGCGCCGCTCCTCGGAACTCGTAAGGCGGAGCGTGGTTGTGGTCCCGCACCTTGACGTCCAGCTCAGTGAACTCCTTGCCGCAGAGGTAGCAGCGGGTCGCTGCGAGATACTCGTCCATTTCCTGCCGGGTCAGAGAAGGGTGCAGAGCTCTTGTGCTGAACAGGAACTCCCACAGGCTCAGCACGTCCATCTTGAGCCGTTCCATAAAGACCTTGGACGCGTCAGCTCCGAAGTATACACGCGGTTCAAACTCCTCCAGGCCGAGCGAATCCACGATCTGGTAGGCGAAGGCGTACGGGACGTGCATTTGCAGGGGCGTCGTGCCGGGTGGCGGCGCTTCCACCGGGTCAACAGCGACAGGCTGCAGAGCACACTCAAAGTCCGCGTAGATGCAGAACCTCTCCCGCCTAGTGTACTCTGGATGGGTGAAGCGGATCTGCTGCTTCTTCGGCAAGTCCAGGCGAAGGGGAGCCTTGGCGTAGCAGTAACGCCTGTGCTCCTCCAGACGCTGAGCGCCCGTCAACCCTAGCTTGTTGTGTTGATTGTCGAAGTAAGCGAAGCACCGCTTACAGATGTAAATCCTATTTTCACGTTTGGTGAGCTGGGGCCGGACCAGTCGACCCAGGTCCTTGATGTATGCGTAGTGGCTGTCCCCATCGATGGTCATGTACAGCAGGTCTCTGTGGTCTTCGCGCTCCCGCTTGCATATCTTCAGCGGGAACACGCGGTCCTTGAACTCTGGCGTCCCATCGGGGCGTCTCCCCACCATCGCTCGCTCGATCCCGTAGACGTTTACACTGATGTTGTTCTTGCCCTCAAAGATCTTGATGTCCTTGAGCGTCACGGGGAAACGCAGGCCGGTCCAGTCGTAGCGGGCGATGACATCCGGTGTATACGCTGCAGGTCTCTCTGCGTGTTGTGCAACGAACTTGGCCAGGATGGCGTACATGAAACACATGTCATCAGCGTTTTGCACATTGACAACAGCGTGTATATCTGCGATAGCCTTTGGCAGCTGCATAAAGGCTCTGCCTCCGAGCGGCGTATACTGGTTCACGCGGATCTCTAAGTCGCGTATACGCAGGTAGGTCCAGCCGCTACCTACCAGTTCACACTGCTCCTTCTTCTTCACGATCGTCTCGAACGTCGCGGAGAGGAAAGCCTCCAAGTCGGAGGCCTCGGTCAGTGGGACGTTCTTTGTGTTGAAGGAGCGCAGGCAGGTGGCCCCGTGAATGTTGGAGAACTCACATTCCAGGACCATGTTCGCCTTGATGCTCGGATGTTGGGTCATGACGTTCTCCATCAGGTCCAGAACCTCGTCAAACAACAGGGTCAGCGCATCCTCAACGGTCAGCAAGGCGTCTAACGGCCGGGCCAGGCGGTAGGTGAGGAGGCGACTCCGGAAGGCCCGATGCACGAGCTGGAACATGGGGCGGCCGCCACCCTCCATCTCGTCATCGATGGTCTGAGGCTCGGCGCTAGGTCCTGGGCGGGGCTGGGGCTCGGTGCTGGGCCCTGGCTGTGGCTCGGTGCTCGGTCCTGGTCGTGGCTCGGCGCTAGGCATCTGGTGCGATCGGGGCTCGGCGCTGGCTCCTTGGCGCAGCGACTGGTTGTTGTGAGGAAGAGGAGGAGAGGACAACCTAGACAGTCGGTCTTGGGTCAGGTCCCTCACAACAGGGCAGTTGTGAGACTGGTGATGGTCACGGTTGAAGCGGCGAGTAAACCCCTTGTCGCAGTACGCGCAGCGGAACTTGGATGGTTCTTGAACCAGGTTCCTCACAACAGGGCAGTTGTGAGACTCGTGCTGGTCGCGGTTGAAGCGACGGGTAAACCCGCGGTCGCAGTAGGCACAACGGAACGTGGGAGGATGGACGGTCCGGACGTGTCGTCTCAGTTCCAGGTCGCGGTCGAAGCGTCTACCGCATCGCTCGCACTCCACGTGGCGATCGGGACTCGAGGAGGAGGAAGGAGCTGCTGCTGGCATCGCGGAGTGAGCCGCTTGCATGTGGCGGCGCACGTCCTCCAGGCTGGCGAAGATGGTCGGGCACAGTCGGCAGGGATGGTCCACTCGTTGCGGTTGGGGCTCTGCCGCGGCGTGTGGTCCGTGAACCGTAGCGACGTGGCGGCGGAGGCTGTCACCTCTTGTGAAGCGCCTACCGCAGACGTGGCAGTCGTGACGTCTGGCGTTGTGGGCGGACTCCACGTGTCGCCTCAGGTTTCCGAGCAGGCTGAAGGCTCGGTCGCAGACCTCGCACAGGTGTTGGTTGTTCATCTGCAACAACGGATATGATAAGTCTCTTGCATCTACAAATTAGTCGCAACGAGAACACTTCATTGGTAACATAACACATACTTTATGCTTGGTAGACAAGAGTCAAGGCCATGACAAATTTAATGTTAGTGCACGGGTTTCCTCCTTTATTAAAATTAGTTTATATAAAACGAAAGAAAAGATAGTAAGTTAGAGAATGAAAGCTTTACATTGATGCGTGATAGACATGATTTAGAAACCATGACACGTCTAACATTAGTACACAGGTTTCCTCGTTTTATGTTAGTACACTGGTTTCCTCCAAGAAATTTGGAATGACGTGTAAATTGTTCTATAGCAATAACGAATAGTTTTCCCTAAAACATAATGAAAATTATTCAACTTCTATTAACAAGCCAGACCTCTCTTTGCACATTATGACTTGAAAGTTGCTGAACGATCATACCTTAAATGAGAATCTTACTATAAAGGGGAATGTAATAGTCTTACACACTACAAGTTCAACACTGAAGTAGAACGTCTACACACACTGAGCTCCAAACGCAAACTGAATGAAGGAAGCGATGACAATCACTTAAGAAACATAGCTACGTACCGTACAGTAGAAGGCGGTGAACAATTCTCAAAATCGCGGTAATTATCGCTAATGAGTAAACAGCCTGAGGTGGTCCACACTACAACTTATAAGACTACATATACTTACGTTTAACAGATCTCGGAATATGGTGTAGTAAAGACTAGCACAGCACTGAAGTAGAACGTCTACACACACTGGGCTCCAAACACAAACTGAATGAAGGAAGCGATGACAATCACTGAAGTAACATTGCTACGTACCGTACAGTAGACGGTGAGAGCAGTAAACAGTTCTCGGAACCGCTAATGAGTAAACAGGCCCGGACGGTCACGTAGGCATGGAGATGATGTCACCACGGTCCACAACAGGGGTAGCGGAGTGAAGGGGTAGCGGAGTGGAGGAGGAGTGGAGGCATAGTGGAGTGGAGGAGGAGTAAACAGGCTGGGACAGTCACGTAGGCCCTAGCACGCACCTCGACACGTGACGCCGCGGAACCGCTCGCAGTTTTGGTTTAGTCAAGCCGGCATACAACGTGTAACGAAGTCACATCAAATTCGGTCAGCGAACAGCCGAGATCCTATAAGGAAAACGCGTTCGAAAATTACTAGCGGGCCCGTTTAACGGTGTATTTTCAATTTTCTTTCAGCGATGGTTTACTTAGGCCATGGTCCAACACGTGGTGAGGTTTCGTCAAAATCGGTCGGTAAACAGCTGAGATCCCATAAGGAAAACACGTTTAAAAATTAATAGCAAGCCCGTTTAACGGTGGATTTTCAATTTTCTTTAAGCAATAGTTTACTTAGGTCATGGCTCGACATGTGGTGAGGTTTCGTCAAAATCGGTTGGTAAACAGCTGAGATCCCATAAGGAAAACACGTTTAAAAATTAATAGCGAGCCCGTTTAACGGTGGATTTTCAATTTTCTTTAAGCGATGGTTTACTTAGACCGCCGCCTGATATGTGGTTAAGTTTCATCAAAATCGGACGGTAAACAGCTGAGATCCCATAAGGAAAACACGTTTAAAAATTAATAGCGAGCCCGTTTAACGGTGGATTTTCAATTTTCTTTAAGGGATGGTTTACTTAGGCTGCCGCCTGACATGTGGTGAAATTTCATCAAAATCGGTCGGTAAACAGCTGAGATCCCATAAGGAAAACGCGTTTAAAAATTAATAGCGGCCTTGTTTAATGGCGGATCTATGGGGTTCTTACGTCATTCGCTTCCTCTAGGATAGGTCTACACTCTGGAAAAAGTCCCGTGGGAATCGGTGGGTAAATAGGCTAGTTATTCATTTTCGGAAGTTTTTTCCTCATCACGAAAAGTGCTGCAGACGACCGGGGGGGGGGGGAGGTCCTCATTCCTCCTCACACGCCTGTGCTCGCCAGCCTATGTTAGGTTTCCGCTAGGTCACGTGACGGGGGGGGGGGGCATCCTCGCATCCTCACTTCGCCTGTGCTCGCCAGCCTATGTTAGGTTTCCGCCAGGTCACGTGACGGGGGGGCATCCTCGCATCCTCACTTCGCCTGTGCTCGCCAGCCTATGTTAGGTTTCCGCCAGGTCACGTGCCGGGGGGGGGGGGGGGTTGATCCACAGTGGATAACTACTGTTGCTGCTGGTTCACGCCCATCTAATGCCCCCTACTCGGATATTTAAAACATTTGGTAATCATAGAAATAAACATTTTCAAATAATAATACTACGCAATTTATAACATATGAAAACCCATCAAACAATTAAGTTGGCAATTATCAAGACGGTGACTACAAATATGTTTGTATACATGCAGATAACTAAATTAAGATAAAAATAAAATATCAATTTTAACCATCTTAAAACCTGATCACACAAAAGAGATTATAAAAACAAGTTTGGCGATCCTAGGTCACGTGACAACATTTAAACATTGAGTTTACAATAGGACAAGGAGCATGAAACTTAGGAAATACAAAAGAGATGGACGTACAGAATCTAACTCAGCTCATGTATTTAGCGTGATTACATGTATTGGATTTCCATTAATTTTTTTGCCAAAACTTTATTCTTACTGCTCAATTAAGTATGGACTGATTTTAAAATGGCTATAGAGTTTGAAATGTTGACAAGAAAGTTAAATAACTGCAAAAGAATGCTTAGTTTTGTGTTTCTGTTTTAGTTATTATGATTTTAAACAGGGAATTTTCAGTTACCTGAGTCAATAACCATCAACCTAAGAATGAATTATAGTTTTAAAACTAAATTTTGTAATTATAATTATAAAACCTTTTCGGCATTAAACAAGATTTTAAGACTGATGGTTGGCCTACATCACAGGTTAACCAGTGAGTTAGTAATAAAATATGTAATAGATAAAAATAAGGCTAGCTTTTGTTAAAGATTATTATTTTTCAGGCAATAACGTACATTAATAAAATAGATACTCTTATTGACACTTTTACTTACTCTCATTTAAAAGGTTTTTTACCATGTTCTCTCATCCCCACGAAAATGATAACTATTTTTAATTCGTAGAGATAAAAATAGATTAATGATTTTACTCTAATTAGAGTTATGTCATAATTTATGTAATATACATAGACCAAGAAAATTATAAAACAAAATGCAATACAATTGAAAAAATACAAGCATTTGCAGAAAAATGTTACATGTGATCCCTCATTCAAATGCAACTACCTACATTGAGTGAGTGAGTTTTTCCGCCAAATTCCATTTTCTCTCCGTTTATATGGAAATGTACTTGGTTATTATTTTGTTATAACAACAATCACTATATTTACACAAGAGTAATCATTATACCAGAACAAACAAGTTCCATACACAGCATAAAAGGTTCATTCGAAGTTCCATACACAGCATAAAAGGTTTATTCGTTGGTGGTTCAGAACAAGTTCCATACACAGCATAAAAGGTTCATTCGTGTGGTGGTTCAGAACAAGTTCCATTAAAAGGTTCATTCGTGTGGTGGTTCAGAACAAGTTCCATTAAAAGGTTCATTCGTGTGGTGGTTCAGAACAAGTTCCATACACAGCATAAAAGGTTCATTCGTGTGGTGGTTCAGAACAAGTTCCATTAAAAGGTTCATTCGTGTGGTGGTTCAGAACAAGTTTCATACACAGCATAAAAGGTTCATTCGTGTGGTGGTTCAGAACCTAATCCTAAATCAAATCAAAATACAGTGCAAAATAGAATATTATGTAAGACACATAGATACACAAACATATTACTGCTACCAAAAACATACATGAACAAAACAGATTTGCATAATATAAAGCGTTCTTAACTTACATACAACATGAAAGGTGTAAATTGTCTTATAAAATGGATCATCAGTAGTACAAGTGTTATCCAATTTCATTAATATGTGTAGAATATCTGTTGATCTTTATCTTGTCACAGAACAAGAAAAAGTTATTTAATTTACTCAGAATTATAAAATTTTAGGAGTTATTACTCTCAACACAGATTTCTAATTTGTTCATTTTATATTATGTAATGGAATACATATTTCAGTGTGTATATACACACTGAAATATGTATTCCATATTAAAATGAAGTTATTTTAATTTGATTTGATTTGTAACTTAACAATATTGTTAAGTTACAAATCAAATCAAATTAAAATAACTTCATTCATGAAGCACATAAGTTAAACTGAATGGTTTAATTTACAAAAAATTAAATAAAGTAATACATAATATTGCAAACAGTTCCAGATAAGTTCAAAATTGAATAAATAAATTTTATAGGTCTCTTTATCCAAGATTGAACATCCACTTACTAGAAACAAAAATATTTATTTTACGTAGTATTTATGAGATGCATTTTTACTTGGTTTTTGACCATTTTAAGATCTGTTATTTCCTTTATGTATTTTGGCAAATGATTAAAAATTGTACTTCTTTATATGATGATTTCTTTTTGTAAATAGATGTGTTATGCCTATTGTAACGCCAGTTGGTTACCTTTCCTTGTTTTATATTGATGATGAGTATTAAATTTTTGCAGTTTATCTAAGTTTGATTTAACATAGTTGGTTAACTGAAAAATAAACAAACTATAGGCCTAAATGGTCATGATTTTCGTATTTTTGAATTGTTGTTGAATTGCCTTGATTTTAGTTGGATTAAACAGTGTTTCGAATAAATTCATAATATGATTTTATTTTTGTTTGTTTATTGTTTTGAATGCTTATTTTGTTTTCTTTTTATTGTGAATTATAAGTAATATCTGAAATTATATAGAGCGTTTTATTTATATCTTACTAGCTGCATCGTACCGGTTTCACCCGGGAATAAAAACTGTGGTGTGTGCTGCATTCTGTGGTTAACAAGTGGAACTACTTCGAATAATGATATATTTCAATTTTAAATTTTCATCAGCTCATCCCAAAGAGTCAAAGTGAGTCAGCTGAAGATGCCTATGTGGCAAAAGCATGCTCCTGCGACCATCAGTGTCAGTGAGTGAAGTTCGACGGAAGACGACGTTAATGAAGTCATCGACTACTGCACGGCCCAACAAAACAATGGATCATCCCAAAGTCCATAAGAAAAACATTGGATTGTAACTTTGACTCCCCGTGGGGCGGAGCCCTATGGGAATCTAATAAAATCTTTTCTTAGTGGTTACCTGCCTCATGGAAAGAGTATACGTGCCAAATTTCGTGGTTGCAGGTGTAGAGGTTTGGCCTGGGGTATGATCGGTTTTTGAATGTCCATAAGAATAATGGCTGCACGTCTTTTGCTCCACGGTTTAGGGTAATTAAACACAATTTTGCTCCGGGGGTAGAGCAGGTAAAAATCGGGGCCGCTAGAAACACCTCTTTTGCTCCTCGAGGGAGAGAGTACCTAATACTCCCTCTCCCCCAAATTATTTTACAATCAGTCCAAATGGAGGTGCAAAGTCAATCCGAACTTTCTTTCAAAATACTCTAGATTCTCTTAATTACCGTGGAGAACCTATGGAGATAAAACTTTTCAGACCACTCCCACTATATTCTAGCATATTTCCAAGATACTGAGGAATATATTATAGGAGAATAGGGAAACGTTGTAAATTGTTTTCGTATTTTTGTTAGGGGTAATGTTTAAAATGATTTATTTATGTACATTTATCAAACATCTTACAATTTAATAATTTATCCTAAACACTAATTTTTGATCATACACTGTCAATTATAGAACCAGATGCATCTAAATGTGACATTTGTTCCAAAAGAGTGTTTAAGTAAAAAGTACCATGTGTTGTTTGGTTATGTTTGGAGTATTTTTGCGATGAATATGATTTGTACCTTGAAATAAATGTTAAGCTTCTCAACATTATATATTATTAATCTCGCTACACTAAACATCAACAATATAAAATGCCCTTAGTTTGGAAATTTGCTCCAACACATCAGCGTACTCGAAATTTGCACGCAGAACTCGAAATGAACAGTTGTCAGCTACGATCTCCTCGCAAAAGAGGTGTTTCCAGTGGCCCCAATTTCTACCTGCTCTACCCCCGGAGCAAAAGATGTGTTTTTAAATTACCCTAAACTGCGGAGCAAACACACGCAGCATTACACAGGATTATAACTTTAAAGCGCCGTAGGGTGGAACCCTAAGGGGATTTTTTAAAATCCTTTCTTAGCGGTTACCAATGTTACGGAAAGAGTAAACTTGCCAAATTTCGTGGTTTTAGGTGTAGAGGTTTGGCCTGGGGATGATCGGATTTTCGTATTTATAGATATAAACTAGCAGGTACACGGGCGACTTCGTTCGCGTAGTTTTTTTGCCTACAATCGATTCCCATTTATTTTTACATTGGTAAAAATATTATTTCTATGACAACTTAAATTAAATCATTACTCCATAAGGTTAATATTGATAATTTCAAAGTCCAGTGAGGCAAAACCCTAGAGGCCTAGGACCTTGATTAGTGGCTAAAAATGTTCCTAATGTTGACCTGAATGACCATGCAAAGTTTACCACAATCGGATGAGTGGTATCGGAGCGCATAAAGAATAAACATACAAACACACATTGCCTTATATGTATGAGAGAGAGAGAGAGACAAATTCTTCAACACACCATTTTATTAATTGTTGTTATGGTCTTAATTTTTTCAATCAATTTATTTCTACGAAAAATATGTTCAAACAAGAAAAACTCAGCACTGTTAAGCACTGTATTTGTTTCAGGTTATATTATTGGAAAATAAATTCGGAGTCCGTGTTCAAAATAGTTTTATATCCACTAAAGATTTTAAACAGTGGGCCTAGATAATTTCTCCAGTATTATTTGTTTGACATTTATTCCGTGACTTTATGTATCGTGAAGAACATTTTACCCATTTTACCTTTTGTTTAATATGTTTGTTTAAATTGATGTGTTAATTTGTATGTTTTATTATGTAAATAAAAACATTTCTCATCCAACTAATTTTAGAAACATCAAATATATATTTACCATCTAGGGTATATATTTACTTACTTTATTTTATTTACCAGGCAATGATGAATTCGTTGTCATTTCTCATTGTCAGGAAGCGTTTTTCAGATTTCTTTTAATGCAGTCCTCGTCTCTTCATTATAAAACGTCCGTGCTCGGCATAGTGACCTTAGATGTCTGAAGTAGGCAATGTCTTGTCAAGTCGGGACCACATCCACAGCTGTGTGATGTCATGGTGCGTTGGAAAGTTATCGGTTAGTGGCTCCTTGGGTTTCTCGTACATTACCATCCCGATCCTGTTATTGGTATTTTCCATCTAACAGAAGAGGAAATCTTCCTCCGCCACCCTCTGCGTGGTGGGTTTATGGCATTTAGTGTTTCATAGGGTTTTCTGTGTTCTCTTTTTTGTGTTTTCCATTGTCATAAATTTAAATTTCCCCTAGCCCTATCCCCCAGCTACGAGAAGATTGATCTAAGTAGTCGAGTGCGGTAGGACGGGGGAGGGTACGACGACCCAGCTCTGTTCTGCAAGGGTCTTAATTAATAAAGGCGGTGGACCGTGCCCACCGGACTAACTGTTCGTCAGCCAAGCCAGAAGATCTGCTAGATCCAGAGGACCCCCGCCCGCTAACAGAACTCCCGCCCGGCGGACCCCTTCAGAAGATACCCAAAGCCGGCCCACCCAGCCCCAGCCCGACCAATAATGACTAATATATATATAATATTACTAATACTAATAATTACTATAATTACTAATATCATTACTAACATATATATATAAAGATATATAATTCTGTAAGCGAAATTTCTAAGTCAAAATTGTGGGACTTTGGCAAATCGCAGGATGATAGGAGATGGCTCAAATTAAAGGTCTTGATTTCAGGGACTCGGTAAAAATAGCAGTATTATTAATAAGTTACCAGCAAACGAGAAATAACGTAAAACATCCCCCATAAGAAAAGCATGGGAGTTTTAAAACGTCTGCTTTGTTTGCATTAAAACACATGTGATTAAGTGCTACTTTCTTTACGAACTGACATGTGTTCCTAAATAACATATAAAAATACCCCCGTCGCAGTAAACCTGCGTACTCAGCGAATTTCCAATGTATATATATGTGTCTCACTACTACATAGAGCTACTTACCAAGTTTCACAAAAATCCATTTATAAATAAGTGATATATAGCATTGTATTTATTCTTCATAAGAATAACATTAGAGCTGAGTACGCAGGTTTGCTGCAATGAGGAAGATAAAAAATGTGTATTTTTGCAATTATCAATATAACTCAACCAGGTAAAGCTACATACCAAGTTTTATTAATTTAGGTTCATAACTAGGGGAGATATAAAAGTTGAATTATTCTCCATATGAATAATATGGGGGCCGAGTATGCAGGTTTGCTGCAACGGGGATAATCAACAAAAATCCATTTAGTGTGCAAATGTCAATATACCAGTACTACGCGAAGCCACATACCAAGTTTCATCAATATACGTTCATAAATAATCGAGATATAAAATTGTATTTAATCTCCATAAGGATAACATTGGACAACGTACTGTGTTTAGCACTTTGAATATCTCTGCAACGGTTGGACGTAGAACAACACTTAAAACACCAAAATGATTGTTTTGTAGAGCTGAACTGATTGGTATCAGCAAATGTCAAGTTTTCAGTAAAATTATCTGAGGAAAATCCAAAAACCTTTTTCCTATAAGATTAACATGGACAATTTCATGGACACGTTTTTTTTACTTTTCTCTACAACCACTAAACCTAGGTTAATGATTCAAAATAGTAATTTTTTTTAAGCTCTATAAAATGGCTATAACCAAAATTGAGTGTTTTTAAAATTTTAGGGGGAAAAATTCAAAAATACTGATTTTTGGAAAATTTAAAACCCCCATAAAATCCCCTTCCTATAGTCCGATCAATCTGGTTTTCGAACTTTAAGTCATAAATGTTACTCTACACATTTGTGCCAAATTTCATCAAAATCGGGCGTTTCTTTCAAAAGTTATCGCGGTAACGGACACACACACACACACACACACATACATATATATATAAATTTGAACGAATAGTGTTTTTGGCATCTGGGGACCTCAAAACAAAAAGTTACCAAGGTCTTGGGCTTAAGTCTTACCATGCCACCTACGGTAATAGCTTCTTCCCTATAGGGGAAATTCGATAAAAACATGTAAAATAATCTATTGAGGCAGAGTATTGTAGCAACGTTAGGGACAATGGCCCCTTCAAGTCACTAGTTATAACTACTTGACCATTTGCACGCACGGGTGTTTATTTTCACTTGACTAATCTGTTTCAATGCCTAAAAACATCCAAATCTGGTTTAAAGTGGATTCGCTAATATTATCACATATTTTATATTATAATATTTTGATATAATACTATTTCACCCGGGAGTAAAACCTGTGGTGTATGCTGCATTCTGTGGTTTACTACCACGAATCATGATCAGCTGTTCTAGATGTTATGTTACGATCAGCCTACTGGGCCGATTTGCATGATTATTTTGTTAACTGATAGGTTTCTTACTACCTATGTCTAGATATGTTATCACCCATCCAAACTAACATATCATCACCACATATGAAACAGTGGTGGGGCTTCGCCCCTGGTGCTCCTAAAGTTCCCATGTTAATTTTACGGAGGAAGTTTGTTTACATCAGATGATTACTTAAAACATATGTTCATTTACATTTGGCAAACCAAAGAATAATGCAGCAAAAAAATACAAATCCTTTCTATTTCTCCTTTCTACAGGTGTTTACATATTTCACAATTTACATGTAATCCAGTTATTTTTGTATGAATAAGATAAATTCATAAAATAACTGCTTTATTTATGGGCGTTTATAAATTCCATTATGTACATGAAATCCAGTTATTATTTCACGATGATAGATTGAGAAAAAGCTGCTACATAAGAGAAATAGGCAAGCTATTTGTGTATGGATAGGGAAGTTTTATTTTTTGAGGTTTTGGTGTTAACTTATAGGGCCCTTTCAAGAACCTTTGACCCATAAGAACTTTACGTTTAGAGCTATCAAAAAATTCACGCATGATCATCGAATTTCTAATCGTAATTCGTAATTCTAAAATTTTAAAACACTTAATTTTGGTTTTGACCATGTTATAGAGCTTAAAAAAACAAATAATTTAGTATTTTGAATTATTAACCCAGTGGTTGCGAAAAAATCCAAAAAACCTGCTCATAAAATCTCCCATGTTAATCTTATGGGAAAAAGGTTTTTGGCTTTTCCTCAGTTAATTTTACTTTAATCTTAACATTTGCTTTTACCAGTCACTTTAGCTCCACAAAACAATCATTTTGATGTTTAAATTGTGATTCTACGTCCAACCGTTGCAATTCAAAGTGCTAAACACAGTACCTTGTCCAATGTTATCCTTATGGAGAATATATAAAATTTAATATCTCGATTATTTATGAATGTATATTGATGAAATTGGTATGTGGCTTCATGTTGTACTGGTATATTGATATTTGTACAAAAAATAAATTTGTTGTTGATTATCCCCGTAGCAACTAACCTGCATACTCAGCCCTAATGTTATTCTTAAGGAGAATATGTAAAATTTTATATCTCCCTTAATTATGAACATCAATTTTTAAAACTTGGTAATGTAGCTTCACCTGGTTGAGATATATTGATAATTGCATAAAAACTCATTTCTTATCTTCCTCGTTGCAGCAAACCTGCGTACTCAGTCTTAATGTTATTCTTATGGAGAATAAATAAAATGTTATAAATCACTCATTTATAAATGTATTTTTGTGAAACTTGGTAAGTGGCTTTATGTAGGAGTGAGAAACATATAAATGCATTTAAATTCGCTGAGTACGCAGGTTTGCTGCGACGGGGGTATTATTTATACGTTAAAAATAACATTACTAAGGTTAAATTTGGTTTAACTTTAAAAAATAATGTAAAAACAACCTTAAAGTTTATTCAGTGAAACTTTTGAAATAATTGCCGTTAAACGAAAAGTTGTTATTTTTTTATTTTGCAAATAAACATTGTATAAATCTGAAGTTATTTTCTTTAATTTTAAAACAAATTTGTATTTAAAAACTGTTTTTATAACAATAATTTTGAATTGTATGTTGCCTTATGGAGTTTATTTAATTTAATAAATAACTAAATCAATAGTTCTTGGTCGGACTGATTTATCTGACCTGACTGACTGACGGATTCTGGACGTCATTGTCCTCCAAATGATTTATATGTTAGTATTTTAACATTATTTTAAAAGTGCTACAAAAAGGTCGGTTCTGGGTGGTGTGGCCCATCCGATGGGTGGAGCAGTTATACTTACTGTGTGTTGTTTGAAGGATTTCAAATGTGATTGAAATATTAAAGAGTTCAAAACCAATTTAAACCTAATTATTCTTCAAGTTCCGTATTTATAAAATGTTTAAAAACAAAATAAATCTTCAATAACAATGGGGGGTCTAGGGGGCGTAGCCCCCCAGTAATACAAAAGTTCAAATAACTATTTCAAGATCACCTGGACTGACAGACTTCATTGCCCTCTCTAAATATTGCATCTATTTTTGGAGCGTGTTTAATGTAGTGCTAAAATGGATAAGAGAAATGTGTTACCATTCCAGTAATCAGTAGCCTTTTTATTTATGCCCGAAACCTCTCCACCTCATCCTCACCACGTCTCTTATCCTCCCTCCCCTCACAAACAGGATTAATTTGTTTAATGTGGAGTTAAAACCGATAAGAAAATCCTGTTACCATTACAGTATTCAGTAAAATGTTTTATTTATGAATCATCTGTTCTTGCTGTTGTCCTACATATTTATTTGAATAACGCAGTTGCTTATTAATGGAAATGAAAATTATAAACAAATACAAAAAGCAAAATGCATGTGTCCATAATGATAACATGTAAACGTTGAAAGCCAAAAGGGCATGGCCCTACACACCCAAATACAAAACTATTTAAATTCGACAAATCTCCTAATAGTACTAAATAAGTGTACGAAGTTTTATAATTCTACGATGCCGCACATCCGAGAAATCGGTACCACAAACATTTCCTTAGCCGATCAATATATAGATCTATATGCGACAGGTACGACATAACGAAAGGTGAAAAACATCAAGGGAATCACTTTACTCAGTTTTCCAAAACAACGGGAAATATACATTAAATACCTAACATATTTTAACAAAACATTTGAAGAATCAAAATCTACACAAACTTGCATTTGCGAATTCGCTGTAATTGCCATGAGTAAATAAAAACAAACATTTATTTTCTTCTAGCAGACGCCTAAAATATGGTGACCAGTAAACAAAAAGCAAACTGGCACTTTAGGGCACCTGTGTTTGGTTGCTATAAAGCAATGTTTGGTCAAAGCTGCCCCGTCATTGGCCAGGCAATGCGCTACTGCTCTATGGGTTTCCCCATACACCCTTACGGGTGCCCTTACAGGTGTCACTAGAGTCAATCCTAAAGCTACTTTAATTCGACTATAGTATAACTACCGTTACCCATCGCGGCTTCCACGCCCACTACATAGCGTTAGTAAGATATATGTTAGCCGACTAAGAGTCGCGTCAAAGCAGCAATTTTAAAGACGCCCTACGTATTTCTGGTGATCGTTTGCTGCCTTTGGACATAGACCTTACAGCAGTAGCTCGTGTGCGAGCTTCAGCTTCCTCAATAGTTTCTGTAGATCACTGCTCTGCCATAGTGCCATTTCAGTTACTTTCAAATTGAGCCTGCCGCTGAGCTTTCTCTTCACGTTGAAGTTGCTGTTCTTCTGGCGTTTCTTTTGCTCTGTGTGCTGCCTACCGTAAAGCTTTCCATTTGTGTTTTAAGTTTCTTGACTTCTAACCACTAATCAATTGGTTAATCGGGTCACTAATAAAACTTTATTTACGTTTCCCCGGCATTATTGTGATACAGGTACCGTCGTGGTTAAAGGAGCAAAAAAATGTAAACCAAAATATAAACAAATAAATTAACTCAAAATATAAAATGCAGAACACCTGTTTTATTTATCATCTGATCCAGTAAATGTTAATGCTCATAATATTAACATGGGAAGTTTAGTAGCCATTGGGGCTAAATCATAAAGGAATTTTAAAACGTGAATAGGCCTATATGTTACTTTAGGATATTAGCAATCTTCCTACAAAATCAGCTCAATCGATTTAGTAGTTAGAGCGTGATTGAGCCACAAACTAATAAACAAACAAACAAACAAACTCACAAACTTTCATCTTTATAATATTAGAATGATTAGTATGATAGCTGGTACTTCAAATTTTGTCGGTTGTCTCTTATCTCTTAAATTTGTAACATATTTTAGTAGAGACGTTAACGTATGCTTGCGGACCTTGCAAAGCTCCTTAGTTTTATAATATATAAATTCAAATATTCTCTAAGTATTTTTAAATACAAGTAATCTTTTGAAATCTTTAGTATTTGTACTCGTACATTCACACATTTGTAATCTTTCTCTCTCAGATTACAATATAAAGAAATTATAATTATTTAGACATGTTGCATATGGTCTAGATATGTGTTGACCTGTTGTAAAAGTGTTTGGCTAAACAAGGTGTAAGTTAACAAAAGCTAAATATGTAACATACCTATTTAAATATATAATTGAAAATTCAGTCTTCGATCATCCTCTTACGGGAAGAATGAGCGTACACCTAGTATTATATTATTTTGTTTTTATAATTTTGAAATTATATGATATTTCAACTGTTAACGTGATGTGGAGTGAAACAATTTACGTAAATACAATCCATGGGGAGATATGTATAAACTGCAATAATCTTTTAACTTGATTAGACAATACTCATCAATTACGTCACTTTCAAATTTCAACATTGACTAATGCTGCAGAGCAGCATGAGGCCTCTAGTAACTTTGAAAGAAAATTGAGACATTTTATTTCCCTTATTCTATGAACTCAATATTTTACCGATCCAGCATATCTTTGATTTTAAAGTTTTACACTTGTCAAAGTTATATAAATCAGTTAATACTTAGTTTTGTATATAGTTATATAAAGTTTTATATTTCACTTCCTTAAATCATGTTATCATCTAAATACCTTTTGCGTTAAAGTCAAAAACATTATTATGGGAAAAACGGACGAAGACTTTTTAATGATTAGCTTCGTATAGATAATTAACTATAAACCGACGGGATATTAAATTAATTGGTAAAATATATTTGATAATTAGTCATCTTTACCAGTTAAGTTTGTTTTTGTTGACAGTGCAGACGTTTTGTTTGTGAAACGAAATAAACGGACTCAATTAATTATTTTGTCTACTTCATTGTAAATAATCAACCACTGATCACACGTACTGGTAATTATGATAAGTCTTTTCCAAATTGCCTTGACTTTTTATATAATTTGTTATCATAAATAAGTAGATAAATAATTTATTCATATAAATTTTGAAGTTTATGAATTCTTAGGACCTCTTCTTCATGATTTCAGAATTACCTCGCCAGTTACACTCCTTCGGTCAAGTATATGTCAACTATTTTGAGATCCTTAGCTACATCGGGAGTCTGGGCCCTCACCTTAGCCTTTTTTATTTATTCCCTATTCATAACTGATATTTGAGATTTTATTGGAGGAGAGTATTTGTATTTGAAAATGGCATCAAAATACAGACAGATATCTCCAGTGATAGAGATTTGTCTACTGGACCTAAGGGGTGTTGATCAGTGGAGCTTTGCTAATGGGATGGGTCTCGATCCAGCACAATGTGAAGTTATCCGCTTTAAAGAATCCGACATCTGCACTTCCAATCACGAGCTACATGATTGTTTTTCAAAAGAGTTGATCGAGATCTTTGTTGTAGATCGGTGAGTAACTATGTTAAGTTACACCCCGGACTATGGCTATATTCAAGCTTTATGTATTTATCAATTAAAGAATGTTAGAAACTGATTTTTCGAATGTTGTGAATGCTAAAACTGGTACTATCGATCCTTCATCGATTATCGAGAAACAAAAGAAAACCTTCAAGTACCAGCTCTGTCAGACCTGAAAATTGTCAATTTATATTAAACAATATCGCTCTCCAAAAAAGAGGTAACATTTTAAAAATCCTAAAAGATAAATTCCTTCTAAATGAATTATTCCTATCTCCCTCAACTTGAAGTCCTTGAACCCTGGAATTCTTTACTAACCCCGTGTCCTTGGTTGGCATGAATGGTGAATATAATTATCAAATATTACCAATAGCATTATAAACGGTGCTTAGAATTCAAACCCCTCATTACGTGGGTAGACGATCGGTAAAGAGAGGGGGTGGGGGGAGGCGCTTCGAAGTGATTATGCAAACCGAAGATTCGCGTCCGCAGATGATGGATTTCCGGTGGGTAACAAAGTTCAATAAATCTGAGAGTCGGAGTCGTGTGGGCAGTGGTGAAACAATTACAAGAGCGGCGAGGCTGCATATGCAACAGGTGACCCCCCCGCGGTAATGTCGCATTTACATGAGTGGGCGGCTCGTGCGCACGCGCAGTCACGCACTCGCTCGCGCGCGCACGTGCAGTGGAGTGGAGATAGCCGGGAAGACATCGCCGCCACCCCGCGCTCCACAGATTACCAGCTGGTTTACATTCCCCGCTCGTCCGCAATCGCCCCCTGAGCAGAATTTCAATGCGAGTTTAAGATAATTGTGCCTAAACTGCAAGTATGGAATGACGAATAAATTTGAAAATCGGTTTTTTTGAGAATTTTCCTTAAAGTGGTTGTTGAATATTTTATGTATAGGTTTAGTTGCACAGAAAGCGTATTTAATGAATGTAGTTGATAGAACTATAGTATTTAAAACTACCTCTTGTGTAATTTAAAGTCAAACTCACTTGTATTGTGGAAACAACGAACCTGTTTTCAGATTTGAAAATACTCAACCTGAGGAATGAATGGAAGAAGGGTCGCCACAGGGTCCAACTGCACATGCTGCAATTTCATCTGGACCTTGATTTTTAGAGGTATTGAGACTTTGAGTTGACATTGAGGTTTTTTTCAGTTTCCATAGCCGGCGGTATTGACGACAGAATTGTGTTAATCAGAAAAGTTGGGGCCCTCTATTTTACTTTTGCTATAAAACTATCAAGTACAATTAATAATAGGGCACCAACGTCATTCGGAGAAACTGCTTCCTCAGCAACATCACAAAACGAGGATAAATTTCATACGGGTTTTTCATAAACATTTAACTATTTAACTGTGTAACAATCCTATAAAAACCCAAGTAGAAGTATGTAGTAGAACTAGGCTACAACTTAAGTAGAACCTTGTATTTAACAGATTTTCCACTATAGAAGGATTTTTTGTTCCAGCCAACTAAAACACTATGATCCCAGACATATGCAGAATACTTTCTCTTTTCTCGCGTTCATGGGCTGATTCAGGAACTCCCGCCAAGTTTTGCAAGTGTGACGTCACGGCGGCGTGACGGCGGGGTCACGTGACGTCAGGGGCCAAGGAGAGTGGGAGGGGGGAGTGGCGGTGCAGTGCGTGGCCTTGATCCATGTAATATATGTGATAATGGCACTAAAACATTGTTATTATCTCTTATTTATAGAGGGTTCACAACTTGCCTTCCGCGAACAGGTTTGGTAAACGGGCAGACAGAACGGTTAGTATGTTATTCCGCACTGAGGGAATGTAGCGATTGGGTGACTCTTAATCTGACAATTAGTTGTTTAGGTTTATTACGTGGGTTTAACTTAATTGCTTATTTTAGGAGTGAATTAACCCATAAATATTCTTTGGAAATGTTTAATTTAAAATAACAAAATCATTATATTACTGAACTAGCTACTTTATGTATCTAGTACAAATATTCTTGCGATTTTTTGTTAAGTAGGCAAAATTTGGGAAGATAGCAAACCATGCCTCTTCATTATGATGTTAACATTGGTAAATGGTAACCTAATAAAACAAGGGCACAGTATATAATTTGAAATACGGTACAATAGATTTCCTAAAATACAATTTGTGATTTATAAACGAAATTTATCAATAAATTACAATATAATGGGTCTGGTTAGTATCCCCTTATATGGCTCAAAGGTAAGAATTTGTTGAATTTTGGTTACTGTAATCGAAGTAGCAGCTATCTCTATCGGAACGTCCAACTTATTGTTATAAATGAATAAATAGCAGATATGTTACCACAAAGGTTACAACGACAGTGTTGACAGGCACCTGGCTCCAACGTACGAGCGCGAGCGGGGCCTCAGAGATAATGAACTGTAACCAAAACATTAACCATCGTGCGACGCGCGGTCTCTGTGCACGGGATTTATGGTAAGCTAATTATTTGAACAAGCCGAGAGATTGTATGTTAATGCGGGGTACTCGGGCAAATTGCTCGATATTTTATAATTACCAGCTAAGTAGGAGCCGGTATTTACGAGACACACTTCACAATATTTATCCAGGGAGCGTTAGTTGTGCGCTTAATTGTTGTTTATAGGACAGACTCCCACTGTGGCACAGACCGTCATTCCTCCTTCGTTTCAGATAATCAATGTTCAGTTCTCTCTGAGTTAAAATCAAGTAGACAATTTTCTTTCTGGAATGGAAATCTGTGAAGGGAATCAAGGATTTTATTTTTTCAGTTGCAATAAACAAATGTTTTCTAAAAGAAGTTCATTAAATTTTGTTTGCTGTGTATCTTGCAAGGACTCTCATAGTTTGCTGTTGAATGTCTGCTTTAGAGTTAAGATAAGCTCTAATATACCTAATGGTTGCAGTTGTTTCGCCATAAATGGTAATCGTATGAAACGCATTGCCCCCAAATGTTTGTGACGAATGTGTTGTTCTCATTGAATAAAAAAATAACGCAAATTATATGTTATTGATCAATGAAGAATAGTTAATTTTGACGAATTGTAATTCGGAATATATTATGAAAATAAGTTTGTATTACAAGCAACCTACCTTGACAAGCGTATTCCGTCCCTTGGAATTCTCCATCACAGTTTCGTCTTTAAAGTCGTTCCGGTTATGATTATAATCTTAGCAGAATTAGAATGTTTTAAATACCTTGAAATACTGCTTAGTGAGAATTTTAAATGAAAAACATTATAAAAGTTTTGTTATGATAAAATTTCAAATATGTATGTGTTTTTAAAACTAGCAAACTATTGCGATTCCAAAATCATACTTATGGCTTATTACGATCTAATATCCCTTCATTTGTCCTTTGGTGTTCCGCAATGTTGAAAATACCCAAAAAATAGCTTTAAAACCTTAATCTTTACAAAAAGTTAGTAAGATTAAGTTAAAAGCCAAAGTTAAAAGAGTCGCGTCGGAATGTTCACAGGGACTTAGGGAGTTGTACCTTCGACTGTGATATAACCTTGACCTATAATGGATATTACTTTTTGCTTAAAATTTTCGTAAACCGATTCAGAATAGTGTCCTCCATAATTACAGTTCAACACCCTATACTCTAATATGAGCAAGGTTTGCTTGCTTTTAGCGAATTTCCCCTATAGGGAAGAAGCTATTACCGTAGTCGGCATGGTAAGACCTAGGCCCGGGACCATGATAACTTTTCGTTTTGAGGTCCCCAGACCCCAAAAACACCATTCGTTCGAAACTGTATATATATATATATATATATATATATATATATATATATATATATATATATATATATATATATATGTCCGTGAGCACGATAACTCTCGTAAAAATTATCCGATTTTAATGAAATTTGGTATAAACGTGTAAAGTAACATTTATGACTTTAACTTCGAAAACCAGCCAGATCGCTTTATCCGAAGGGGTATTTTGGGGGGGTTTTGTACCCCAAAAATGGGTTTTTCGAATTGTTTACGTATAATTTTGGAAATAGTCAAATTTTAGTTTTTACCATTGGATTCAGCTTAAAAAAACACACAATTTGGTATTTTTATCATTTCTCTACGTCAATTGGTTACCGAGATATTGAAAGTGCTAAACACAGTACGTTGTCTAATGTTATTCTTATGGAGGAAAAGAAAAATGTTATATCTCGCTTATTTATGAACGTATACTGACAAAACTTGGTATACGGCTTCATCTGGTTGTGGACCATTGATATTTGCTCAAAAAAACAATTTTTTGCCAAAGGCTCCCGTAGCAGCAAACCTGCGTACTCAGCCCCATGTTATTCTTATGGAGAATAAGTAACGTGTTATCTCCCTTAATTATGAAAATAAATTAATGAAATTTGGTACGTGGCTTTAACTAAATGAGTTATATTGATATCTGTATAAAACCCCATTTTTTGTTTTCCTTCCTTCAGCAAACCTGCATACTCAGCCGCCATGTTATTCTTATGGAGAATAATTAAAATGTCATAAATCGTTTATTTATGAATGTATATTGATGAAACTTGGTATGTGGCTTTATGTGGTATTAAGATACATATATATGCATTGGAAATTCGCTGAGTACGCAGGTTTGCTGCTACGGGGGTATTTATGCTTGCTTGCGACACTGATCTCAAAAACGCCCCCAACGATTTCCTTCAAATGTTCGAAATAACTAATTTCTGGGATAAAAATAAGTTCTAGACAGGCCTCATCCCCAGGAAAAATCATATAATGTAAAAAACTAAAATGAAAAGTTAAAAAAATTAACATTGGGCTTATGGAGTTTCAAATCAAAACAAAAGAATTGTAACAGCTGTTCATAATCAACCAGGGAACTGTCAAAGTAATACTCATGTTGTATATGATTATTAAAATGTGGTTTCCTGAGAGAAGAGATTAAAATATTTGAGTGAAGATTACATATATAGAGTATTGAAAGAAATCAAAGGGACATTGAGCTATAAATAACAACTGGAATGACCTTAAAAATGTAGAAAAAAGGCAAATGAGTTATACAAATCTGATTATCAGTAGGGGGAAGTGGTGAAATATTACTCCGAATCATCTAAACAGACTGACTGGTCTTACCCCGAGCAAAGCTCGGCCCCCCAGGTACTTTAAAATTAATCATGCTGGTCTCGACACTGACACAACACATTCTAATTAGTTTAAATTTTATAGTTTTCAAACTTATCAACTTAGAATACCTGTTTGTTACATATTGTGACATATTAAAGAGTTGTGGAAGGTCAATTATTCTATAGTTCTGACATATTCACAACCACTCAAAACATTACAAGAGCTCTTTTATGGCAAGCTCAAATTAATTATTTAGTGAGGAGCTGTAATTGGTTTGATAAATAATTGTTTAATAAAAACATGTGCATATTTAATAGTTTTAATATTTTGTTAGGCCTTTCACCAGCAATGCTAACCACCGTTAGACAGTTATGAGTTAGTCTGACGATACCATTTTCATTGTGTGTTTGCGACCTCGCAAATATTAAATTATTAAATATTGATAGATTTTTTAATTTTAAATTATTTAATAATACATTTTTTGTTGATACGTTTTTTAAACCATTCGTTCAACTTTCTCAAGTAATGTGTTGATATATATCTCTTGAAATTGTGAACAATCTTAACGGGGCAAGTGACATATTCAAAATATATAACATCCCACTTCAACACATCAACCGATTTAAAGAATTACAATCACACTATATACGATTTTGCAATTTACAGTTTGTAATATTCGTGAAACCCTTAACATAATTGTAGGTCAACCAAATAAACCCGCTAACAGAGGTTTCCTGTGGAAGTCCTGAGCGGACGTTGATGGCGAGTGTCTAAACGAGAAGCTCAATAAAGGAAGGATAAATCAGGGGTAACTGCAGGGTGGGTCGGTAAACAGTGATGTCCGGAGACGGGGCCCCCTGCACAGCGACGTGGTCACAGATTTACATTATTGCTTTATAAGTACATCATCAGCGGAGTGGGAGGCATAACTGTGTCGCCAGGGTGATACGGCGATACGGTGTGACTGCCAGGCAGGACGTTTGGTCCATGAGCTGACCTCAATTGGTACCACGTGGGGTGGCAAATGCTGACTATATATTTTGGTGTAGATCAAGAATATATGTGATAGCAATGTGTAAGTTGTAGCTTTATGTGAAAAAGCAGGTTTGTAAAGGGTTTTTACCTCTTAAATTTGTAAAAAGGTACCAGTAAAGGTAGTAGTTACTGGGCATCTTTTCTTTCAAAATGTTAAACATTTTAAGATGACTCGAGTTTTTCTCAACCTGAAATATTAGTTTTCATCACAAGGAGCAAAAGTGGTTGATTTTGGTGCACAATCGTGTTTTACAAGCGAGGCGAAGCCGAGCTCGGAAAAACGATTAAGTTTGAGCTCCGTTTGATGAAGAACGTTTTTTATCATACTGCCCATATAACCTCTGATAGTTGAAAATTTGTACCAAAAATTAGGTGATTTGTATAGTTTTGGAAGTTCAGATAGGTTAACTTTACAATACTTACATTTATTTTATTTAAAAACAAAATTTACATAACACGTGTTTGTTACCTTTGAAATACACAAACGTTAAAAGGAACAATAACAATCTTTGAGGTTAACGCACTGAAAAAGTCCACAGCTGATTTTTCGGTGACCTATTTTAAGGTGTCAGAACAATTTGATTTTACGGACTAATTACAGGCCCACAAACCGCCGCTTTTCGTGCAGTATGATAAAAAAGGATATTTAAGTGATGAAATCTACCGACCCATATAGATTCTCTCTAATTTAGTTTAAAATCACAATTCAGGTATAAAAATATGGTCTTTATCGGAGAAACTGTATATTTGACACTTGACTAAGAGTCAATACTAAGAATACGTATTTTACACTTTCATCGAAATCTAACAATTGTTCAATAGCAATTTCCCACACATTCTTCAACAATGATGAGGATTTTTTCTTCGTAACGATGGAGGAACTATAATCTACGAATGCATAAATCAAATCATAGCTGTATTATTCTGATTCATAATAAATATTGATTCGTTTCATAGATAAAGTTGTCTAATTGTCAATTAAATGTAATTTAAAGTATTATTCAAAACAAAACACTTCCCTACAGACAATTTTAATAATATGTCACTTAGCTTGTAGATTAGCCCTGAAGTAATACTCATAAAGGTTGTATGATAACTCAGCCGTACAAAATCTTATCGAAAAAGCCGTAAATAATATTGAACAAGTTACAAAAATAAAAATAAATGTAAATATATGGAATAGTTTCACACAGTAAAATCACATTACAATTGTTCATGCCTGTTTTAGCGAATCTCCCCTATACGGAAGAAGCTATTACCGTAGTCGGCATGGTAAGACCTAGGCCCGGGACCATGATAACTTTTCGTTTTGAGGTCCCCAGACCCCAAAAACACCATTTGTTAAAATTCATATATATGTGTGTGTGTGTGTGTGTGTGTGTGTGTGTGTGTGTGTGTGTGTGTGTGTGCGTGTGTGTGTGCATGGTTGGGGTTTACTGATATTTGCATTCAAAACCCATTTGTGGTCCCCATGGCAGCAGACCTGCGTACTCAGCAGCTATAATGTTATTCTTATGGAGAATAAGAAACATGCTGTGATAACTTGCTTGTTCATGAATATAAATTGGTAAAACTTGGAGTGTTACTTCATCTAGTGGTGATCTATTGGTATCTAAATAAAAACCCGATTTTTCTGGTTCTTGATGCAGCAAACCTGCATACTCAGTCCTAATGTTTTTCTTATGGAGAATAAATAAAATTTCATATCTCGCTTATTTATTAAAATACTTTAATGGAAATTAGTAAGTGGCTTCATGACGTAGTGAAGTGCCATTTGAAACTCGCTCACAGAAAAAGTGAATTGTTGTTGCAACCAAATATTATTTGTCATACTTATTTTGTCGAGGAAACAAAATATATTGTTAGTAGTACACAACCATTTGCTTTTAACAACAAAATAGAATTGTTCAAACATTTTGTCTTCCCAACATTTTGTCCTGATATTTTTCTAAAGCTATCAAATAGAAAAATGTCTATTTATGCCAATGGTAATATAATATAATATCTAAAACTTTATAGTTGTAGTTAAGTCATCGTACCAACCAAACATTTTGTTCATCCAACAATATATTTTTTGTTAGGATAAAACAACAATGATGTTGCTATAACCAAATAACTTTCAACAAAATAATTTGGTTATTTCGATAAATATTGTTGTTGTCCGTATTTCAACCAAAATATTTTTTTGTTGCAACTATTGTTTTGTTTTTGCAACAAAATCGTTTTTTCTGTGTGCAGATTTGCTGCAACGGGGTTATTTAAATTATTTTACAACTTTAAGATTTTTTAGGTTAATTTAATTGAAATAATTAAAAAAGTATCATTACTGATGCGCATACAATGTCGGTACAAAATGACGTGACCAAATCGCGATGGCCGTGGTAATGTTATAGACAGTGATTACCCTCCTTCCTCAGTATTGAATGTCTTGCCAGTAACCCTATGTGTTTTAAGCTCGAAAGTTCGTTCTCACTCGAGTTGACTAATGAACTTGATTAGTTTCACTAAAAAAGGAAACCACGCACGAACGCCGGTATCCGAGGCGGAATATGCATTTTAATGGAACTACGACCGGTGATTTATCTAGCAATGATATCATCATTATCGGGCGGGATGATATATGAAACAGTAGTTAATGTTGGGAGCGGCGGGGGGCCCTTACAGTAATTACATTAGAGATGCCGTCCGGCCTCGGACCTAATGGGGGTCACAACCCCCACCATATTGGGAATTTAATAAAGTATTCGTCAATAAATAAATAAAAACCCGGTGTTAGGAGTTTGAAACGGAAGTTTAACAGGAAAGTATGTGTTCGGAATTTGTATCGTTTATATGGAGAAAATGTAGATTGTATTTGACGTGTAATTTAATTTTATAGTTTTGATAGTTATATTTCTACTTTCTTCCCTATAAATGCTATGAGAATGTGAGGTTTACGTATAAATATTCTTATTTAAGTTTTTGGGAACATAAAAAGTAATGCATTCGACACTACATGTCTGTATAAGAAGTTGCTTCGTATTTGTTAAATTTTCAAAATTTGTTAAATTCCAAATAAATATTTATCTAAAACCCTTTAAATAAACAAATAAAAATATCTAGTTTATACACTCGGTAAATAAATTTTGTATATAAGGTCACGGAAGAAATTCTTTACATAAGTCCATAAATTAAAATTCCCTGCCTTATTAAATCAGAATTTTTGTAAAAACTTGTCAAATGGCTAAGGATAGTATTATTTAATAATTGAGAACGTACAAAATAGAAATCACCCAAATCTGTAAAAAAGAGGAGAAACCTCAATGAAGTTCATGATACATGATACCTTAAAGTCACTATATTTTAATGACATTTCGAGGAAATTTGTAGTAGGTAAAAGACTTGACATTGACAAAGGCTACTTCAAATCCCTTACAGATTCAAAAATATTAATAAATTAATTGCATTTACCCACTGGTCAATAAATGCAGTCGACTCTTAAATCAAAGAGAATTAGCACAAATTTACAAAATCAATTTCCCATTAGGTAAAAAGGCGATTGAGCGAAGAAAGAGTGAGTAACTCTAGGCTGTAAATCAAGAATAGTTGCAGGAACAGTAGATATTTGTATTTAAAATGTGATATAAGTATGTTTTATGATACAGTTTACTGCGCCACGTGAAGCAAAACTTTATTCGGAACAGATTAATTAGCTATGACCAAAAATATTTTCATGACGAATAATTGTTTAAAAATTAGTCAAGGCAAATACAATAACACAATGGAGTTATAGTTACCTAAATTTGAAATTATATAATCTGCCATTACTAAAAGGCAACCCTATCGATAAGAAATAAAAATCAATTTCCAACATTATTTTAACTCAAAATCGTTTTTAATACTTGTCCTCGGTTAGATTTAATCACTCATAAGTTTTTCACAAAATAAAATAAATATATGAAATAAAAGATGGGAGTGAGCTTAAAACGTATACGATTCAAAATATCTTTAAAATATCTATATTGGCAAAGTTAGATAATTTAGCCGGATAATTTGTGTGCTAAATAATTTTCGAACTGATCAACACAACCAATAAGGGATGTTTTAATTATTTTTACGAAAGGCCTTTCCGGTATACCCCTAAATAAGTATATAACTGGAAGTTCCACGATAGGGGTTTACCACATTAATTTAATGCACATTTGCTTTGAAAAAATACGAGTATAAACATTTCTCACCGCTATTTTTCAGGTATTTCATCGAGGAAATGTCAACGTCTGTAGATCATGGCCTTAAGATTCGAAGAAGAAAGCCTAGAGGTGTTTATTTGTGAGGTTTTTTATCTAATTTTCAATCATAAATATATTAAATTTGAGTAAGTATAAGTTGTATTCAGTTATAAATTTAACTTAAGGAGGCAGAGTCAGTTATGAATTTAACTTAAGGAGGCAGAGTCTAAGAAAAATGTACACTAAATTTATAATTTTAATTATTTAATATATTACAAAATTATCTCTAATCTTCCAACCATACCAACAAAACCCAACAGTTTTACCAAAACATGCCACTGTTCCTTCTCAAGCATATTTCAAAAACAGCGTATAATGAAAAGCGTAGTTTTCGACCACACATCACATGGTATCTCCCATCGGATGACAAACTCTCGTGTCATCGCCCACACCCACCGCTCAGTCGGCTGGTGGCTGCTGTGATCAACCACCGGTGAAATATGAAGTAGTCGCCGGCGAGGGGTTCGCAGCCAGGGAGCGCCCGAGGACCCCCGGACCCCCGCAGCCCGTAGCCGTTATCGCGTAACCGTATCTCGACGATTAAATTCAATTCCGGACTCGCAACGGGGGTGCCTACAAGTAGCTACTTTGTTTAAACAATAGAATCCAAAAAAGGCGACCCGGGGAATTATTAATCTTGGAAATAATCAGGAAAGTAATCTGGGCGGATGAATAGTCTTGTCTCAATCCCCGGAGTCGTCGACAGAGGTAACATTAATAACGGGGACCATATGGCGCACTGCGGACCACGGACTGCGGACGCGGACGCCCCCGCTGCGGACAGGTAGCCATGGGGTAATTACTTTTGGTCCTGGTTGTAACTAGTGGTAAGTATTCTTCGAAGTATTTACCTACCAAGACGTCGAGCGTTTAATTCTCGTATAAAGATGCGCTATAGCAAGTGGTCTTTATTGAATCAAAACAAAGGCAATATAAATACTGTTTTGCATATTCATCTCGTGACTTTTTATGAGGTACATGTGTGCTTAGTTATTTATAAAATATAAAAACAGATATCACCCTTGTTTAAAATTCTTTGTTGGTGATGGTAAGTTTATGTTATTTTAATAACAAATTGTAAGTTTCATTTCTTCCTCATTATTTTTATAAATCTATAGGGCTTCATAGGGTTTTTGCTAACATTAGTATTGATTTGTTGTGTCTTTTGAAACTCGTTGGTTTTAATACAAATAAATAATATTTTAGCCGAAACCCCCATTCTGTTTTAGCGAATTTTTTCCTATAGGGAAGAAGCTATTACCGTAGTCGGCATGGTAAGATATAGGCCCGGGACCATGATAACTGTTCGTTTTGAGGTCCCCAGACCTCAAAAACACCATTCGTTCGAAACTGTATATATATATATATTATTAGATTGAAAACAAAATTTCCAAAGTACCCTTTTTTAAACATTTTTATTACACTACGCGTTTCGGCTATAATGCCATTTTCAAAGTGTATAAAAATGTTTAAAAAAGGGTACTTTGGAAATTTTGTTTTCAATCTAATAACATTATTAGTAGCCCTATTCGTGAACTCAAGTAAAATATCAACAAATATATATATATATATATATATATATATATATATATATATATATATATATATATATATATATATATGTCCGTGAGCACGATAACTCTCGTAAAAATTATCCGATTTTGGTAAAATTTGGTATAAACGTGTAAAGCAACATTTATGACTTTAAGTTCGAAAACCAGCCAGATCGCTTTATCGGAAGGGGTATTTTGGGGGGGTTTTGTACCCCAAAAATGGGTTTTTTGAATTTTTTACATATAATTTTGGAAATAGTCAACTTTTAGTTTTTACCATTGGATTCAACTTAAAAAACACACAATTTGGTATTTTGATCATTTATCTATATCAATTGGTTACCGAGATATTGAAAGTGCTAAACACAGTACGTTGTCTAATGTTATTCTTATGGAGGAAAAGAAAAATTTTATATCTCGCTTATTTATGAACGTATACTGACAAAACTGGCTTCATCTGGTTGTGGACCATTGATATTTGCTCAAAAAAAATTTTTTGCCAAAGGCTCCCGTAGCAGCAAACCTGCGTACTCAGCCCCATGTTATTCTTATGGAGAATAAGTAACGTGTTATCTCCCTTAATTATGAAAATAAATTAATGAAATTTGGTATGTGGCTTTACCTAAATGAGTTATATTGATATTTGTATGAAACCCCATTTTTTGTTTTCCTTCCTTCAGCAAACCTGCATACTCAGCCGCCATGTTATTCTTATGGAGAATAATAAAAATGTCACAAATCGTTTATTTATGAATGTATATTGATGAAACTTGGTATGTGGCTTTATGTGGTATTAAGATACATATATATGCATTGGAAATTCGCTGATTACGCAGGTTTGCTGCGACGGGGGTATTTTTTATGTCAGCTAATATAGCAGGTTTTGAAAAAAAACATTACAATTAAGCTGCATGATGTGGCAGTTTGCAATGAGTAGTAATAAATATTTTAAAAAGGAAATTTTGTTATTTAATGATACAAACAATAAACAAATAAATACCAACCTTTTTATAAACCTATGATGTAATTTATTTGTATATTTCACAAGAGAATTGATATCTCAAATCAACAACCGTTGTATTAATAAATTAAACTAAATATAAACGAAATGCTTCTGGACCGATCGGTTAGTAATCTTCAGCTTATAACCACACAAAATATGTTGAGTTGCGCTGTGATATGTTTAAGGCCGGGGGCCTCGGCCTTGAGGGGGCCTCACTTGGGGCCTCCCTTAATATCTTTTTCGCCTGAAAAAAAACAAAAAATTTCACTCAGAAAACACTTTGTTATGAAAAAATTGCCATTCATACAGTTGTTCTGTTTTCCTTTTTTACCTCATAAATAAATTTTAAAATTATTATTAAGATGGAATTATTTATTATTTAGTAGTGGTGTGTACCCGAAAATTCATTTGAAAAACTCAAAGTTTGAGTGAGGATTTCCTGAAGATCTCCGGACAATCGCGACTTCTCAAATCGCGTAGTAACTGCCGCAAAAGACGACAGAGAAACATGAATCGGTCATAAAAAACAACCGAACGTGTGAAAATGACGGCCGGACTTCGTAATATCGGCTGTAAACGACGACAGAAAACTTAATATCGGCTAAAATGAAGACTGAACCATGTAATAACGGCCGAAAATTACGAACTTAAAGATAATATTGGGCAAAAACGGCGTTCGGGCCATTTAATGCCGGTTGAAATTGAATTCGCGACACATGTTGGCCAGAGATAGCAACTGGACCGCGTAATATCAGCCGTAAATTACGTCGGAAAATACAATGTCAGTCAAAAAGCGATTTTAAGCGAAGTTCAGACCAAGTGGGAAATGGAACCGGACTGTGTTTTATCGGCCGAAAGCAACGGTCAAAGCATGTTTTGTTTGACAATACATATCCCATATTGACTGTAATGGCCAAACGTGTGTATTGCTACTCATATATTAGTTAGAAACCATGTTATTTAGACTATCAAATCTTGAATGTGTTATCCAAATCCCATTACAATACCATTTGAAACTACCAACCAACAACAGTATATTGCTGATGGCAAATTTTCGTAACTCAATAATATTTGACACTACTTGACTCGATCCAAAAAAAATAGTCGCTAGGCCTACTCGCCAATCGAACGACGTGACAGTACTGGAAATCAACAAAGTTTTGCAAAAGCCCTCCGTAGCATTTTTAGTGTCCGTTAAAGTGTTAGATTCTATTGGAACCTACGTTGAGAAAAAAATAGTTTTGACATCTTTATGAAAGCTGCGGAAGAAATGAGAGGAGCTAAGTATTTTATGAAACTCCATGAAAACAGTATGAATCTAAAATCAATTGTAATCAAATTGTAATAGTAACAAATTAATCTTAAAACAAATAAACAAATAATATAGGGGCCTCACTGTAGTGAGCCGCCGGGAGCCACAATGATCCTAAATACGGCCCTGTGCGTAACCGTATAACATGCAACCTTCCCACTTGAGTTTGCTGAGGCAATGAATGTATGACCCCTTATTCAGTATAAATACACTACAAGGTATCGTAATCATCCTTAAATCATGGTCATATTTGCCTTAAGATAAGACAAGTTGCAAATTAAGATCTGATATAGTGTTAGTTATTGGTTCCGAACGGAAGCTAGAAACACACTCGATGATGGTGCGTTGTCTTTTTACCTCCAGCAGTTCATAAGTGAGCAGTAGCAAATTATATTTACTTCCAATCTTCCCCACCAGATCGAACTGTTGGGTAGGAATGCCCAATATATTAGTTTTTCAATAACCGGGCCAGTCGGTAGCCGCGCTCGCGTGGTGACCAGTCATCCATCCTCATCAGTTCGATTACCGCGCCTGCGCACACCACTCCCATCCCAGCACTACTTGTTTAATCAACTCGGGCACACGCGATTGCTTGATTGCTATTTTGTAGCTCATGCCATCGATAAATCAATTCTTTCAATTGCGTTTGATATGTGACGTTGTGCGATAAAACCGTATGGAGAGCAAACATTGGAATTACCTGGGATAATTAAATTATCGTTGTTAAACAACTGAACTAAGATCGTTAATATTGATTAAATTGTCATTGTGAAATTATAATATTTTGATATTTACGCAGAATACAAATTTTATGTTAAGTTTGCAACAACACTTTATTATTTATTGGAAATAAATCGCAACATAAAGACGTCATAAAAATAGATAGTAATCAAAATTATCCTAAAAGTATCAAGCTTTTAGGATTGATACTTAACTATATAAATTACTATAACTCAACTAAAATGAACCATATTTAAGGAGACCTAGGTTTGACACCCGCATCATCAACATACTTCAATCAAGATATTGAGGAGAAAATATGGGGACAATATTGTTTTTTTTAGCAACCCTTACTACTTATATAAGAGGGCGACATTTGAACCCCTTAAACAATATTGTTAGCTGTTCAACTGTGCAATTTTATTTTATTTCAAAACTGAAACCAGGTGAACAAACGGAACCTAATAACTATTTTTTAAAGTTGTTGATGCTATTGAACCGATGTACAACGTGATAGCTAGATATTAACAATTTACTCAGTACACAAATGATGAGGTAATGATGCTTTGAACAAGTTTAATTCTTCTATTCCGGCAAAATGCTATATAACCTTACTGACAGAGTAAAAATCATACATTTTTATTGATGAATGAATAAAGATACAGAGGTGTCAGAATGAATCAAACGTTGGAGGCAAAATAACGAAGGTAACAAGGAGCTACATAAATCTCGCACCACTTAAGTCGTTGTCACTGATAGTTTATCTCTTGCCTTGCCTTGGATACTTTCTACAATATATGTCTTCTGAAAACAGGAAGTATCAAGTTGAGGTTCAATTCTATTTTGGGGTCTGACTATTGCCAGCGCCCGTTCCTATTCAAAAAGTGTATGGATTCAACACTGTATTCCGACATTGATTTATAATAAAGTGTTACTACACAGTCTATGCTATTTTACACTTCCGAACTGCTTATTTTGATACCAACCGACGAAATCAAAATTTACCTTTGTTGCTTCGAACACCCTCTGCATGTGAAGTGCAAGAACATGTTTTAACTGAAAAAAAATCATATACTGTAGTTAGCTGGTATAAAGTGTAATCCTTTAGTTAATACGTGAATCTTCTTTCTTGGTTTTGTTGTTTTAATTCTGCTATGAACATCAAGGCTGGGAAATGGACTCTAAATCAGGACCTTTTGAGTCTATCTCAAACAACTCCGGAGGCGGTTCAGGATAAGATCTTATATTATAAAATAGGAGGTATTCTACGCCCAAACAATTACCGGTTAACAGGTTTCTGTTATTATTATTTGTTAGTTTATATAATTAAAAAGTTTATTAGAATCTCAAAATGAAAACTCTCTGATTTATATTTTACTTAAAAACAATGCCAAATAATTTATCCGACCTTTTTCAAGTGTCATCAAAAGGTGCAGGATTTACTTGTAGAAGATTACTTGTGTATCTCAACGGAACCATACCATCGCATACTACACTATTTAATAAAACTCTACTTTTTTAAGTAACAGGTGTGTAAAGCGTGAAAATGTGTTTTTCGTTATTTACTACATATTTAAGTTGGTATAAATAGCCTTTTGATTCGGAAATTAAAAATCTATTAAATTTGGAAAGGGATCAAATGAATTTGATACTTCCATTGACAAAACTTCCCGCAGGGAGAGAACACTAAGAGGTAACTTCCTTACAGAAGGACGTTGCGCCAATTACGTAGAATATGTATAGAGAGGACACCATGTTTCACCATCAATGCACTCCACTGGACACTGCATCACTAGTGACCCATGTAGCGCAACATGAGATGTTACCTCTGATCATCTCGGTGCCAGCGCCTAAACGGTTGCTACAATCCATCTAGTAGGTGCCACAGACACCACCTCGATCCACATTCCCCATCAACATCGGCGTTTTACGACGAGTCAGCAATGACAAGCGACAAGCGACCAGGCCCAGTGGTGAGTTTCGGCGCAGCGTGGGCGGACCATGATACCGCGTCCCCTGGAGGCTGAGAGACGATCGACCACGGCGGTACCTCATTGTTCACCCCGGGATGTGATGGTCGCTTGTAGTGATCGCGGTCATACGTTACCGCCAATATCCCAGGTTGAACATTTACCGGTAAAACTCTTACCTTTGATTCGCCGATTCGATGGAATGTCGGAGTAAATCTCAATGGTATAAGGTATGTCCGGCTATTTCTAATGTGTTATGTCAGTATTTACAATATCGTATGCTCTTGTGCTTTATCAATGACTGTTCTGAAAGTATTTTTCCTCAATATAATCTAATATATCAAGTGCGGTTTTAAGAGGGGCTTCAGTTTTAAAAACTTCAAGTCTATTCCTGCTTCTCCCTTCAGGTAAGCTTAACTCCACCCAGTCCTTCGACTGGTTAACCGAAATGGTTTATTAACGACTCAAATAAAATAGTAAAATACATGTAGCTAATTCAGTGATAATTTCTGACGGAATTCCATGATACAAATTTGTAGTTTTTTACGGGATAACTATTTGTGCTCACTGCAATCACAATTTCACATTTATTTGTTTTTAAAGTCATAAATCATCTACTTCGGATAATTAGTTAAGAGGGATGGACATTAAAAGTTAAAACCGGCTTTGTTAGAAGACAAATGGAAAATATTTCATGACTGGAGCCTCCTCTTGAATTCGGAATCTTTTAGAATTCCTGACCGTCATAAAAAATATAAAACGGGGTTTTTGACCTAACTTTGTAGTTAACAAAACCAACTATTTTTCTCTTTAGTGGATTTTTATTTTTCCCTGTCAACATCAATGCCTTCCGAGTCTCTGGATTTTATGTCACCACCTATGACATACTGTTGAAATATACTGGAACCAAAATAAATGCTTATTAATAAATTAAATTTGGTGTATCAATAATCCACAATTCTTCTTTTGTCTGTTGAGGATTACAATTTATCTTTTGTCTCATAGGAAAACGGATCTTTCTGTGACCTCCCGGGAGCCGCAGATATCAGCATCAGAACCACTTCCCCGAGTCGTCTCAGTTCCCTTCGCCTGTTTTGATAGTGAACGCTCAGATAAGCGGTGACCACGCCATAAAACTCGCGACAGTTGCCGGGTGTTCGTGTTAAGTGCCCGGAGATTGATGGCAATTCCCCCGACTCACCTTCCATGTGTCCCGCCTACGTTGGTTTTATATTACGCCAATTTATAGGTGTAATTTTAATGATATGGCTCTTATCGACTCACCTTACCATTATTGTTCTTGGAATGATCGGATGACTCTTCCAGGTGCTTTGAGAGTTAGATATGTTAGGGTGTGGGGAAAGTGGATACTAGTTTTACATCATTACAATTACTAAATTATCGTTTCAGTCAAGATTGTACCTAAAGTACGTAATTTTATACGAATATGCTATTTGATATTTTATTTTTTTTAATACGTAATTACCTATACCGCGCGCTGGTTACATCATACAACATACTTGATCACTATCTACCAATTCTCAGTTGGCTACAATAAGACATATTTTCCTGCAATGGTCATAAGACAAGAGTGACAAAGGTTTCCTCGCCTCCGTTTGGCGTCTGCTATTATAGGCAAATCTCACATCAACACTGTTTCTGTTAACTTTTAAGACTTCCAAAAGAACCAATATAGTTCCTGCAATGCAATTGTTGTACCATCGTAAAAGTAACATATTCCAAAACACCACATTTATCTTAACAATCGGCATACATATCAGTCATCCTCACATATCATATGGCACCATTATATAGAGAGACCGCATGGATATAGATTGTAATGCTGTACCAGAAGATTTGTTTTAATTTATTAAAAAAGAATAGGTGTAGAAAACAAACAAATTAAAGGATATCGTGTTTGTACATATGTAAATAGTGTAAATTCTACCTGGTGAAAATTTCCTGTAACCAATACATGTTAGATGTACATACCTACAATACTAAATGCAGAAACTTTACAGATCAACACACTAACATGCTGAAAATGGCTTACCTCCTACCCTTCCAAGCTTGAGTAAACCACTTGAGATGATGTGTACTTCTTGAGATCTTTATGGATGAGATCTTTGCAAGGGGTGTAGGCAACTAAAACACCCACAGTCAAGTTGAAGGTGGTTGCATGTTTGGTCCCAGTCAGCTGTAACAGAAACTGCGTTTATTCAGCTTTTGTACATAGTTAACATAATGTATGCCAAGCAAAATGAATTTTATTATAGCAAAAATAATAATGTGATGTAATTTTCGAATTTGAACACGGAACACAGAGAAGTAATATACTACTTATATATTATATATACTTATATATTACTTATAATGTTATATATTACTTCTCTGTGTCACGGAAAGAAAAATGAGAACTTGACATATGCCTAGGGAGACAAGGCCCGAGTAAGATAGAGATTACATGATCAGCTATGCGGTGTAGGTTTAATAAATACTTTTCAACTGATTCATTCGCACCGGTCCTAAGCATTAAGCAACAAACTATTGCCACCCCGCAAGACCCGTGTGGACCCAGAGCAGTAGGTGCCGTACCCGGCTCGCGGCGCGGCGGGAGGGCAACGAGCATTGGAATTGACAAGTGGATGTCGTCGGACCACGGTGACGACAACTCCATCCTCCCCCCGGGTCGGGTTTTGGCAGCGGTGCGCGCGTGGGCGCTCGTGCGTGTGTGTGCGCGTGTGCGCGACGTGTGGGCGGCTGTCACCGCGGCTGGGAGGTTTATGAGAGCCTGAAGCAGTAAAACAACAATCACGGTCCTACAACTAACTCTGATTACAAACAGTGACGCAGACCTCAGTTTCTCACTTGGTGCTGTATGGTATTGTCGAAGAAGCAATTAAATTTTTAGAGAAATATATTAGCTTTTGCACCTTTAAGAACTAATTAATGATTAGATAATGCCTCTGGATGATTGTTTGACAAAATAAAAGGTTTAAAATACCTGTTCGGTAAAATGATCCGTTGTAGTTGGAAGACACCCAACAACTGTTTTTTTATAAACACCTCAACATTCAAACATATTTATTTGCAGATGACAATACTTACAATTGTATTACAAACATAAAAAATGTGTCCATATATATACAATATTGAATTTTTTAGATCAGCTATGCGGTTTTTTACATTCATACAGTACACAAGTTTCACTTAAAATAAATTAACAAACAAATATATAACTAATGTACCAAATGTTAATTAAAGCAGCCAAAGTATTCTTTTGTATGAAGCAAAGCAAAATACAGATACTTTACTCTTCCATAAACCTCTACAATGCACTGCTAAATTTTCTGAAATCAGAACCAGATGCGAGGAAATTATGGATCAAACTAAAGGTCTTTTTAGCTGAAAAAGAATATTATACCTTCCGTGATCATTAACTTCCGTGAGTATTTATAACATAAATACATTAATTGCCTTATACGCTCACAATAGTATGTTTATTTTTCTGTTTGTTGTTTAGTAATAAAAATATGTATTTCCTTAGTTTATTACTTGGTAACACAACTTGACGCTTGTCAATACTATGTGTATAATCGAATGACAAAAAAGCTTTTTGTTTTTATTTGATTAGTTGGGGAACTTAATCACAAAACCTTAATATCTTAATATCCAAGTTCTCTTAAAATCTGTGAAATTAGTCAAATAGTTTTAATAGGTTTGAAGCAGATTGGCTTATCAGACACAGAACATTTTACCTCGCGGATACAAGGCACTCAGGTGCACGTCAATGACACCTGGCCGCCCGCAGCCGCAGCCCGCGTGCATGCCTTGATGAATCTCTCTCATTAGCCTCGCGTGAGGAGGCGAGGTGCATGTTGTAATTAGACTCCAGTGGAGCTCTGGCCGCAGCACTACATATCGCACTAGTCTCTATACCAGACAAAGGAACATGCGGCAGACGTCCGACAAGGAGATGAAACATTAGTGAGTGATCCGGCTCAAACGCAGCGCCACAGTCGTATGATAACGGTGGTGCGCCTAGCGAGCAATCACGCAAACATTATAAATAGGTTATCTATAAGAAACACTGAAGTATGAACTAATTTGCTTGTGGATTCATTGTGACGTGACTTCACCTAATAATTAACTGATCAGTACGTTTATCCATATTCATTTTAGAACCTTTCTTATGTTTGATAGAGATTATTACAATTCTTTTGGTAATTTTTACATTTTGAAATTATATTGACAATAGCAATTAGTTACACCTACTGATTCCTGGGCATATCTGGACAAATAAGTGGACAAAGGTTGTGTAAGAGTTTTTGGAACCTTCAAACACAACCCTTCTTTAAATAAACATTTAAAATTTTTACTTTGTTCAAAATGCTTGAGTATATATTTGTAATATTTGTAGTTTTGTACTATTTGGCTAGTTTTCAGTTATAAATTATCAATAGTTATTTTGTTCACTTTGATCAGTTGAATCTAGTAATGTACATTTTCTACCCTTTCATTATTTTTAAAATATTGCTGAATTGTATGGCCATTTAACTGTTCTTAGAGCGGTATCTTCTTCAGAACGCCACTTTTGTATGTAATGATAGCGTAGTTGGTTTTTGATAGAGTGGGCTCCAGTCACAAAACAATTCACGTTTCTAACTGCTTCTGCCATAAAGCCAATGTTAACTTTCAAACCAGTCCCTCTTCAACGAATTATTCGAAATAGTGCAAAAAAGAAAATAGCAATTTCAGTAAGCAGAATTATGATGTCACACATAGTAACCTAAAAAATGAGAATATTGAATGTTTTTGAATTTTATTGAACTATTATTATTTGTGATATTGCAATTATGCAAATCCCCAGATATTTTTTGCCCTGTAAAATGAGCCATAAATCAAAGATTTCGCATAGACCGTTGAGGGGGGACGGAATTTGAAAGTTAACATTGATCAAGAATATTTACTGTCGTAAACTTTACAGCATGGACGAAAATCAGAAAAATGTCTTAACCTTACAACATGGATCATAATTAAAAAATACAACACTTTCACAGAAACAAGGTAAAAATAAATATTCTTACAGTTTGCTTGTTCACCATGCATGCAGTAATCAATATGTGTAGAATTTCTTCATCACGTCTCAAGGGCGCTGAACTTTCTTCTGAAGGTGAATAGGGACCTGGGGTATTTTACACACAAACAAAATAAAACAACCAACTACGATTTGGTGTTTTAAGGCATGCACTTTTCTGATACCCTTTGCTATGCTCGCACTGTTTGGGTGTCATTTAGTAGTCAAAAAGGCAATTGTTAATGTTTATGTATAAGTGAAACCTCTATTTTCACAAAATTTACAAAATACAAACTTTAAAATCATTCCAATTCAGGAACCGAAAAGTCTATTTATTATTACTTGATAGTCAGTTTTATTATATGTTTTACACAAGTTATAAATAAAATAGATAACTTATCATATTCGCTCCTACATTACGATTACCTTAGAGTTACCGCGGGGTTTATTCACTGCATTACGTTACAAAGAAAAGAAGTGTGCACTAGACATAGTTTATTTTTAAACATCTAAATTCAAGACACTTTAGATCTGTCTGACATACATATCAATCGCATATCGCTCGTTGTACACTCTCCTCCCAGTCGCCATAATTCAGAAGCTCTGCTCCGCGCGTTACTTCCCACGCGAGTCGACAAATCGTCGACACCGGCCTCAAACCTCGATATCTCACGGTTGTTTATGGCCGTGCGATTCAAAGTGTATACATTAAAGTAAATGTTGTATAAATATTAAGGTGGCACTATATCGGAAGTCTGTAGCAATCTTGTTATTCATATTGGCCCAATAAATCGCCAGCCCGTGGGGGGCACTCCCGCCGTTAGCTGCAATCTTCTATTGGTAATTTTATTGGTAGAATTATTTTATTTGACCACGCGAGCGCGATGCGAGTAGCTCTCGCGTGCTTCCCCACGCTCACGCTCCTAGCAGGACGAACACGTTGTTTATTGCTAATAATAATAACAAATGCAACCCACCCGCCATAAATACTGGTTGCAATTATTAATAAGGATCAAATAGTCGTTGCCGGTAAATAAAGGTCAATAAAGAGATTCATCCCGGCCCTGGCGAGCGGTGCAGGGGGCTGTGTGAAAATAAGATAAGAGAAAAATAAGAAATTATGGGAAATGAAACACGGTATTAGAAGCGCATTATTTAATGTGCAATATACTATATAGCTATCTCCATTCACCAGCCTACTATATGTTCGTATTGTATTCGTCAATTGAACTGCCCTAGCCTACTATAGGTTCGTATTGTATTCGTCAATTGAACTGCCCTAGCCTACTATATGTTCGTATTGTATTCGTCAATTGAACTGCCCTAGCCTACTATATGTTCGTATTGTATTCGTCAATTGAACTGCCCTGTGACAATGTGAGAAACCATATTTAAATTATTGTCTTGTTCCTCTTTGTTTATAAATACGATTATTTGTCATATGAAGATTTAGCCATATGAACATATCTTTTTTTATAAAAAATAATCATATGATAATAATATTACTCCTTTGTTACTTTTTTAAATTGTTCATCTAATATTTGTCTACGTCTATAGACGTATATCTTCAATTTTATCCCCAAACCAAAAAAAAAGAATAACTATTTCTTTAGTTAGGCAGACTTCATGAGAACATTGATGTAACTAATAATTCTATCTAAAAACAAGTAAAATGCATAGCATTAGTATAAGTTATTTTGATAATTTATAGATATTTAATGAGGGTAATTGTCGTTTCTAAAAATACTTTACAATATTTTACAATGGTGTTTAAAATTAAATTAGAATTTTACACTGTGAATCCAAGAAACACCATTTAAAATGCAAATATAGGGTATTTAGCGATACAAAAACACAAGTCCTAGTGCATTACAGCTTGCTGTAACCAAGCTTTGGAAGATATGAAGGGAACAATTTACCGTTCGTTGTCTCCAATTCGGTAGACAAGCAATAACTCCGAGTTTGTATCAAAGTTGACGTGGTGTCGCGACGCTGCCGGCCAGCCACCCAATAAATTGCGATCTTTACTCGCGACCGATGAGTGACCCCAGCTGTCCTGTTCTGGTAATGGAATGTAATAGGCTATAAAGTTTTACGGCAGGATAGATCTTCCATATTTACAACCGCAGCCAACGTAGCGAGGGGTCAGGATTGCGCCGTGTCATCGTTTGACTACCGTCTTCGGTATTTGGTGAAGCTGAAACACCATAACGCTACGGATGAATGTTTCTTGAATACAATATGTGGAGTTGCATTTTATTGAATGGTATTTTGAAATCGAATTTGACTTGGCAACACTAGTATTTATTTGAATTGTTTTTATTATTTTATTAATAGTAGAGTTCATCAACAACTTTATTGCCGTAGCTCTACTATAAAACTCGGCGCCTTGTTTCAGGAACAAAATATCCCATCTTCATTTCCTATCGAAAATATCCTTCACTCATATCAATATCGTCAAATAGAAAAACCCTAAAATATTTAAACTAACATAAACATGTAATTTAAAAACTATAAATTATTCAGACGCACACTGCTCGGTAGACATATCCAGACTAAATCTCTTTTTGTTGATTCAAAACTGACAAGGGTAATTACCAAGCATATTTTTGATAAATGTTATTGAAGCCCCTTTAAATCTTGAACTGATATGGAGTACCAAGGACATTTACCCACAGTTTGTCTTATGCAGTGTTATCAGCCACACACCCCTGAGTGTCAGTTCTCTAATAGGAAGCCAATAATTATCACCGCACTTTCACCTCGTGTTATAATTTCCTGGTCCCAAGGTCCACCTGGCTCTAGCCTTCCCCACGCATACTCTTTCCAGATTCAGTCGATGGTGCTAATTGTCTAGTGAGCTAATGCGCGCTGCTGCTGACATTTAGCACCGCACTTTCACCACGTTTTATAATTCCCTAGTCCCATAATCCACCTGGCTCTAGCCTTCCCCAAGTACAGTATTTTCAGATCCAACCCCTGGTGCTAATTGTCTAGTGAGCTAATGCGCGCTGCTGCTGACATTTAGCACCACACTTTCACCACGTTTTATAATTCCCTAGTCCCGTAATCCACCTGGCTCTAGCCTTCCCCAAGTACAGTATTTTCAGATCCAACCCCTGGTGCTAATTGTCTAGTGAGCTAATGCGCGCTGCTGCTGACATTTAGCACCGCACTTTCACCACGTTTTATAATTCCCTAGTCCCATAATCCACCTGGCTCTAGCCTTCCCCAAGTACAGTATTTTCAGATCCAACCCCTGGTGCTAATTGTCTAGTGAGCTAATGCGCGCTGCTGCTGACATTTAGCACCGCACTTTCACCACGTTTTATAATTCCCTAGTCCCATAATCCACCTGGCTCTAGCCTTCCCCAAGTACAGTATTTTCAGATCCAACCCCTGGTGCTAATTGTCTAGTAAGCTAATGCGCACTGCTGCTAACATTTAGCACCTCACTTTCACCTTGTATTATAACTCCCTGGTCCCATAGTCCGCCTCGCTCTAGCCCTCCCCAAACAGTCTTTTCAGATCCAACCCCTGGTGCTAATTTTCTAGTGAGCTAATAATGCGCGCTGCTGCTGACATTTAGCACCGCACTTTCACCTCGTGTTATAATTCCCTGGTCCCACGGGCCGCCTCGCCCTCACTTGAGCCTCGACCTCTCACATCTGACCTCATTACCTGCCATTGTGCTGCAGCCGCTTTGTTTCCGATCCTAATGGACAACTTTTTCGGCGGCGTTATTGTAGATAAATCTCTGTGACAGTGGTTAATCCCGCGCCTGACTCTCCCATTACCCCCCTCCCTCTTCGACCTAGGCCCTCGGGGAAGGGGGAGGGGCGGTTCTGATTAGTCATCTCGAAACAAGAAGACATCAACGCATCAAATGAATGCTGCTGCCAAAACGCGTTTAATACCCTGTAATTAATTTCTGTTTTGAACGTGGCCGCAGATGAAGGCTCGTTGAAGCTTAACAAAGACTTGTTTGGTGGTGATATCATGGCTTTTGAAGTATTTTGAGCTATTGCCGATACGTTTTGTTTCGTCATATAAATTAAGCAGGATAAATAGAATAGTCTTAAAATACTATAAAGTATATTTTACACTTATACTGTACTTAAATACAAGACGGTTAAAAATACACAAAAGATGGTACAAGGCGATCGATTTCAACTAGTTACACTGGTCATCATCTGGCCCAATCAGTGATTCACATAAATAAGATGGCGAACAGCTTATATATTGGCTACCGGAAGTTCCGGAAACAAGTTGCGATAAGTACCACCAGAGTCAAAGTTGACCTGTTCATTGATAAATTTATCCCTATCCTTAAAAATTTCCCTAAAAATAAATAGTTCTTCCCATGCATTCATTACATTTCCTTTCTTACAAATACGAAGAATATTCAAATTGTCTTCAATTCTTCCCAATGAGTGGCCATTTTCCAGGAGGTGTTTTGCGACATTCGATCTTTCCAATTTTCGGTTCTTCCATGCTGAAACATGATTATTTTATCTTTTTACAAAATTAACAGTTTGACCAACATAAAAATTATCACAATCATTACAACTGATTTTATATACACCGGGCTTATCAAACTTATCACAATCTTCTATGTTCGGATGCAGAATTTTACTCATGGTGTTTTGTGTCTTGAAGGCTACGGATACTCCATACTTCTTAAATAGATTTGCAATATTCTGTGTTTTATTGCCAGTGAAATTAAATGCAACATATCTCGTACTCTCCTTCTATACATAAAGGAACGGGAGAAGGAGAGTACGAGATATGTTGCATTTAACTTCACTGGCGATAAAACACAGAATATTGCAAATCTATTTAAGAAGTATGGAGTATCCGTAGCCTTCAAGACAGAAAACACCATGAGTAAAATTCTGCATCCGAACATAGAAGATTAGGACAAGTTTGATAAGCCCGGTGTATATAAAATCAGTTGTAATGATTGGGGTAATTTTTATGTTGGTCAAACTGTTAATTTTGTAAAAAGATACAAGAATCATGTTTCAGTAAAGTCATGGTCTTAAACAAAACTTAACCTCACAATAAAAAAAGAAATAATAGTAAAAGAAATTTAAATGTAAACAATAAATTGCTGATAATATAATCATATTACTTTTTCCACAGTTATTTTAACATGCTTCTCAACTATTGTGGCTTGGTAGATTTTAGTGTCGATATTTTTTCAGAAAATTGGGTTTTGCATATGAATTTACATGGTGTTAATAATATTTTGTGGATCTTTTTTGTAGCTGGAGAAAATGTTGAATTCTTCTTTAACGTAAATTTTGTCTCCTTTTGGCCCATATTCTATTATTTGCAAATCATGTTCTATGCTTTTAAATTTATGATTGTACTTTATCATGTGCTCTGCAACATTTGACTTCATGCTTGTTTTGTTTTTTTATTTAAATGCTTGCACATATTCTTTATATCTGCAGTTGAACGTCCTGCCGGTTTGTCCGATGTAATATTTTTGGCATTCTGAACAATTGATCTTATAGATACCTGATCTGTTGTATTCTTTTCTACTTTTATATACATATTAGTAACCCTTTTAACTGAAAATTACACACACATATGTGTGTGTGTGTGTGTGTGTGTGTGTGTGTGTGTGTGTGTGTGTGTGTTCATGTTCCCTTATATTTGCGAGGCCATGTGTGTGTATTTGGCCGTACTCGGGGGCTGCCACAAATTACGGGGCCTTACACACGGCCCCGTAGTTCTTTTAGTCAATTTCTGAGAGATTTTTCTAAGTCCAAGTCTTTGGTGCTCATTTGTTGGACGGCCCCTGTATTGGGTACTATGCGTGTTTCAGTTGTGGGGCCGTGTGTTCTGACTGTACAGTGGCGCTCCTAGAATTTCGGCCGGCGGCGGCGGACTGGGGAACTACGACTAGCTCGCGACACTGGCCTTGTCCCGGAAGTCGGCTTCCGGTTCTTTTCTTATTCTCAGATAATTTTTCTGGAGGGTAGCCCTCGCTCGCTCAGAGGTTCATTTAATATCTTAACTTTAAATATTTTTCTTGTCAGTAATGTTAGTTTGTACTGTTACGTCAACAGTCTATTACACTTAGTAGTTTGGGCTTCTCTATACTATATTCCATGTATTTGATAAATTTAACAAATTATATTCCTTTAACGGCAGCTCTGGGGGAGGGGGGTATGGGGGCACCGGCGTGTTATTGGGGGATTATTGGGGCATGGGGGTTTGAAACATAAATACCCCCGTCGCAGCAAACCTGCGTACTCAGCGAATTTCCAATGCATTGATATGTTTCTCACTAGTACATAAAGCCACTCACCAAGTTTGACAAAAATACATTCATAAATAAGTGATTTATAACATTTTTATTTATTCCCCATAAGAATAACATTAGGACTCAGTACGCAGGTTTGCTGCAACGAGGAAGATAAGAAATGAGTTTTTATGCAATTATCAATATAACTGAACCAGGTGAAGCTACTTACCATGTTTTATTAATTTATGTTCATAATTAAGGGAGATATAAAACTTTACTTATTCTCCATAAGAATAACATTAGGGCTGAGTATGTAGGTTAGCTGCTACGGGGACAACCAACAAAACATTTATTTTTTGTGCAAATATCAATATACCAGTACAACATGAAGCCTCATACCAAATTTCATCAATATACATTCATAAATAATCAAGATATCAAATTTTATTTATTCTCCATAAGGATAACATTGGACAACGTACTGTGTTTAGCACTTTGAATATCTCTGCAACGGTTTGACGTAGAATCATAATTTAAACACCAAAATGATTGTTTTGTGGAGCTTAAGTGATTGGTAAAAGAAAATGTGAAGTTTAAACTAAAATTAACTGAGAAAAAGCCAAAAACCTTTTTCCCATAAGATTAACATGGGAGTTTTTATGAGCATGTTTTTTGGATTTTTTCCGCAACCACTTAACCTAGGTTAATAATTCAAAATACCATATTATTTGTTTTTTTAAGCTCTATAACATGGTCAAAACCAAAGTTAAGTGTTTTAAAAATTTTAGGGTGAAAAATGCAAAAAACTGATTTTTGGAAAATTAAAAATCCCCATAAACCCCCCTTCCCATGGTCTGATTTTTCTGATTTTCGAACTTAAAGTCATAAATGTCAGTTTACACATTTGAGCCAAATTTCATCGAAATCGGACGTTTTTTACTCAAGTTATCGCATTCACGGACACATATATATATATATATATATATATATATATATATATATATATATATATACATATATATAAATTTGAACGAATAGTGTTTTGGACATCTGGGGACCTCAAAACAAAAAGTTATGATGGTCTCGGGCTTAAGTCTTACCATGAGACCTACGGTAATAGCTTCTTCCCTATAGGGGAAATTCGCTAAAAATGGGTTTTTGGCATTTTTTGACTCCAATTTATACAAAAATACAACAATATAAACAAAAACCATTTGAAAGAGCTAACATAAATTAGTAATATGAATTATCAACATAGCTCAACTGGTTATGGATAAAATCCAAAAATATGTTTTCTATGTTATTCTCATGGAGAAACAAGCAAAGCTACATATGAGTTTATATGTAGTAGTGCCTCTAGGGCAGTTTGCTTGTTGAAAGGCATTATTGGGGAAGAAATCTGAGTATTCTCCATGTTGCACCTTCATTATACCTAAATATTAAATTATTGCATCAGATAACAGAACTTCCGCTCCCCTCCATTCCATATCGAGAAAGTTGTTTTACCTCTGTCGTTCTGTGACAACTTCAGGGCGTTGTGATTGGTGTTGAGAGTTTGAATAAAACCAGCAATAAGATCAGGCGCAGATTCTAGGGGGGTTATAGGGGCGGTCACCCCCAAACCTTAAAATTATTTTTTTTATTTCATTATTTAGGTCTACAATGACATATACAATATGTCCTCAAGACATATACTCAAAGCTAACATAATTTTTATTCAAATTTAAAATTAACTACAGTAGAGTCTAGCAAACTCGCCAAATCCGGGACACTTGACGCAATTTTAAACCATAGTTTTGCAGCTAGCAAATATTGTTTTGCCACATGTGATTTTGGGTACCGTTGTTGACCTACCTCACGCGCCTCCAGTTCTTGGAAATATTAGATCTCTTTCGGTTCCATTGATATTTATTCCTTAGATAATCTTGACATGTTAGCCCAAATAAATAATTATGTTAAGAAAAAAAGCCTCAATGATTTTAACTCTATATTAGTTCCTAAGGTTTGAAATATGTTCGTAAAGACGATTTTTGAAGTAGTTAAACATACAAATCATACAACACCATGGAAAATAAGGACCTTTTTGCAATCTCGTTAATCCCGGGATTATCAGGTACCCAAAATTGACGGGGACTACGACATCCCGAGATCCCGGAAACCCGAATCCCTATTAAGGTTAATTAACCATACTAATAAAGTATCTTATATATTAATACGGTGAACCGATTTTTGTTAAAAGAACTCCGTTATTTCTGACCGATTTTAACTGATTTTATCGATTGAGGTACCAAAATATTCGTAGTTGTGCATAAAGGTGTTCATTGTTGGATTTTTTATATCTGATGGGCACGGGCAGCCCTTAAAGTTAACTTGTTGCCCATAAGATTAACACGGGGAATAATTTGATTTGAATTGCGGCTGCCAATACGTTATGGACAAGTTATTAGCAAGTACCTCGGGGGCCGACCTTTGCTCGGGGGAAGGCCAGTCAGTTTGCATTTTTAAGGTCCCTCCAGTTGTTATTTATAGTTCAATGTCCTTTTGATTTATTTTACTACTCTATATATGTAATCTTCACTCAAATCTTTTAATCTCTGCTCTCAGGAAACCACATGTTAATAATAATAAAAAGCATGAGTATTATTTGGACAGTTCCCTGGTTGATTATGAACAGCTGTTAAAATTCTTTTGTTTTGATTTGAAACTCCATAAGCCCAATGTTAATTTTTTTAACTTTTCATTTTAGTTTGTTTACATTATTTGATTTTTCCTGGGGATGATGCCTGTCTAGAACTTATTTTTATCCCAGAAATTAGTTATTTCGAACATTTGAAGGAAATCGTTGGAGCCGTTTTTGAGATCAGTGTCGCAAGCAAACAAGCAAGCAAGCAAACATACATGCCAACCTTACTCATATTAGAGTATAGGATACCATATGTTACAGGTAAGGAATATATTTAACATCTATATAAATAAAACAAATCTTTTACTACGTCGCTTTGAAGAGTGAAATGTTGTATGCAACGTATATATTAAAATTGTGCTTAACATTTGTTTATCCGTCTGTCTGTTGAAAATCCACACAACGCAGTTTGTGGCTGCAAACGCGTTTCAAAAAAACAAAACTGTACTGAATTAAATAACATTTTTTGCCCATTTTCTTGTGAAGGAGGGGACCTTTTGGCTGTTAAAGTCATAGTACAGTACGTCGTTAGGTTTATGCCCCTATGTTCGGCACTGCTACAAAGTCGATCTTAAGAGTTACTCAACCTTTCACTAGAAAATGCACCGTATTTGTTCTAATGAGCATTTAGTCAGACAATTATATGTTATCACAGAAAGAAGGAAAAACGTCTGCTTTACTAAATTACAAGAGTATACCTGAGAATATTAAATAACTGTACGGCAATGAATCATTGGGTACAAAACACATAAGCCATTACAACGTGGTATTTAAAGCTCAGTTTATCTAGGTAATCATTGTGATTATAATACTAATATTTTTGTGTTTTTAAGTCCAACATTAATAAGTCCAACAAACTAAGGTCTTATTGAACATATATTTGGAAGAAGATGTGTCCATCCCAAAACAACAGTTATGGGCTTATTCCCGTCCCAATGAGGCTCGGCCCTAAACGACCTTCAACATTTCCATGTTAATTATATACTTACTAGACCGATTGAGCAAATATTTGATAGAAAGACAGCAAGCAATGAACTGTAAAACAAGCCTATTCTTTCCATCCCGTATGTCCTTTGGGACTTATGAGCTCCATCGGCCTTTAAAATTGTATCATCACTGACGTTAGTAGTTAACTGGACCGATTGAGCATACAGTACATTTGCTAGGGGGATAGTTAATACATCAAAATGAAACCTTTGCCTTCTCCTGCTCCAAAAATGCTTTACTTTAGGGCTTTCCAAATGTTGGAACTATCGAAATTATTGGTTAATCCAATAATTGGCCTCAACAATGGAAAATTGTAGTATTGTGTAGAAAGATATTAAAAAAAAAACTAACATTGGGGTTATGGTTAAGATTTGTAAATACAAAGCAAATGAATCATAACAGATGTTCAAAAGCAACCATTCAAATGTAAAAACGAGATCGCACGCAGCACGCTGACGTGAGGGAAGTGAATTTCCACATAAAAACTTGTAAAACTCAAAATCAGTGTAAAAACATACATTTGTCCAATTTTTATTTAAATCTGAAAACACTGATTTTTTGGCTGTTCTGATACTCCTGGTTTCATTTACTTGCAAAGCTGGGAATACAATTTTGCCCAATATAAGGTTAGGAGAAGGTCCAGACAGGCTTGAAAGTAGGCGTGAGGTTGCTGGGGACGATAAAAGTACTCTAACAAAGGAATAACAGGCTTTTCTCGTGTAAAACCCCCATAAGACAACGTACTGTGTTTAGTCGATACACATTTTCTTTAATAACTTGGTAAATATTTATGCTAGAATGACGAGAGAGGGCTTAGAACTTGTCCAACTGATTCTAGAAAGGAAGTCCCTACCAAATTTTAAGTAAATCGGACAAAAAATGCGACCGCTAGAGTGCAAAAATACATGTATCTTAATATATATAATTTTTAGTGAATTTCCTATGGAAAAGTGAACTATTAGCATGACCCGCACGGTAAGACTTAAGCCCGGAACCACTATAGAAGTTCCTAATGTGACCCCCTGAATACGTTTTGAGGGGTCTCTAAAAACTATATACATGTGTGTATGTGTGTTCGCACTCTAGCGGTCGCAATTTTTGTCCAATTTACTTCAAATTTGGTAGAGACATTCCTTTTTATAATGAGTTGGACATATTCGTTGGGAAAGACAATCGGAAAACCCTAACCCCCTTTTTTGGGATTTTAAGTTTTCAAATTTTGAGTTGTTGGGCCCAAAAAGGGTCAGAAAAGCCCCCAACGTACACTTATTGCACATTAACTTATTTTACATAAAAAGCTAAAGATTTTAAGCCCTCTGTTATTATTCTAGCACAAGTAGTTACCGAGGTATTAAAGAACATGTTAATTTTCAAAATACTGTACGTTGTGTTATGGGGATGTTACACTCGAAAAGGCTGTTTTTCATATCTTAATATCGTTTTATCACCCCCCATACCCCTATACCAACTTGTTATCCCGACTACACCTCCTTCTAACTTTATAATGTACAGCATTAGCATCCTATTAGTGATTTTAAATATAACCAGGAGCATCAGAACAGCCAAAAATAACATTTTTCAAATTTCAAAAAAATGTAACCATTGTTGGTTTAAACCCTTTATTAGTGCATTTCCTTTGGATAGTGAACTATTAGCATGACCCGCACAGTGAAACTTAAGCCCGGGACCACCATAGAAGTTCCTAACGTGACCCCCTGAACACGTTTTGGGGGGTCGTTAAAAATTATATATATATATATATATATATATATATAAGATATATATATATTATATAATTATATATATATAATATATAATATATATATATATATTATATATCCCTTATATATATATAAGGGATATGTGTGTTTGCACTCTAGTGGTCGCATTTTTTGTCCGATTTACTTCAAATTTGGTAGGGACGTTCCTTTCTGTAATCAGTTGGACAAGTTCGTTGGGCAAAACAATCGGAAAACTTTAAACCCCTTTTTTGGGGGATTAATCTTTCAAATTTCGAGTTGTTGGGCCCAAAAAGGGTCAGAAAAGCCCCAGATGTAAGATCAAAGCATGGAAAAGGATGGGAAGTAGAGAGGCGAAAGTTTTAAGCCCTCTCTCGTCATTCTAGCATAACTATTTACCGAGTTATTAAAGAAAATGTGTATCGACCAAACACAGTACGTTGTCTTATGGGGGTTTTACACTAGAAAAGCCCGTTATTCCTTTGTTAGAGTACTTTTACCATCCCCAGCAACCTCACGTCTACTTGCAAGCCTGTCTGGACCTTCTCTTAACCTTATAATGACCAAAATTGTAATCCCAGTTTTTCAGGTAAATGATGGGTCAGTGAAACCAGGAGCATCAGAACAGCCAAAAAATCAGTGTTTTCAGATTTCAATAAAAATTTGACAAATGTATGTTTTTACATTGATTTTGAGTTTTAAAAGTTGTTATGTGGAAATTCACTTCCCTCACGTCAGCGTGCTGCGTGCGAACTCGTTTGATATTTTTAAGGTTTTAATGCGGAAATTCACTTCCCTCACGTCAGCGTGCTGCATGCGATCTCGTTTACGTTCAGGGGGTCACGTTAGGAACTTCTACTGTGGTTTCGGGCTTAAGTTTGACCGTGGGGGTTCTGCTGATAGTTATTCACTTTTTATAAGAAATTCACTAATAACACTCACTTGGTAAAGTATCATGTACTTTTTGTTAGAAGTTAGAATAGTGATTAGAATCAATATATACATAACTTTAAATATACGTCATTAGGTAATGTATACATTATGAGAACCATTCAAACTGAAGATTGAATATAAAACGGATAAGCAAAGCAATTATGCTCGCCTTGGAGAGAAACCGTGAATATAAGGAGCCATGCCCATATTACGTAACGCAGTTAAGGTGGGCGGGGGTATGGCGTAGCGTTATGCTGCGTTATATGGGGGAGGATAAAGGTTATGTAACTCACACATAATAGTGTAAATAGCTGGCGCACTCCCGTATCTATTGATGGTGGTATACATCTTTTAAAATAAAAAAATAATCATATTTTATATCTAAATCAAAGTTACAATTAGTGATATTACAAATATTTCCGTCATACTATTTTAATAACAGTTAAACTAAAAATGAATACATAACATGTCTTTAGTAAGTTTTGTTTTGCTTTACACCTACGTTTTGTGTTGTTTTAGAGTGTAAAATCATGACTTGGTATAGTATTGCGCAATGCCAACCACATACTTAGTTTTCTAAGTTGTATTGTATTTGTATTAGTTACAAATTAAATTTTTTACGGTTTAGCTGAGATAATTTATTTTGTTGTTCTGTATATATTATTAGTATTTGCTTTGAAATAAGTTATTAACAAATGTTGTTAAAAGAAAGTAATTTAAAGTTTAATGATTTAATTGAAATCCATGATTAAAACTGCTAATAAAACGATGTTTAAAAGATTTAAGCTGTTTTAAAGCCTACTTCGATTGAGTAACGTAACACATTGGGGGAGTTATCGCCAAGTGTTATGATGCGTTAAATGGGGGAGGGAGAGGGCTGAAATTACGAAAAAATGCGTTACGTAATATGTGTATGCGGCCCCAAGTAGTCTAGGCAATTAAAGAAAAAAAAAACTAACTGGCTATTCGAGCAAAGCTTGGTCCCCCAAGTAACATTCGATGTTACTTACTTTAGAAAATTACCGTACCGCTTGCCCGTTGGACACAATTCAGAAAACCATTACCTTGTGAAAGGCCGACAAAGTAGGTTCCTCGAGCGTCACACACAGACAATCAGACAGACTAAACCTCGAATTGTATAATTATATAGATCATAACAAACTCGGCGGCGGCGGAAGGGTAGGCGTGGAAGGAGATAGGCAGGAGAACCAGCCATCGAAGTGACTTGTTTACCTCTCTTATCAATGAAAACTGTGAACTGGTCATGGCCTGAGGGGGGGTACACTCGTAGCCACCGGTTGTGTAACACCACCCTCTACCCTCACATGTTGACCGGGGCAGGGGGGTACCGTGTCATTGTCTTTGTTGGGCGGCTGGCGATACCTTCTTTCATATCCGTCTGCATAGCAGACATAGACTCTGGGAAATTACACGTCAGTAGGAGGCTTACACTCACGTCCTACTACAGTAGAACCTCGATAACACGACTCTCAAGGGGATCTCTAAAATAGTCTTCTTATCGAGGTGCACTTGTAATTGAGGGTCGTGCTATCAAGGTGGTTTTCACAACAAGATGTGTTATCGAGGTCACAGACCTTTTGCTATACCAAGCACATTTTTTATGAAACATTTCTAATAAGTTGTGTTTTAAGTAGAAAATTACTGTATAAATCAGTCATAAATAAAAGAACAAACGTACAAGTATCACAAACTTCTTTATTACTGTATTGCGACGGTAAGAAAAAAATCAACAGACTTAGTTCACAAAGTATAGAGTTAATAAGCTCAAAATACAGTAAACCTTAACCTATTGTGAAATACGCAATAAAATACTGTAATGTTAAAAAATTAAAATCTACATATTGTTTCAACTAAAAATACAACACAAAATCAAGTTTTTCTCATAAACTAAAACAGTAAAATGTTACTAAAAAGTGAATAACAAAGTTAAAAACTATAATGAAAAATCATCAAGTCAGGTCTTCTATAACTCAAATAGTCAATAAATGTACAGTAGGTACAGTAACAATTTAATCAAAGTTACATTATAGAAAACATTTTAGTTTTTAACATGAATACATGTACAGTACTGTATAGTTTACTGTATAATTTATAGAAATTAAAATAACTACTGTATACAATGTATAACTACTGTACATATTAATATACTGTACTGTATATTGTATACACCGTATAGACAGTGTTCTACTTAAACGTTACGTTTTCCTCTAATTTATTTCCTCTACTTCAACATCCAACGACATAGAGGACGAACCTGGCATGTTTTTGAAAAAGTCATCAATTTTTGTTAGAGACAAGGAAAGGCCGAAATGGTAAGGGGGTGGGGAAGGGGTTTTCCTGTTGAGACCTGAGCCCAAGACGTTGTTGTTTACTTCAAAACATCCGTTCTAACCGTGGGAACTATGCATGAGAAAGGTTTATAGTCGTGCTATAAAGGTTCCGTAACGCAAAACGGCGCGCTATTGAGGTTAGAGTCGTGTAATAAAGGTTAACTTACCCAAAGAAGCGTGTTATTGAGATGGGTGTCGTGCTATAGAGGTTCAGTTATTTGAAAAGACGCGCTATAGAGGTTTATTTATTAGTAATATGAAATTCCAAAAAGACGTGCTATCGAGGTATTTATTTGAAAATAAGTCGTGTTATAGAGGTATTTATAACATTGAGTGTTATGGGAGATTCACGGGGATAAGAAAATCAGACTCATTATCGAGGTTTTTGTCTTATCGAGGGTCGTCGTAGCGAGGTTCTACTGTATAAACTGCAAAGTATTAAAACGCCGGGACAACTTATCAAATGTAATTGGGTCCACTTTTCTCGTCTCGTTAAAGTGACAAGTCACACGGAAAATTATTTGATACTAAATTAATACAAATTAATTTATTAAGTTATTCTTAATCTTCTATATTATATTAATACGCTAGAGTTTTTTCTTCACAGTCATAACTCAATATCGGCTGGACGGATTTTTACGTTTGAGGTGCCAAATTAAATGTATTTTTACGTAGATTTGCCAATAGGTCTCAGAATTTTAAGAAAGGGCATCATTTAAACACAGTAAAGGGCTGAATTTTCGGAACAGTGGCGCTATCCGACGGCGTAGGTCTAAATTACGTGTTAATTGAAAGTACCGTACATTGTTATCATCTGTTTTATTATCAGACTAGCAGCAAAGCCCGTTTTAAACAAATACAACAGTCTCTAGGACAATGTATTTTAAACTTTCATATTGCTTTAATGAAATTTACTCCAGATTTATTTTATAGACTAGTCTAATGCGGTTAGATATATATAGTTATAAGTTATCAGAAATTGAATTTGACTATGGTAAATAAAGACTAAATACATTACATGTACATACCTTCATTTTGAAGTAGGCGTATGATATTGAAGTTTCTATATAGTCGTTAACAAGCACCATGCTTTTCCATGACAAATTTTACAACTGTATTTGGACTAACTTAGATTTAAAACAGTTGACGACCTCCCCAAACTGTACCTAACCGGCATGCCTCTGCTGCAATTGAGATAGTGTAGAAAATCAAATGGTTGTCAACAGACAGACTACTAAATAAGTTATTCGCTTCGCCTTCTCTGGAGGAGCTTTCCAAAAACCTAATAATTGGGAACAAATAAGTTCTCACTCTGCTCATAATCTGATACTGTCAGACATTGTGGTGGATAATGTAATATTTAAAAATGTATTTTAAATTATTTCTATACAAATATATTTGTATAGCATATGTTTATTTATTTGTAAATGCTATTTACACTAATAGCATTTAAGACTGTACCTGACAATGTCTATACATTAATGTAATGTTTCATGGCAATAAAGATTCTAATAAGAATCACTATCATTTAATTTGATTCAAGGAAACACCTAAAATTTTGTATTTTTACTTAATGTCACCAAACACAAAACTCAATATTTTTGGAAACTTCAACATTTTTAAACATAACCTAAAAAACAAAGCACAAAACAAATCAAACTAATTAGACGCCAGCTATGCCCCCTCTCTCTCACCGCCCACACCCCCGAATACGGTCAAACTCACACACCCGGCCCCGTAAATATAGAAAAACTTACACAGCTGGATCAGCCGTAGCCAACGTGGCACCATTACTATCGATACACACATGTAACGTAATTACAATTAATTGATAATTATTTAAGGACATTTAATTTTTAAAAAAACGTGACGTGTGTGTGCAGACGCCTCTATATGGGGGTTTAAGGCCCCATAATTAGCTGTGTGTGAAATATACTCAAATATGGTGCCTTACACACGACATGGCCCCATAAGTGGGGTTTATACAGTAGTTGTGTGAAACTGTTGGTGTGTTTAGGAAAACTGATGTTGCCATTAACAATGGGACTACTAACTACATAAGAATCCGATTGTACTTTGAAAGACCCCACAATTGAGTCTGCGACCAGGGCCTCACAAATATAGCGGACCGGGTATGTGTGTGTGTGTGTGTGTGTGTGTGTGTCCGTTAACACGACAAATTGAGTAAAAACATCCGATTTCGATAAAATTTGGCTCAAATGTGTAAAGTGACATAAATGACTTTTAGTTCGAAGACCAGAAAAAGCGGACCATGGGAGAGGGGGTTTATGGGGGTTTACAATTTTCCAAAAATAAGTTTTTTTGCACTTTTCACCTTACAATTTTTAAAACACTCAATTTTGGGTTTGAGCATTTTATAGAGCTTAAAAAAACAAATAATATAGTATTTTAAATTATTAACCTAGGTTAAGTGGTTGCGGAGAATATCCAAAAAACCTGCTCATAAAATCGCCCATGTTAATGTTACGGGAAAAAGGTTTTTGGCTTTTCCTCAGTTCATTTTAATCTAAACTTCACATTTGCTTTCACCAATCAATTTAGCTCTACAAAACAATTATTTTAATGTTTAGATTGTGATTATACGTCCAACCGATGCAGAGATATTCAAAGTGCTAAACACAGTAGGCTGTCCAATGTTACCATTATGGAGAATAAATACAATTTGATATCTTGATTATTTATGAATGTATATTGATGAAACTTGGTATGTGGCTTCACGTAGTACTGGTATATTGATATTTTCACAAATAATTGATTTTTTGTTGATTATCCCAGTAGCAGCAAACCTGCATACTCAGCCCTAATATTATTCTTATGGAGGGTAAGTAAAGTTTTATATCTCCCTTAATTATGAACATAAATTAATAAAACCTAGTATGTAGCTTCACCTGGTTGAGTTATATTGATAATTGCATAAAAACACATATTTTGTGTTCCTTGTTGCAGCAAACCTGCGTACTCAGCCCTAATATTATTCTTATGGAGAATAAATAAAATGCTATGGATCACTTATTTATTTATGTATTTTTATGAAACTTGGTAAGTGGCTTTATGTGCTAGTGAGAAACATATGCATGCATTGGAAATTCGCTGAGTACGCAGGTTTGCTGCGACGGGGTATTATCAATTTATGTTCATAAACAAGCAAGATATCACATGTTTATTATTCTCAATAAGAATAACATAATACCTGCTGAGTACGCAGGTTTGCTGCCACAAACAATGGGGTTATGGGGACCACAAAAAATGAGTTTTGTATGCAAATCGCATTAAAACCCAACCAAATAAAGCCACATACCAAGTTTCATTAATATATGTTCATTAATAAGCGAGATATACAATTTTACTTATTCTCTATAAGATTAACATTGGACAACGTACTGTGTAAGCACTCTCAATATCTCGGTAACCAACCGACATAGAGCGATGATAAAAATAAAAAATTGTTTGTTTTTTAAGCTTAATTTAATGGTGTAAACCAAAATTTCGGTTTAAAAACAATTATGTGTAAAAAGTTCTAAAAACCAATTGTTGGGATAAAGAAACCCCCAAAACCTCCCTTAAAGTAGAGCGACCTCTGGTTCTCGAACTCATGAAAATAGATGCTGCCTTACACGTTTATAGCAAATTTCATCAAGATCGGACCATTTTTACGAAGGTTATCGTGCCTCCGGACACACACACACACACACACACACACACACACACACACACACACACACACACACACACACACACACAGAGATATATGAATTTGAACGAATGGTGTTTTTGACATCTGGAGGCCTCAAAACGAAAAGTTATCATGGTCCCGGGCCTAGGACTTACCATGCCACCTACGGTAATAGCTTCTTACCTATAGGGGAAATTCGCTCAGAACAAATGTTTTAAAATTTAATTAATTAATTTTGCTTTCGGTTGATAAAAGTATACTGTAACACTAACGGTACTAAGCAAAATAGAGGCGAAAATTCATTCCAGAGCAAACGCTAACCAGACGCCAAGCACTGTGACCCGAACTGTCATATGTATTGAACAGAATTATCTCGCCAAGCTTTAGATTAGGTCATGGTTTATGCCATTTGTAGCGAAGTCTTGTAATAAGTTAAATGCGACAAAAAACTAGCTGATGATCGACCGGCTAGTAAAGTAATTTGCCTATCCAAATTTTGTAAATTGACATATTCTTCATAAAAAAACATTGTTGACAAAACTATGATGTTCAATTGTTTACGTAAACGGTATGATTTAGTACCCTTCAGAGAATAAATCTTATTTTCACCTAATTGTATTAAATCATCTGTAGTTATTATCGGTTTAAACTGTTACTTTTGTCAACAGAAAGCAAAATTAATTAATTATATTTTAAAACATTTGTTTTGTTTTGAGAGAATTTCATCTATAATCATCTGTAATCTGAAAATCATCTGTAATTTTTATCAGTTTATAAACTGATAATAATTACAGATGATCCATTTTCTAAAATGGATTTGAAATTTAATTTGATTATTTTTCCATTTGTACACTTTTGCTATGCGTGTAGTTTATTAAATATTAATGGTTTGTTTTATTTAATTAATTTACTATGATACTGTTATAAAGTATGCATCCATATTTGCATGTGGCATAGTTACTAACGGAAAACCATTTAACTACGAAACCGTATTTTGCATTCAGTACAATTTATCATAGCACACATAGCCACATGATGCATTGATCAATCATTAGGCCTTAATTTATAAAATTTACAATGTAACAATAAAAAAGACATCACTAATAACAAAAAAAAAATTATTTTTATTAATCGCTCATAATATTACAAAATATATTGACTATGCAAACGCCATAAAAAGACTGCATGGACAATGTGAATCGGTAAACAAACAAATTTCAACATCTCTAAATTCTAACAGCAGAAGGGGACTTGAAGCAAGTAATATTCAATCAGTTTATTCGCAAGTTAAAGTAGGAACATTACATTCTAAATGTCTCTTTTTATGCTCAGAGTCCAAGTTGCTTCGTGTTATCGTTCTTTAATTGACAACTATAACCTAGTCAATCACCATCCGGTCGTCAGCTGTCCACAGAAACCTATCCTAGAGACTCTGAACCTTTGTCTATAGGTGGTCTTATTCTCACCTTGGATCAATGTTCAAGTGTAGAGCAGACTTAGGCAGTGAAGGTTTGAGAACATCTTGGTTGTTTAAACATCTCTAACTGCCCGACTTCTGCTCGATTCTGAAGGAATTTTTGTATAAGTTGTGGATTCGTAGTATAGCTAACGGCATAGATCTCTGCGTGTGTATAAGAAATTTAATCTATAAGCCTGTCAAAATGAGATACTGAAATTTTAATTCGGGGGGTTATAACAGCTGCGAATGTACGATTATAATGCGAAATATAATGCAAATTGCCTCGTCTATCAAGTAACAAAAGTTAGAAATGTAACAGTGACTCGCATGCACAGATATTTTACATTAAAGAAAATATTACCCAAAGGTCATAGTATATAAATAGACTGCAGTGGTGAAGTGATTCCGTAATATATCTGCCGATGTTGGTGTCCGTTAGTTTCACGTTATTGATGATATAATCTTCACACCAGGTATAGTTTGTCTAGAAGGTAATACAATCTTCTGAATCCGCTATAGTGGTATAGTGAGTGAGTGAGTGTCGTTGAGATGTTATTGACCAAGATGCGAGCCCTGGGGCACATTCATCATCACTACACCTAGTGATGAGGACAGATAATACGTAGTTGATTGTTACAGCTTATGCTCCTTTGGTTATAGGTAGCTGCACAACAACATGATTTATCCATAGAAATGATCGAATATTGATTAAAGCTCAAGTGTGACGGAAGGTGTTTTTGGTTTTAGTCAAATGTTTTGTTTAAGTCCAAACCAAGTTCAAATATCCCATCATAAAACATATGGTACCTACTGAAGGCTGAAAAAATCTGATGACTGAAGTGAACTGAACTAGTTAAGGTATGTGAGGAGTATTTATAGGGTAAATAATAATTAGCGTTAATCATCCAGGCTCATTAGAGTTTATTCTTGAAGAAGAACCTCGTTCTGTTCAAAACTAGTTTTATCAAAGACTTTGACCTTAATTGGTTGGATCTCAACTGGTCTTAAATTCTTGCACCACTTTTAGATTATCTCCCGTGTAGTGGGATCACAAATTCTTCCTTAAGGGAGTAAGATAAAAGAATATTAACAGTAAATCTATGTTAAGGCGTTTGATTACGGTACTAACCCTACAATGTTTTAATTCTGACGAAGAATATGATTCAGGACCACAATCTCTTGGAACCAATCAGATTTTTAACTGATTTCACTAATTTACCAATGGTGAAAAGGCTGGAAGAGAGAGGGTCAATTCTCTATTCTCTACTGAGTTCTTTGACAAAGGTGGGAAGATCATTGAGAAGACATTTTAATGATTTACATTCGGGTTAAATGAGAAACAACAATAAAATTTGAGTGACGCATGCGTCATGCAAGTCCTCATTTATCCAATGTGTAAGATTCACTGGAATAACGTATTTTAAATGTTTTGAGTAATCTGCGAAACACTGTTTAGAATTACACAACTCTTCAGCTCTTGCCTCCTCCTTTTCTAACCCCCCGTGTCCTAAAGTAAGACTCCTTGGTAATAATACAACTCACTAATTTATAACTCGTATATTAGTTAAAACAACGTTTAAAATAATAACTGTTCGTTCTTATCGCATTAACATTAAATTTGAAGAAACAGCTTCAGATATTTTTCTATACATTTTAACGGGATATTCCATTAAAATATTAGCAATATCATTTAACCAACAATTTTCAATCCTTATCAAATTTACTCACAATTGAACATTTTGCAACTTGTATTATATTTCGGTTGAGTTTCTTTCAATAGTGAATCACCTCCGGAATTTGAGTACATTATATCCTACGAGAGATCAAACTCAATTTAAAAGTATCCCCTGATAAACCACGTACAAAATGATGGTTCGCAGTAGTTTATAAGAAGCAGATCGAGCCAGTTGTGACAGCGCCGGCGGGGGTGATCCAGCCGCATTCCACCTCACCGCGGACTCAGCAATCGTTTAATTTTCAGTTAATTTATTTTTTACCGGTGATGAATGTGTCAGCCAACACAAATTGTTCCGGACGCCCCTGTTTGGCACCGAGCGCGTCATCGATCACGGCCCACAATTAACCCCGGGCCCAAGGTTCTCACAGACGCGGTGTTTGTGTTGCCGGGGTCACCATGGGCCCAGCCGTAGCCTCAGAGCGCCCTGGGCCGGCAGCCGCAGCCGTAGCCGTACCGGACAACATAAAGCCGGCAACAGTTGGACATCTCTGCAGGGTTTGAGGATACCTTATATTTATCTTTCTAAAAACATTTTCATTCATCACACAAACCTTTGAATTAAAATATGATACTTGCACTGGCATATCTTCTAACGCTATTCTATTATCATAACCTAGTTTTAGAATGCATGTAACCAAATGGGGAATCCGCCATTTAGCTCAGTGAAAATAGGTTTTAAAAATGAAAAGATATTTTTGCTGGAGTATGCGTGCACTAAGGTCTTCTGATCCAAATATCAAGTTCCCTAATTCGAGTCAGGTGAGCTTTCGCCAACATATTGGGAAATGGTGGACATGATTTTTGAATGTTTCGAGCATAAAAGTTAACATTTGATCCGATGTTTCTAAAAACCGAAATAAGCATGTAAAACAAATATAGTTATCCTGGCCATAATAAACATTTTACAATCCAACTTGTATTTTTGCGCAATTTCTAAAAAGTGCTGTTTTAAATTTGTTTGAATATGGATTATATTTAAAAAAAATATATTTCCCTCATATTGAAGTAATTTTAAAAAATTCTGGTGGTTGGGTGAAAATTAAAGAAAACCTACTGGTATTAAATTCTTTGTCTGTCAATGCTATTCTTACTCGGTAATATTACATGTTATATCGAAGTCAGTTAAGGGTATACTGATACCGTTTATTTTAATTGTGTGTTACAACCTAAACACGTTGACACTCATATTAAGCAACTTCAGTAATTTCCAATGGATTAGTAGAGGAAAGGGGATTAAGACAACGTTTTGCATTTATCTTATATGTATTTTTAACTTATCTCTGCAACCAGTTAATGATTATTCAAAAAACGACATTTTCAGTGCTTAAGCTATTTATTATTCAAATCATTTTTATGTAAAATTAATTATAAGTAAACCTATATCATCATTATATTAAAAGAATAAGGTGATTTTTGTGCAGAAGATTATGGCCAAACTTCTGGGTCGATTTTGATGATTTATGTGTCGTTTGAAAGCCCTTAACGTCTAGATGTGCCTTTAGGGGGTCTCAGGTCAGTGCGTGGAACCAGAAACCCTTGGGAAGCTCTCAAAAAACGGTTTTGGCCCATTTAAATAACATTGGACAGCAAATCAAAACAAAAGAAGCAGAACAGCTGGGATTAAAGATACAAACATATTGTTTGCTAGTTAATTTGAATTATTTTATCGATAAATCGATAATAATCAATTGTTTTATACTTATAACTCGAATTCAATGGATTTTTGTTGTATTATTGCAATGAAATCAAGATCAACGCATAAAATAAGATTAGATTCTTAAACTCTTCGATAAAATGTTCTAATCATTTCCCAATTTCCCTCAGTTCTTTGCCAAAATTTGCCTTTGAAAGTTTCAGCCTTTATTTATGGCAGACTATGCTTTAGTTTGGAAATGTGAATATATAAACACTATCGTAACAACGGTTGGAAAATCAACGGAAATTAATATTCGGATTATGTACTGTTACCAATAAAACAACAACTACTAATCAACTTAGTTCCAAAAATAAAATCCCGGTGTGATCATCGAAAATCTGAAAACTTAAGAATATTATAGGCTTAATATATTATTTTAGGCTTGTAATTATACATTTTGAGTCCAACACAGGTGACACAAATGTGATTAACTTTTCGATTTTATAATACTGTCTCATTTGAGTTCTTAAGGGTTGCACGTATTGCCTTCTATAATACTGTCTCATTTGAGTTCCTGAGGGTTTTACGTATTGCCTTCTATAATACTGTCTCATTTGAGTTCCTGTGGGTTGTTCGTATTGCCTTCTATAATACTGTCTCATTTGAGTTCCTGAGGGTTGTTCGTATTGCCTTCTATAATACTGTCTCATTTGAGTTCCTGAGGGTTGTTCGTATTGCCTTCTATAATACTGTCTCATTTGAGTTCCTGAGGGTTGTTCGTATTGCCTTCTATAATACTGTCTCATTTGAGTTCCTGAGGGTTGTTCGTATTGCCTTCTATAATACTGTCTCATTTGAGTTCCTGAGGGTTGTTCGTATTGCCTTCTATAATACTGTCTCATTTGAGTTCTTGAGGGTTGTTCGTATTGCCTTCTATAATACTGTCTCATTTGAGTTCTTGAGGGTTGTTCGTACTGCCTTCTATAATACTGTCTCATTTGAGTTCCTGAGGGTTGTTCGTATTGCCTTCTATAATACTGTCTCATTTGAGTTCCTGAGGGTTGTTCGTATTGCCTTCTATAATACTGTCTCATTTGAGTTCCTGAGGGTTGTTCGTATTGCCTTCTATAATACTGTCTCATTTGAGTTCCTGAGGGTTGTTCGTATTGCCTTCTATAATACTGTCTCATTTGAGTTCTTGAGGGTTGTTCGTATTGCCTTCTATAATACTGTCTCATTTGAGTTCTTGAGGGTTGTTCGTACTGCCTTCTATAATACTGTCTCATTTGAGTTCCTGTGGGTTGTTCGTATTGCCTTCTATAATACTGTCTCATTTGAGTTCCTGAGGGTTGTTCGTATTGCCTTCTATAATACTGTCTCATTTGAGTTCCTGAGGGTTGTTCGTATTGCCTTCTATAATACTGTCTCATTTGAGTTCCTGAGGGTTGTTCGTATTGCCTTCTATAATACTGTCTCATTTGAGTTCCTGAGGGTTGTTCGTATTGCCTTCTATAATACTGTCTCATTTGAGTTCTTGAGGGTTGTTCGTATTGCCTTCTATAATACTGTCTCATTTGAGTTCTTGAGGGTTGTTCGTACTGCCTTCTATAATACTGTCTCATTTGAGTTCCTGAGGGTTGTTCGTATTGCCTTCTATAATACTGTCTCATTTGAGTTCCTGAGGGTTGTTCGTATTGCCTTCTATAATACTGTCTCATTTGAGTTCCTGAGGGTTGTTCGTATTGCCTTCTATAATACTGTCTCATTTGAGTTCTTGAGGGTTGTTCGTATTGCCTTCTATAATACTGTCTCATTTGAGTTCTTGAGGGTTGTTCGTACTGCCTTCTATAATACTGTCTCATTTGAGTTCCTGAGGGTTGTTCGTACTGCCTTCTATAATACTGTCTCATTTGAGTTCCTGAGGGTTGTACGTATTGCCTTCTATAATACTGTCTCATTTGAGTTCATGAGGGTTGTTCGTATTGCCTTCTATAATACTGTCTCATTTGAGTTCCTGAGGGTTGTTCGTATTGCCTTCTATAATAATCATATAATGCAAGCTTGGAAGTGAGAGGCTGCTTTTTATTAGATAACAAAAAACCATGTATAACAAATAAAGCCATTGCAATTTAAATTATGGACATTTGTTTATATAAGATCATAATACAAGGTTACAAATGTGTTAATATATGCAAAGCCTGATATCCTAGAATGTTTTGCTCTTCCGTAATCTCTTTGGTCCAACCGGGTTTGGCAACTCTTATATGACTTTATATATAAACAATTTCCTCTTGATGATACATTCCAAGAATACTGTTTGGACTACGTAAATTTGCTTCATCATATGCACCTTATGATAGAGTTTCACTATGCCAGAACACATAATGGCTTGATAAAACAGCTCGGAATTGGATGACGACTGAATAAGAAAGGAGGAAATATAGTACGGTTTATATCTTTTGGTACTTTCAAACAAAATTACCAAACATATGCTAAGTTATTGATTCACTTTTTAATCGACAAGCAATCAAACATTATAAAATATTTATCATTAAATATAAAACGATTTTATAAGACACATATACTATTTATTCGCTATTCAAATAAAAATAAAAATTCGTTATAGAATCCTTGTTTGTTATACGGTGGTGTAAGGTTATTTGTTGGATGAGTCCCTTACGTTCGTCCTGTATCATCTGGTCGTAAACTCATTTAGGTATTACATTTTCCCCTGATTCATAGTTGATTACAGAGGATGTAAATTTTAATACTTCATTCAGAGTGGGACACCTTTATAGTTAATGTTTAGTTGCTCAGTAAAACAGCGGCCGAAGCAATAAAGACGGTAAGACGGTAAGAGCACATGAAATAGGCTGGATATAAATACTGTAACGACTAAAATGGCACCACAATCAGCATCATTCTGAGGTCAACACCCCGAGGGCAAAGACCGGAGTGTACACGAGCCGAGCGAGTTTTCCGAGTCATAATTAGGGACCAATAAAATTTGTAATACGATGATGGAATATGACTGCATTCATTTTTCTGTTTGTTAAGCGATAAAACAATACGATAAATATAATCTAAACCAATTTTCTCCATTTTGAGCAAGAGCCTTCGTTATGTTTGAAATAAACTGTAGTACTATAATTTATAGGTACAGTACCATTATTTTTAAACATGTTTTATAGGTGTGGTAAATTTGTTATTTTATTTCCTTATTGTTCACCAATCACCTTCAATAAGGCACCCTTTGGGACCATTTACCACTTTAAAAAGACAGAAGATACAATTCACAGGTAAACAAATTCCCAAATTAGATTCCCGTCACTTCGCGCGACCACGAAAACGTCCCGCTTCATCACTGACTCATTGAGTCATGATTTGGCATTCTGCTCCTATGCGGAGAAAAAAATCGCGATCCTTAATAATACAACCAATATGGTACAAGCGTCAGCATAAATTCAGCGTAAACGTATCCTCCCCACTTTGATTTGCTTTACTATATTTTTACCCCTCCACGAATCCCCATTTGCGGACTTTCGAAAGACAAACCGGCAAGCGTCACTCAGCCGTGGTTACCCAAACCACGTGAAAGGCTTGCACCAATCCAGCCGAGGATATATATGTTTAAGTTGAGCGTTGCGGACAATGGTGTGGGAGAGGTAGTTGATTTAAACGGTGATCCTTGCACGGAACGACACGAGGCCCGCCGGCCGTCACGTGAGCTCAACTGCAAGACCAGGAAGTGTTCCAACTCATTCTATTAGCCGGCCACTCCGAACTAACGACCTGATTTATACCTCCACTTTCGTAATTTCTCTCGGATTTTGCTCTTCGGACAAGTAAGCCGTCCTCCTTGGCGATCGGTGAAATTAAATAAATTTCGTATTACTTTTTCTGGCAGAGATAATTCAAAAGATAATGTTTTCTTGCTACAAAGGTAATCCATTTTTTCTAGATAGGTAGATAAGTGGATCTTTTTAGCGAATTTTCCCTATAGGGAAGAAGCTATTACCGTGGTCGGCATGGTAAGACCTAGGCCCGGGACCATGATAACTTTTCGTTTTGAGGTCCCCAGACCCCAAAAACACCATTCGCTCGAAACGTGAATATATATATATATATATATATATATATATATATATATATATATATACCATGCCGACTACGGTAATAGCTTCTTCTCTATAGGGGAAGTTCGTTGTCCGTGAGCTTCCGTATATATGTGTGTCCGTGAGCACGATAACTCTCGTAAAACTGATCCGATTTTGATGAAATTTGGTATAAACGAGTAAAGCAGCATTTATGACTTATAAGTTCGAAAACCAGCCAAATCGCTCCAACTGAAGGGGTATTTTGGGGGTTTTTGTACCCCAAAAATGGGTTTTTTGAATCTTTTACATATAATTTTTGAAATAGTCAAATTATAGTTTTTACCATTGGTTCAGCTTAAAAAAACACACAATTTGGTGTTTTGATCATTCCTCTACGTCAATTGGTTCCGAGATATTGAAAGAGATAAACACAGTACGTTGTCTAATGTTATTCTTATGGAGGAAAAGAAAAAATGTATATCTTGCTTATTTATGAACATATACTGACGAAACTTGGTATACAGCTTCATCTGGTTGTGGTCTATTGATATTTGCTCAAAAGAACAATTTTTTTGCAAAAGGCTCCCGTAGCAGCAAACCTGCGTACTCAGCCCCAATGTTATTCTTATGGAGAATAATTAAATGCTATATCTCCCTTAATTATGAACATAAATTAATAAAAACTGTTATACGACTTCACCTAGTTGAGTTATATTGATATTAGCATAAAAGCCATTTTTTGTGTTCCTTGTTGCAGCAAACCTGCCTACTCAGCCCCAATGTTATTCTTATGGAGAATAATTAATATTGTATATACCGCTTATTTGTGAATATATTTTTATGAAACTTGGTCAGTGGCTTTATGTAGTATTTATATCTCCATTGGAAATTCGCTGAGTATGTAGGTTTGCTGCGACGGGGATATTTAAATACTTGAGGTGTTTTCTAAATCACCAGGCCGTGACATTACCACATTGCAAAGCCATCGGTGATCGCCAGTGATCGGTCCCGGGGACACGCGGTAGGGGATACCCCGGGTCCACGCCCTACCATTGGTATGCTGGATTATATGGTAATAAACACTAATGATTACTAGTGGGACTTGCTGCTCGAACTCGAGCGAATGTTCTTCTCATGATTATGAACTCTCATCACCCCTCATCACGTCGCGTGGTATGCATAATGCGTTGTCATTTCAGTGGCCACTAGTTGTATAATATCGTAACACCTGATGTTCTTGCTGCTGAGCTGTGTTTTGTTAATGTGTTAACAGCTATATACAGTTTAATTAATTTATATTCTTCATAAGATTTGTATTGCAGCTTCGAAGGCGTAGGAGGGAAAGTCCGAAAGATAAACTTGAATTGTAACTAAATTTGTACAATCTTGACATCCTAAACGAACATATGAAGCAAAAAAATCGGTTCAGTAGTATTTGAATAGTGGTTTTAGATTAGTATTAGTAGTAGTAGTAGTAGTGGTAGTAGTTATTAGTTGTAGTAGTTTTGTAGTAACATAAAAATCTGCTTGTATTTGAATATACAGTATAATAAGAAGTATATTACTCGAGTGAATCTCCTTATGTTAATGAATGTATAACAACTCTCATTAAGCTTGTAACATCTGGTCTTGCTGATGGCGTTTTGTTAATGGATTAACAGCTGTTAAATGCTAGACGTTTACTGATTTATAGCCGCTTTTTTAGCCTCGCTCTTGTAAAATAAAGGTGAAAGGTATAAAAGGTATGGATAATTTCTTACCACATTATGACGGGCAATGGCGGGAGAATTTACTCCCCTCATTCGTTACAGAAACGATGAGGGAAGTTGTGTTCTTAAAACAGGAATGCTTTAGAGCAAGTAAATTCAAATAAGCGAACTTAGATGAGTTCTATTGATATTTGCATAAAAACCCATTATTTTGTGTTCCTTGTTGTAGCAAACCTGCGTACTCATCCTCAGGTTATTCTTATGGAGAATAATTAACATTTTAAACATCGCTTGTTTGTGAATGTATTTCTTATGAATCCTGTTAAGTTTTTTAATGTGTTATGTTATAGTAGCTGTTACACGGCAGACGTTGTCATGTCAAAGTCGTTGTCATTACCAACTAAAACCAATATCACCAAGATCACCTGTTCAAGTAAACATGACATTAGCTTTTATGTAAACAACAATATTTTTCCATAAGGTTTATATGGGAAGCCTTTTGGGCCTCTTGGGAGGAACCCAATTGAGTTAAGACGAAATGGATGACTTAAAAACCTTCTCTGTGAAATTTTACATATGTATACCAAGTTTTATGGCAAACGGTCCAACGGTGTCCGAGTCCATAAACTTCAAATATATATACAAACAAACAAACCAACATCTTTTTTTATAAATATAGAAGATACTGTTCAACATGTTGTATCCTATTTGGCTAATAAAGATAGAGCCAAACAATATCTTGGCTTTTTGGGGTTTGTAATAAATTATCGATTGATTTGACAACGATTAATACACCATTTTCCTGATTAAAGAACGAACAGTTTTAAACTGTCCAATGCGTCAATCAACTTCTCAAAACCCTACTTATGAATACTAATATGTTCATGTTTTGGACTTGCATTCAATTGAATTAAAAGAGTTTTCAGTTATTTTTCTTCTGCAAAAAAATAGGCTTACGTCAACGACTAAATGTAAGCTTTAATTATCTTCTATAAAACAGTGAGCAATTTTTTAAACAACGCTCTAGAGCAAGACTCTCTGACTACCCTATTATCTTGACATTTATAAATGGTGAAAAGGTTGTGGCGTTTCTTCAGAACACCGTAGAACCTTTCTTGAGAATGGCTACGACCTAATTTTACTAATCTATTTCTGTTTTAAATATTTCGTAATTTCATCGTAAAATAAATATGATTGTGAGAAAGGTCATAGACATTTCTAGTGAATTTATCAACGACTGGGAGTGGTGAGAAATAACAAGAGAGAAAGTAAAAACTCTCAAACTGCAAACCTGTATCCTCAAAAATTCATTGATCAAGAAAGGGATTAATTATCTTACTGAAGTAGTTATATACTAGCGCCTTGAAGGGGCGACAGCCCCGGATAGCCCCTAACTGTACTCTAATACTTTGCCTCATTACCTGATATTTTTACTCTCTACATGCTGAGGAAAAACAATATAAGTAAGAACACATATGTCAGTTTGTAAACAAAGTAGTCACGTAAAACACATGTTCTAGTATAAACAAAGGAGACATTTTTAAATCCCCATGCTTTTCTTATAGGAGACATTTTGCGTTATTTCTAGTTTGCTGGTAAATTTTTAGAAATACCGCTATTTTTCCCCAGTCGTTAGGATCAAGACCTTTAATTGGGAACTTTGGCTCCGCCCCATGGGGAGTCAAATTTCCAATCCTTTGCTATTCTTATGGACATTCACTTCAAGCTGATGAAAATACAAACAGCTGATCCTGATTCGTAGTAGTCCCACGGGATAGCCTCAGAATGCAGCACACACATCTGTCAGTTTTTATATATTAAGATTATTTGCGGGGCGAAGCCTGTGGGAACAGCTACTATTATATAATCTTAACATAATTGAACATACGCCAATTCCAGCCAACCAACCATGCCTCTAAATTATTTTCAAAACTCAAAAGTATTACAACAATGCAACATATTAACATAATACAAACGGATTTGTATTAAAAAAAAACATAGTAACATTTACTAACTTTTTTCAAACTTACAAAAGTAAACGCAGGAAACTAGATTCGAGTCCGGGACTACATGATCGAGAAGCTGACATCTTACCCACTGAGCCACCACAGCACACAAACTCGTTAAGAGTTACAAGGCAAGAAGTAATGAACAACTGAGTAGCGCATTCTGGAGATGGTCCAAGAATACTCTCGTCCATCGTTTCTCCCCTGAGGCATTCCAGTTTATTTGTTGGGTGTGTAAAGAAACGTTGTATGAATAGTGAAGATGGTAACGTTCCCTAAACCATTTGTTTACTAGCTGGATATCAAGTCATCTACTTCCAGTACGTATTCATTTGTTGTACTATATTATGATTTTATGTATTTGCAAGGAATATGTTTAAAACTATCAAAAAACCAGAACCTCTATAGTATGGATGAATAGTTTGCTGAAAATAAGCAAAGATATTTTGTTCAAATGAATCTTTTATAGTTGTTAAAACTAAAGGCTGGTTAATATGTTTATCAATATATTTAAATAATAGTTTTACAATTCTTTGGACAGATTGTTCACTGAGATCCACTTGATCGAAAACTTTCTGTTTGTACCAAATAAATGATTTTCTCCATTTTAGTTCTATTTATTTATTGTTTTGATTTTAAACTAGAAACACGCTTTTTTATCGTTGAATTGGATAAGCACATGGTTATAATTATTAACAAAAATAAATACATTTAAATAAATAGTAATAAAAATAAATTAATCCACATCAACGTATTTGAGGTTAGCTAGGCTCAATGTGAATCATACAAGGTCTAATTATTTTGATACAACTAAATTTGGCAAAATACATCAAAATGTTAGTTCATACGGTATCTATATTTAGTTTATATTCAGTTGTGATTACAATTAGGCTACTCATACGTAATGAACAAAGCTAGCTGTAAACGTAGACCTTTGCCAAACTAATTCAAATTACCTCCAAAAAATTACAAATCTGCAATTCAAATCCAAGACATTTTCGTTTTTTTTTTTAATTTGTTTGCAATCAAACGTAAAAAAAGTAATGTAGCAAAGAAAGATTGGGTAGAAAAATAATGTCAAATGGACATGGTTTATTTAAAACAAGTTAAGGTTTTGTATTTGTTGTTGTTGAAAATGTTTAACTATAGATAAGTAACTGTAATGCAACTTAAACTCATAAGAATTTTTCTTGTTGTGATTACCAAATAATGTTTTATATAATTGTATATCATATAAATAAAATAACTGTGCATTAAATTTAAGGCAATTTGTTACCAACATTACATTCAAGACATTTTAATAAAATTTTTTCGATATATTTAAATTGTTTTGACAATTGAAGTATAAAATAATTTGCTGCAATATTTGGAAGTATTTGGTAGGTTTCAATCTTTTAGGTCTCAAAAGTTAGTCTTTGCCTATAAGAATGCAGAGCATATTTAACTTTAATTTCGTTCAAAGACTGCTGTTTGAGCAATGAAATACAGTTTTTTTTTGTTTTTTGTTTAGCTTTAACATATGTTATGAGCTGAATGAAAACACTCTTACTACTGAAATGGCAACTCAGCCTGTATACAACTTATAATAGTATTTTTTTCTCTATCATGTTATAAAACTATCTGTCTCTTTCTCCCTCTTATGTTAAGGTACCACAACAACTTTCTACTGTTTCGAGCAACTGCACATCAAGTACTGTATGTACTAAATATAATTTCATTAATGTTATTGATATAACAAATTTACTATTAGCTGATTTATTTTAAAAGGTCTCGTATATTTAGTGAGTCATTTAGTCTTCGATAAATAAGGGGTTTCAATTGGCGACATCCATTTATAATGATAATACGACCGACTCAAGAGTTTAAGCTCATTTTCCAAACTAGAGATTAAACTAATTCTATTATACTCAACTACTAGCTAGGAAAGAAAATCATTTGTGCTCTTGCACATGCTGTATTATGTATAATCATTGGATGTATTAACTTTAAAACCCTTAGGCGTGTTATAAAGTATTTGCTCATCAACACTGAGGAATATGTCAAATTCCTTAAATTAATTCTCTGTTCATTTCTATGAGATTTTCCTTCTTTCTTGTCAAAGCTCTGTGTTTTATACGCAGTAGACAGCCATGTTTGTCTCCTCAGCTTTACCTCTGTCCACGGCTAACATGTTGGGGAGACCCCCATCTACCGCAAGGCGATCTCCGTATACCATGAACATTCTGAGCCGCTCGCATGGCTGCAAATTCCTTCACGCGTTCTTATGAAGTGTGACCGATTATGTTAGGGTTAAATTAGTGCTGTCATCGCTGCGACGGCGGCTGGTGGTTCTGGCTCGGACTGTACCGCGGCGCTGGTGGGGAGCTCGGCCGCGCGGCCAGTCCCGCTCTCACAGCGTCCCGAGACACAGGCCCCCCACCCCTACCCCTCAGAGTTACTTCGGGCATCGTTTCGCACACAACGGCATTATAGTGCGCCGCTTTATTTATTTTTGTCGTTTTTCGTGGTCGTGTAGGCGTACACTTGTGATCGTGGAGGTAATTACTCGTACATGACGTAACCGATGGTGTGAGATGGTGCTCGACTCCGGCGCCGGGGATGTGCTCGGGAAGATGCAGCAGCAGCAGCAGGAGAAGACAGAAGGGCCTGAGGAGGAAGTGAGGACCGAGGAGGTAGGAGCCGTGTCGGAGGAGCTGCTGCAGAGGTCGCTGCAGAGTATGGCGCTGACGCTGCAAACCGCCATGATGTCGTCGCTGCAGCAAGCCGCCCTGCTGCCGCCCAACTCCCCTGCTGCAGCCGCCCTCAACCTGCAGGCCTTCGAGTCCTACCTGACACTACACCGCCTCAGCACGTCTGTCCAGAGGCCCGCCAGCCCCGCGGCGTCGCTGCCGGACGATCTACCCACCGAGGAGCTCGAGGATGACCCGGGTCTCCTGGACGACGAGGGTGACGACGACCCCCCTCCACCCTCCGCCGCCTCACCCAACCCCCAATTCCCCGCGTTCCCCGGGGAGTCTTTCTACCCCTCGCTGCTTCTCTATCAACCCGAGAGTTCGACGACCTCCAAAACGGTGGTGAAACAGAAAACTCCCGCGACTTCCTCTTCCTCCTCGTCGTCTACGTCTTCGCGACCAAAGAAGCAGTTCATCTGCAAGTTCTGCAACCGGCAGTTCACCAAGTCGTACAACCTGCTGATCCACGAGCGCACTCACACGGACGAGCGGCCTTACTCCTGCGACATCTGCGGCAAGGCCTTCCGTCGCCAGGACCACCTCCGGGACCATAGGTAAAGTGATTTCAGTTATTATATATATGAAGTGTCCGTACTTGGTATTATTTTAAAATATATTAATTAGTTTCGCAGCTATGTATCAAATTAATCTGAATTAAAAACTACCAAGGATCTTCATAAATTTGAATACTTTGTCACTGTCGCTCATACTACTAATAAGAGTATAATCGCTGCACCTTCTCTCGCCTATGTATAAATACCAGTGATTTAAGGTCATTAACCATTGTTTAGACCATTTTATTGTTTTATAAGTTCTCGGGGGAAAAACCCGAATATGCAATCTAATGTTTCAACTGTACCTACTATTTTGAATATTTTGTGACTGCTACTTTATTTTTAGTCGATATTACATTTTCTTGAATAAATTCAAACCATATCCCATCTTTTTTCCAGACAAATTGATTTTTTAGTGAATATTTTTGAGGAATGAAGCTATTTTGTTTACTTTGGGCCATTAGCTTTAGTTTGTTCATGTCTATATGTGTATATGCTGTGGTTTATTTTTTGCTAACAATGGGGTTGTAAAATTAATCATCACAGAATAGAAATCGAAGAAGACCATTCTGCTTTACCATGTATTTAGAAAATATGGGGCCAAACGAGTTAATTTACTAAAACTACATTAACACCACAGAAAACATACTAAAAATGAATCAAAAGTACCTATTAAACAAGGCATACTTGCATTATGCACAGTGCAAATGTAGATCCAAGAACCGCAAGTAGTTTTTAAATACTGTTCCTATAATCCATGACTTAGAGCGGAGATTTTACTATCCATCTGACCGTTAAAGTCTCTTTCAACTAACTTTTAGAAATAAATGTATTAAGTATACAATTAAAAAAAACTATACTTTGATACACATCTTATATTCATAGATGCGATCTGTACAGCCTTTCTGACAGCCTTAATAAAGGATAACAAAATAAAACGGTCATTTAAGGTTCAAAATGGTTAATGTTCTATACTATTTCGTAATACTTCACTCGTAGCAGAGAGAAAGGAGATCTACAACATTCCTAGTAAAAAACAAACAAACTTGATATTACTATAATTAAGTATACACGCGGTGCAATGCATCCCAGGCTCCAGCGGGTTAGTGATGGGCCTATCGGGGTCCTATCACGGGAGGACCGACACACTGTGGCCCTATCTGATCCCCGAACAGCTGTTGATACCCACTTCATCACGAGCCCAACACCCAGGACCGTCTGCCACATTCCTCTGACTGGATAAATGGCGGACGACTCCAAATATTTTGGCCATTTACAGATTTACAATTTAATCCCACCTTGATTGTTTAATTTAGTCTCGAGCAAGCTAGAATGTTAGATATGCCGGGAAGATGTTACAATTTGCCTTGTGCTCGATTAAAGAATGTGACGACCAATTTGTACTGATGCTTATACAATTCCTTCAGCATTTCGCCACTAAAGTAAATACAGTATTTGAAAGCGTTGACAGATTTAATATCGGATTTCTACGGCAATACAAACCTTGATACTTTGTATTGTTGAGACAAGTTATGTTACTATTACTCTCTAACTAACTAAACTACTTGAACTTGATAATAGAGTATTTTTATTTGACTTGCGCTACGTAGTACGGCTTTGGAAAATTATGATGCAGTTTAGTAATTGTATAAGTTATGTTCCTTCTCTATAAATGGCAGAATGTAAAAGCTTTGTTGGCTATAGATTTAATCTACGTTCGTATACGGGTGTAATATTTTACGTACTTTATGTTCCACTTTAGTTAATTTCTGTTTAGTATATATTTTGTTCGATTTTTGTTACTTTAGTCTCTTGCTCTGAGGACTGACTGTTTCTTTAGTCATATTTTTACTATTTCTATTTTTATTTTTCTGGAGACCACAATAAAAATGATCCACCAAGCAGAACTCAAAACACAAAACGTGGGAATGTGCATGTTATATAAATAATGTTAGCTACATAAACACGGACAAAGAAGGCACAAGGGCACGCTTAGTCTGCCTGTATGCAACTAAACTAATATAGTGAAATTGAAAAAAAAAAAAACGGCGTTCTCAAAATTCCTCCGAGTTCAATATACTATGGTATTGGTATACGCTAGCATCACAAAATCAATGTATCTCCATTTTCAGTGTTTAGTTGGATCGAAGTAATAAAACACAAGTTTTAATAATGGTTTTGCTAATAACTACTTTTGTTTGTATTTAAATCATGAAATCGTTGACATTTCACAAAAATAAGATGTGACAATAGTTGTTTTTCAACTTTTCACACGTTTTCATATGGGGCTGTTTCACTTCTTTTATTCTCATCTCTACTCTTTAAAAGGTCATTGTGTTGGGATAACTGCTGTTTTATCGACGGTTGGTGGTATAACTGCTAGGCCTACAGGTTTCCCAAACATCAAGGTTTTGTAGTGTTACTAGTAGGTCAAATATAACACCGGACTGCACTCTCATAATACACCAGTCGTGAGTGCTGCATATCTTGTAAATTATTTTGAAAAACGTATATCTTTTAAAATCATAATCTGATCTAACATAAGTGAATGCCCATAAGAATAACATACAGGAACTACGAAGACCCGAGGGCTGGAGCCCAATGAGAATTTCTTAAAATCTCTTCTAAGTGGTTACCTGCGTTGTGGAAAGAATACGCATACCCATTCTTGTGTTTCTAGGTCTAGGAGTTGAATAATCTCTTGTCTTTTTTCATATAGAATAATAGGCCGGATGCAGGATTAGTGATCCGGTGTAGTATTAGTCTGCAGATTAAGAACTGGGTATTTACTTAGTCTAAGAGCATTATGTTTAGTAAATATGCTTTTAAGCATAGTCTATGCGAAACTTAATTACTATTATAACACTCTTTTGTAGTCTGATTTGGGTTAAATTACAAATACAACATGACTTGAACTTTTAAATACTGCATGATTGAGCATCTGAAGTAGAATACGCTTCTGACAGATTGGGGTGGAAGGACTATGAAACAAACATCACCTTCCCTCTCCCCCATAAACAGATTAGAGAGCTAGACATGTAATAAGTTCTTAAGTCTTCATTACCGGAATTTGCCGGACGCCATCTCCGAGCTTTGTTCCACAAGACTTTGTTCCAATGTTAACTTTGTGCCTCCGTTACACCTTACCTTGATCGTCTCATAGAATTCATTTTAGTGTCAAATTAAAGGTTTCGTCGTCCTATAGTGAAGTGTTATTTAGGAGTGTGAATTAATTTGCAGATTAATTAAAAAATACATTAATACAATTGAAAATTCAAAAATTTATTACAAAATCGTAATGCCCAAATTATGGAAATCGAAAATGTAACTCCCCTGGAATCACAAGGCGTCTGGCAACTTTCGGTGATAAAGAGTCTTAATTGAAGTTTCACAAGTCTTTGTTTTTTGTTTTTTAAATTATTAATGTTATTTTTTTGTTTCAAATTATGCGTTTCATACTGAAAATGGATTTATTTTATTTTACTTTAAACCCATATGTTGACAATATTTACTGCTTAAATCAATGAAGTACTGTAGTAGGTCCATACTCTTCGTTGGTGCACCATAATTTCGTTGGTCTCCATAAATTAAGACAGAGGTCCAGAAATTAGAGTTATCTTGTGAAATTCTGTTGGTAATATAGTACTCTCTGAGTTCCCACCAAGACTAGACCCGTCTGTGGCTGTGTAACGGCCGAGACCGCAGCGCAGTTATCGTGCGGTCAGACCCGTCCACCGCAGTGCCGCACGCCGTTGCCGCAGACTGAGTCAACAGTCAATACCGCCGCATTAGCGCCCAACCTATTATTTGCTAGAGGGTAGGAAGCCACATTTTTACCGCCTTGTTTCCGGATTCTGAGAAACCAGAACACTTTGTTTTCCAACTAATATTTTATTTATCAAATTAAATATTACGGTTTTGTAAAATATAAATACGGTAATCCCTACTAGGTATATTTTTTTTTTTAACAATGTGTCTGTTGTATTCATCTGAATAATTTGTTTGTTTTTTGTTTTATTTTTTTAACTTAGCTATTGTTTTGACGAAATGCAATCTTGTTTTTTTTACTAATAATTGGTTGGGACTTCTTACTTGCCGCGTTTTTACTCTGCGTATAACAAATGTTGTAATATAAAAAGAGAATACTCTACACACAAAAAAGTATGTAGTGTAATAAATTAGGCGTTTTGCGATCCCCATGATGATTGTTGGGGGGACGATCTAGCTTCAATACTTGTATATACAAACTCTCAAGTTTGCATGACTCAGAACCTTTATTTTACCTACTTTCCTAATTGCTAATCATCCAGAGTTTATCTTAACATTCACGTTATCATAGATTTTGGATCAAGAACTTAGAAAGATACTTTAAACCCACTATGTCTGATTGACTTAATTGACTAGCTGGCCGATTTCAGCTATAGCTTTTGTGTAAAGAACTCATTGTTTTACAATGTGTTTTCAAAATATGGAGGTCAAAACATTTAACAGTGCCATATTAACATATATCCCATTCCCCTAGGTTTTATGTCTGGGAATTTTTTTGTATTTTACTGTATTGGAAGTAATTTAGGTATTAATTGAAGCTTAGCACTTACATTAGCCTTCTGAAACTAAATTGTTGGTATTGTGTTTAGGGTTTCAATCCTTTATACAGCCAAAATGGCACCTGTTCATAATTTTTGAAGTTATAAATTTGAGGTCTTAGTAGGCACTAGAGACACAGTGTAAAATTAATACTTTATCATATATGTTGTAAGGTAGAACTATTTGCCAAAATTTGAACATAAGCTGGAGTATTGGATGTTTTAATTTTTTTTACCCATAAAATAGTTTCTGAATGTTTTGGTAATTGCAAACACACATTGTGCACTGGATGTTTCAGAGTCCAAACAACTCCAAATTTACGGTTTAATAATCTAAAATATTAAATACAAAATATCATGCTTTTACATTGTAAACAAAGAACATTTTAAAAATCATGTAAATATTTTTAAGCCACATCAGCACAAAGCTAGTACATTTTTCTCATGTTTTACACAATTCGTACAGGTTTTTTTCAAAGCTCTATAATTTTATAACCTAATGGTGTAGAAACTATTGTGATTTTGGTTCTATGGTTAGCTTAAAGACTATGTGGACATGGCTGGGTAAAAATCACAGATTTTTTATTTTCTCGGAATGCAATTTATCTGGAAGTATTTATGAGAAGCATTCCAGTTACAGGAGTTGGCAATAATTAGTTTACAGTTCTTACACAACACATGATTATTATTTACATTTTTCATAGCTCTGCTTTTTGATAAAAAGTATTTTTTATGCATAAATTTACACATTTAAATTCATTGAGAGAATATTTGACGCACTCGACTCGATTCAAATAATCGCCAGTGTAAATTGTTACCTTTATCTCTATCTGTTAAACAATTTGAAATAAAAACTCTTCAAAAATAAATCTAATTATAAAAGACAAATTAGATTACGGAATAATATATGGGCTTTCTTTTGATTTGAGTAAAGCTTTGAAATCGTCATTTATTCTCAATAAAACTAGGATTCTTTGTTATGAGAGAAAAACAATAGCTTATCAGACAAAAGCCGGTTGAAGTCCCCTTCTTTTACGATATAGGACTGCATCTACAGCAAGAAACTTTATGAGGTTGTAATCAGTTGGGGTATACCTGAAGGACTCGTTCCTGGACTAAGCCTCGTCTTGCTCGTAATAAGTTATATTGTTATTTATGCTGTGCATGGTGTTGATATGTGCATATTTGCAGATTTTACAGATTTCTGTGCACTTGAAATCAGTCTCGAACACTTCTCAAAGTAGATAGTTATATGCAAATTGCCTATTCTTGCCTATATGGCAGTTGTAAACACAAATAAATAATTATAAACGAATCGAAATTCAATTTAGAAGTCTAGGTAATTAATTAAACAACCAACTTATTATCCTATACGATGATATAATTGATGCAAATCCTAACCTCTCAGTCTCTTTTTTTTTATTATCATAACATAATCTATCATAACAATCTATCATAACACAACCTACAAAGGCTTTACAAATCTAAAGAGATGTACTTTTCTAAGCTTGCCCATTTTTCTGATTGGAAAGTCTTTCTTCTAACGATCTATTGCTTTATTGATCTATTTCTTCTATTCTCTGTTGTTATTACGTTAGGATTTTAAATTCCAAATTTATAAAACTAAATAGATGTTTTGCAAAACAAATTCAGAATAATTATAGAACAATAGACATTAGTTATGCTTAGAACACTTGATAAAAATGTTTTTGACTTTTTCCGACAGTGTCTTGCATTTCTCGTGGCAAACAGAAACGAAAGCATTTTCAAAAGTTTAGACACTTAAAACTTCGAAAAATATTCTCGCTAGCCATATCATGGCATAAAACACTCCTCTTCAAAAGTAAGCATACTATTTTGAAAAGTCTTGCCTAACACAATACCTCCCTTCCTGAAAAAAATAGTCAGTTGTTGGTAAATTTAGATAAACTTATATTTGGTAACCAAGTAGTTTTACACTGTCAAAGACTGCAACGTTGTAATCAAAAGTAATGTTTTGTTATGTTTGTAGTTAATTTATTTTGTAAGTTAAATTATATATAACGTTTCCAATAGCTTATTTATGGTAACTGTAAATAACGTTTCGTTTTTAAATGTTCACATAACATACGCGCGATCGCATGTGACGTTTCATTCATTCTCCACAAAATAATTTGAAATATATTCGATACGAACAGTCTTTAAATGTAGCAGCCTCCGATGTTCGCGAACCACACTCCTCAGCATCTGCTCGTTAACAGATACGAAGGCCTGATACGGCGAGACAGATGTAACAGAATACATGAGGTTTAACTGCGACGCATGCCTGCGCGCCCATAACCCTCGCCTGGACCGAGTAACTTGCTCCCCTGCGCCACGTTCCATGCGTGTTCCCCATTCCAGCTCCGACTCCGGTCGTATAATATTTCCGAAAGGAGTTTACTGGTCGCGACATCAAGTATATGATTTAAACGGTTTGGCGACGGGTTTGACGCCCGACTCAGGTTTCCTGGGCCCGACGTCGTGTGAATGTGTGTGGTTGCGAGAGCGGTCGGTCTCAGTTATGCCATTTTATTCTGGATTATCTTATGATATAGTCGTGACAAAAATGGTCATGGTTAAAATATCATATATATATATCATATATGTATCATATGTATCATATATGATATATATATATATATATCATATATCAGGCTGTAGTTAAAAAAACACATGTCAGTTATTAATTTGTTGTCATTTCATTGCATCAATCGAACAACAAATGTGTTTTACACTGTGCAAAAACCAACATTGTGTTTTGTGGGGATAAATATTCAACTAGACTCTTCGCAACTTGCAACAAATTAAATTTTAAGATATTCTTGTCATGCAGTCTATCGTTGAGCAATTCATTTTTAGCAGTTTCCGTAGTCCATTCTTGTTGTTATCATCGACCTAAAACAATATTCAATAACGCTACATGGTAAATATTTAAAAACAACTTTATCTCTTTCATAACTGATTCTCAAAGTGGTTTTCATATATGTTCTCCATCTTCCTGAATAGTAATTTAGAGATCAATAGAACAGGGTGATCAATAGAACAGGGTGATCAATAGAACAGGGTGGTGTTAAGGGACAACCTTTTACCATGTTATGTACAGCTCTGTTCAAGTTCACTAAGTTTGCTTTTTCATCGTAAAAAGAGGGAATTCGTGGTGTAGCCAAAAATATTTTTCGGGGGGGGGATTAATGGTCCTCAGAAAATGCTGTACATATTTGTTATGTTTAAAAGAGTGCTAACTAAGGTTACCAGTATTTCAACACTACAACGCTACCTTGCCAAAACTATTACTTACATTACTTATAAATAATTATCCTTCAAATAATAATCAAATCCTTCAAATAAATAATAATTATCCTTCAAATAAATAATAGATAATTATCTTTCAAATATGATTATTTTTACTGTATTAAATCAGTACCGTAAACTTATCAGTACCATTTGCTCTATATTCGGTGTGCGTGAGTGTATTGTATGATGTTTAAATAACCCATGCCATACAACCAACGAGCTGCAACAATTTAATTTCCGGGGGGGGGGGGGGAATAATTCCCAGCTAGCACATATAAACTTAAAATACTCGTTAAACCTTATCCCAAGACACATGACATTGTGAAGGTGATCACCTCAGAAAACAAAATTAATAACACAATTTAAGATTATTTCTAAACGTTAGGAATTTTAAACCTAATTGATTTGTAAATTAGTTCCCTAAAATGTATATTTGTAGTTTTTTCCCGATTTAATGAATTAGGATATTTTAAATTTGATCCTAAAGAAATATAAAATTCTTTTAAGATTACCTCTGGTTATTCCTAATTGTTTATCTATTGCATGTCTAGCCTAAAAAATATATACTACTAACACAACTAATCTGTGATACAGGACCCGGTCGTGACGTTTATTCTTCATAATGTTGATTGTTGATGATCAGAGGCAGACGATACAATGCCGAGCAACGCACCAACTCCACAATCACAACCTAAAACCAAAGACTTAAAACTACCTCGATGTAGTTTTACCTCGATGCCTAAAACTTACGAAATGGAATAAAGAATTGGACTGTAATATAAACAACTAGCTATTACCCGTCCGGCTTCGCCCGTGATTGCACATTATTATGTTTATGAATTATAGGATAATTAACATTAGTATGATATATTTTTTAAAGTGGTTCAAGAAGAATTACCGTGAATTATTGATTCTGGAGTATGACTTAAAATCGTTTGGTATTTCAGGTCAGTCGCTTGATTAAATGCCAATAATATGCATTATTGAAGCAGGAGCAAACCTATGATTGTTTGTGTTGTAATGCTTAACTTTCTTTAAAAAATCATCTAAATTAGTGTTGTAATTCATGATTTATGGTTAACCTTGTAACATTGAAGACCAGAAAATTATAACTCGGAGATAAAATTAAACCAGGAGTAGAATAGCAATGGGGCGGAGGCCAAAAGGATTTTTAGATCATGGGGAAGTCTTCATCTGTCTTTAGAGTGACAGATATTTTCCTACCAAATTTCAGCTAAAACTGTTCAGTGTGTGCCGGTCCAGACGATTAAATTGTGAATTTAGAGTCCCAGTAGGGCGAAGCTCTATCAATGCTCTTTAAATCTACCTGCCTTTAGTTTAATTGCTATCTGCCAGCCCTACATGGCTTTTAGAGCGTGAGAAATTATATAACTGCCTTTAATTTAACAGCTTATCTTCCTTTGAAATACCAGCTCAAACGGGTCGGTAAATAATAATGCCCATTAGATTAACATGATCAATTTGAATGCCAGTTGGGCAGAACCCCAAAGGCTTTTTAGATCGTGAGTAAGTATTACTTTAGTGTAACAAAGATACCTTCCTACAAAATGTTAGCTAATACTGTTCAGTAAATTCCAATGTTCATAAAAATAACAAGGGGTCTCTGAAGTCCAGGAGGACAGAACCTTAGATGACTTTAGATCATGATTATGTCTTTAGTGTATTAACTGCCATCTGCCAAATTTCAGCTCAAACAGTATTGCAGCTATCGTTCTAACAAGCCTATTGCTTTATAATTTTAGTATGATTTAGAACAATCTAAAATGGAGATCCAACCTATTAAAGCTAACAAACCAATACCGAATTATCTAAAGAGTTAATAAATTAGGTGTAAGGATAGGAATAGTCTCAACAACCTACATTAGAGAACGATACAGATACAAGACAACTGTTAAACCGTTAAACAGCTAACTACAGGTTGCCAATCTGGGAATTTTACCGTTGTACAAAATCTGGAATTATTTCAGCTAAGCAAAACGTGTTTACGATTTTCTTACGTATAAAATTGGCAAACGCGTTTACTGATGTGTATCACCTTTCCCCCAACATTTTCAGATTTCGGGGCTGTATCCCTACATCCCCCCTGAGGTAATATGACTTCGACAATAATTTAGAGTCACGTTCATGTTTTACAATCTTTTTATACAAAGATTAATCCCTATTTCCCTTTGTCATTCCATAACTTGAGAATGAGTACACAAAATTGAATAATTCTTTTTTGTTGTGTTCGTTAAATGTCAGGACAAGGTTCTTATAAAATAAAATTTTTAATCTGACCTAAGGGCTCTGTCCCACTGGCCTTCAAAGTTCCCATTGATTTGATCAAAGTTCAGTTAGTTACACCAAACAGCTGTTAACAAGGATTATATCTAAACATACTTGAAAGGCGTAAACTTATGTTCATTATGGAAATAAAAAACTAGTTGAATGGTAGCTCTCATTATAAAAATTAAAAAAACTACTTGAATGGCAACTCAAACTCTTTTTTCAATAGGCGAATGAGCGTAGTGAATGAGCTCATCCGGGAGGCGAGAGACGAGTGACCGAAGCGAACAAGCTCATCTTGAAAACGAACGAGTATTTGACATAAAAAAATCAATTACATTAGGACAGGACAACGTCTGGCAGGCCAGCTAGTAACTATAATAAAGTCCAGGACCCAACGGAATGGAATTCTTTTATTAAACGTCAGCCATAGCACTAGTACTAGAGGTACGTACAATAATATTGGACTTCCTATCAGGAAATGAACTCTCCCTGGCCCTTACGGAGGTCTGTGACTGTGACAGGCGTGTAAGCAAACTCTGCCTGACTCTTAACGGAAGTCTGTTATTGTGACAATCATGTAGAATAACTCTCCCTGACACACACCGGAGGTCTGTGACTGAGACAATCGTGTGGAACAAGACTCTCTGACCCTTACCGGACGTATGTGACTGTGACAATCATCTAGGACTCTAGGACAACCCCCCTGACCCTCACTGAAGGACTGTACTGTGACAAGCGTGTAGGAAAACTCTCCCTAACACTCACCGGAGGCGGGTGACTGTGACGAGCGTGTAGAACAACTATCCCTAACACTCATCGAAGGTGTATGACTATCACGAGCGTGTAGAAAAACTCTCCCCAACACTCACCGGAGGTGTATGACTGTGACGAGCGTGTAGAAAAACTCTCCCTAACACTCACCGGAGGTGTATGACTGTGACGAGCGTGTAGAAAAACTCTCCCTAACACTCACCGGAGGTGTATGACTGTGACGAGCGTATAGAAAAACTCTCCCTAACACTCACCGGAGGTGTATGACTGTGAGGAGCGTGTAGAAAAACTCTCCCTAATACTCACCGTAGGTGTTTGACTGTGACGAGCGTGTAGAAAAACTCTCCCTAACACTCATCGAAGATGTATGACTATCACGAGCGTGTAGAAAAACTCTCCCTAACACTCACCGGAGGTGTATGACTGTGACGAGCGTGTAGAAAAACTCTCCCTAATACTCATCGAAGGTGTATGACTATCACGAGCGTGTAGAAAAACTCTCCCTAACACTCACCGTAGGTGTTTGACTGTGACGAGCGTGTAGAACAACTATCCCTAACACTCATCGAAGGTGTATGACTATCACGAGCGTGTAGAAAAACTCTCCATAACACTCACCGGAGGTATATGACTGTGACGAGCGTGTAGAAAAACTCTCCCTAATACTCATCGGAGGGGTATGACTGTGACGAGTGTGTAGAAAAACTCTCCCTAACACTCACCGGAGGTGTATGACTGTGACGAGCGTGTAGAAAAACTCTCCCTAACACTCACCGGAGGTGTATGACTGTGAAGAGCGTGTAGAAAAACTCTCCCTAACACTCACCGGAGGTGTGTGACTGTGACGAGCGTGTAGAAAACTCTCCCTAACACTCACCGGAGGTGTATGACTGTGACGAGCGTGTAGAAAAACTCTCCCTAACACTCACCGGAGGTGTATGATTGTGACGAGCGTGTAGAAAAACTCTCCTTAACACTCACCGGAGGTGTATGACTGTGACGAGCGTGTAGAAAAACTCTCCCTAACACTCACCGGCGGTGTATGATTGTGACGAGCGTGTAGAAAAACTCTCCTTAACACTCACCGGAGGTGTATGACTGTGACGAGCGTGTAGAAAAACTCTCCCTAACACTCACCGGCGGTGTATGATTGTGACGAGCGTGTAGAAAAACTCTCCTTAACACTCACCGGAGGTGTATGACTGTGACGAGCGTGTAGAAAACTCTCCCTAACACTCACCAGCGGTGTATGACTGTGACGAGCGTGTAGGACAACTCCCCCTGACCCTTACAGTCACAGACCTCCGGTGAGAGTCAGGCAGAGTTTTCCTACACACTTGTCACAATCACAGACCCCCGGTAAGGGTCAGGGAGAGTAGTCCTTCATGCTTGTTACAGTCACAGATGAGGGTCTGGGAGAGTTCATTTCCTGATAGGAAATCCAACATTATTGTACGTACCTCTATACGATTTCGAATATGAATGGAAAGAAATTCCATTCTGTTGTCCCCTAGATTTTATAACATTAACATGACACTAAAACATTGACGAAGTCATATTACCTCAGGGGTTATACCCCCGAAATCTGAATATGTTGGGGGGAGAAAATACACACCAGTAAACACGTTTAAACCATTTTAAAATTAAAATTTGAAATTTGAAAATTTTGAGACCTGTGACTGTGGTAAGCGTGTAGGAAAACTCTCCCTAATACTCATCGAAGGTGTATGACTATCACGAGCGTGTAGAAAAACTCTCCCTAACACTCACCGTAGGTGTTTGACTGTGACGAGCGTGTAGAACAACTATCCCTTACACTCATCGAAGGTGTATGACTATCACGAGCGTGTAGAAAAACTCTCCATAACACTCGCCGGAGGTATATGACTGTGACGAGCGTGTAGAAAAACTCTCCCTAATACTCATCGGAGGGGTATGACTGTGACGAGTGTGTAGAAAAACTCTCCCTAACACTCACCGGAGGTGTATGACTGTGACGAGCGTGTAGAAAAACTCTCCCTAACACTCACCGGAGGTGTATGACTGTGAAGAGCGTGTAGAAAAACTCTCCCTAACACTCACCGGAGGTGTGTGACTGTGACGAGCGTGTAGAAAACTCTCCCTAACACTCACCGGAGGTGTATGACTGTGACGAGCGTGTAGAAAAACTCTCCCTAACACTCACCGGAGGTGTATGATTGTGACGAGCGTGTAGAAAAACTCTCCTTAACACTCACCGGAGGTGTATGACTGTGACGAGCGTGTAGAAAAACTCTCCCTAACACTCACCGGCGGTGTATGATTGTGACGAGCGTGTAGAAAAACTCTCCTTAACACTCACCGGAGGTGTATGACTGTGACGAGCGTGTAGAAAAACTCTCCCTAACACTCACCGGCGGTGTATGATTGTGACGAGCGTGTAGAAAAACTCTCCTTAACACTCACCGGAGGTGTATGACTGTGACGAGCGTGTAGAAAACTCTCCCTAACACTCACCAGCGGTGTATGACTGTGACGAGCGTGTAGGACAACTCCCCCTGACCCTTACAGTCACAGACCTCCGGTGAGAGTCAGGCAGAGTTTTCCTACACACTTGTCACAATCACAGACCCCCGGTAAGGGTCAGGGAGAGTAGTCCTTCATGCTTGTTACAGTCACAGATGAGGGTCTGGGAGAGTTCATTTCCTGATAGGAAATCCAACATTATTGTACGTACCTCTATACGATTTCGAATATGAATGGAAAGAAATTCCATTCTGTTGTCCCCTAGATTTTATAACATTAACATGACACTAAAACATTGACGAAGTCATATTACCTCAGGGGTTATACCCCCGAAATCTGAATATGTTGGGGGGAGAAAATACACACCAGTAAACACGTTTAAACCATTTTAAAATTAAAATTTGAAATTTGAAAATTTTGAGACCTGTGACTGTGGTAAGCGTGTAGGAAAACTCTCCCTGACACTCAAGGGAGGTATGTGACTGTGACAAGCGTGTAGGACAACTCGCCCTGACACTCAAGGGAGGTATGTGACTGTGACAAGCGTGTAGGACAACTCGCCCTGACACTCAAGGGAGGTATGTGACTGTGACAAGCGTGTAGGACAACTCGCCCTGACACTCAAGGGAGGTATGTGACTGTGACAAGCGTGTAGGAAAACTCTCCCTGACACTCAAGGGAGGTATGTGACTGTGACAAGCGTGTAGGAAAACTCTCCCTGACACTCAAGGGAGGTATGTGACTGTGACAAGCGTGTAGGAAAACTCTCCCTGACACTCAAGGGAGGTATGTGACTGTGACAAGCGTGTAGGACAACTCGCCCTGACACTCAAGGGAGGTATGTGACTGTGACAAGCGTGTAGGACAACTCTCCCTGACACTCAAGGGAGGTATGTGACTGTGACAAGCGTGTAGGACAACTCGCCCGCCGAATCATCAACATCTTCGGATTTACGGTCCTCCGACTCTTTCCAATAAAATGTTAATGCGCAATAACGCCACGGGACGGCACTCTAATCACAACATGGCGGCAACGGCTTCATCTTTCCGATATTATATTTATCGTATCCTCCCATCTACTTGTTAATTTGTCTAATGATAAGGATATCAAATTATTTTTCGGAAAAGAGTTTTTTTTTTGTATTGTGAGATTTTTGTTTTATGTACCAGTAAACGGGTTTTGACAAATAGCTAATTTTGTTAGACTTACAATATAAACTTAAATGATAAAAATGAAATATTACCAAAGCTTATGTGGTCCGAGATGGTCTTTTATGCTGATCTCTTTGCAAAACTCGAAATGTTATACTCATGAGGACTTTGCTAAATAAACGTCCACCGAGAGTTTTAATGAGTAGGTACAACTAGAGTTATTCTCTGGAAGAACTGATTTCGTGCTAAAGATTATAATGTAAGTTGATTGCATTTTGACAAAAGAGGCTAAGATACAAAACGATTTCTGCAGCCTACTATCCAAGTAGCTTCGTTTATAAGATGAAGTTCCTATTTTTTATTAATTTTACATATTGGTTGTCAGGCAGTTCATAACAAAACTGTTAGCCATAGGTTCTGAAATTAATTGAATAAAGAGTTTCAGCAAACTCTTCTTATGTCGAGAACAGTGGGGATTATGTCTTTATAGTTTAAAAAAGGGAGCAGTGAGTAAAACTATGGATATTGCCAATCTACGATTAAGGTTTAAGGTGATAGAGAAATTAGTTGATTTGAAAGAGATTAACGAGGAATTGCTATTAGTAGATTTGTTAATTGTATTTCCTTGTTTTATTAAAACTAGTTGTCCTGTTGCTTGAATCCGAGCAAGTTTGTACCTAACGACAGGTATGTTTGTTGTAAACAAACATAACAAAACACCTGATATTAAAACTGATGATAACATCATAGATTAAGCATACCTACTACTTAGATAGTCTAACAATAATGCGGATAATGTACTTTCAGTCAAGACGTAGTTTAGACTTCCGTCGGATAATGCCATTGTTTGGAAAATTCAGCCCTTCACTGGATTTAAGTGATGCCCTTTCTTAAAATTCTGAGACATAATGGCAAATCTACGTAAAAATGCCTTTCATTTGACACCTCAAACGTTAAAATCCGACCAGCCGTTATGAGTCATGACTTTAAAGAAAAAACCCTAGCGTATTAATATACAGGATTTCGAATGCACGAAGTTTCACGAACTGTAACACTTTCACCTCAAGCAAATATTTTCATTAAAACAGTTTTACCACGTCAGACTATTGATTTTCGTTATTATTTTTAGGAAGTACCTATGTTTATAAGAATAATATAGTCAATGTAAAAACAAGGAACACTGGAAATATAGATGTTGGCGGTCTTAATTTGATGTTTATGAAAATAAGCATTTTGGTTTGTTTAAATATAAATTATATATAGTAATCAATCTCATGTGAAATAACTTAAATGATTACATTCATTTACTCTTAGATAAAATGTTTCTTTATGGTGTTTTTTATCAGTAATGCTTTTATTTCTTCCATCTGATGATTTTTAGTTGCACATTATCTAATAAACCTATATTTATCTAATAAACCCAGATTTTTTTCTGACGAGCATTTTACAAACAATTCTCGATTTCATATTTGGCCTGACACATCATGATTTCATGATTTTATAACATTGTAATTTTATATGGGTTTACGCTTCATCGTCATAGTATGAATTATAATTATTAATAAAGTTTCAAAATTATCACGATAGACCTTGCTCGTAAAGATACAAAAGGTATATTGTGTAAAAAAGTACGTTTTTATAAATCTTTAAGATTGCCGTTGATAGTTTTCAAAACTGTCAATGGGGTTCAGGGTTCGTGGAGCATGATTTCATTACAAAAAGGATACTTGAATGCTTAGTACGACGCTAGAATAATAATACTTAGTATTTTATACACAATCAAACGCTTTAAAAATGAATACGCACAATATTTTTCATCTACCGTTCTGATATCGTATTGTTACCACTAATTTATTATATATTTTGATATAAAAAATATCAAAAAAATCAATTAAATTCATATCTGGGCACAAATTAAGGAGATTGGGAATATCGATCACTGTTAGTTCATAATTCATAAATAATCTGTTAGTGATTTCGATGTCCACTTCGTTATCACATCATTTATAAATAAATCATGAAGTCGTCTCTAGGTACTAATAGTTCACGAGTTCAGCATAATTTTTAATTACTTCAGTGTAAAATCCACTTGGTATTTTTTTGCCGGTTTTGATTTTTTGCCTATAAATCTCGATAAAGCTGGTCTCTTAGTACTTGACGTTCCCAGCTGAGCCGATGTGCTACGTTCACTCAGCTGTAATCAATTAAATTAGCTCGGCTAATCAACATACTCCGGTTTTAAATCTCAACCTTTAAATAATGCTTATTTATTTAATGCTTATTCATTGATTGACTTCCTTAGGTTTATCGAAGGAGTAATAGTCTATCTCGGGGTTTCTCACCAAGATCTTATTAGTGAATTTCCTTTGGAAAGTGAACTATTAGCATGACCCGCACGGTGAAACTTAAGCCCGGGACCACCATAGAAGTTCCTAACGTGACCCCCCGAACACGTTTTGGGAGGTCCTTCAAAATGTTTTATATATATATATATATATATATATATATATATATATATATATATGTATATACATATAGACACATATATGTGTGTGTGTGTGTGTGTGTGTGTGTGTGTGTGTGTGTGTGTTTGCACTCTAGTGGTCACATTTTTTGTCCAATTTACTTAAAATTTGGTAGGGACGTTCCTTTCTGTAATAAGTTTGACAAGTTCGTTGGGCAAAACAATCGGGAAACTCTAAACCCCTTTTTTGGGGATTAATCGTTCACATTTCGAGTTGTTGGGCCCAAAAAGGGTAAGAAAAGCCCCGTATGTAAAATTAATGCATGTAGAAAGATGGGAATTAGGGAGGGTAAAGTTTTAAGCCTCTCTCGTCATTCTAGCATACATATTTATTTACCAAGTTATTACAGAAAATGTGTTCTGAGTAAACACAGTACGTTGTCTTATGGGGGTTTTACACTAGAAAAACCTGTTATTCCTTTGTTAGAGCACTTTTATCATCCCCAGCAACCTCACGTCTACTTTCAAGCCTGTCTGGACCTTCTCCTAACATTATAATGCGCAAAATTGTAAGCTTTGCAGGTAAATAAAACCAGGAGCATCAGAACAGCCAAAATATCACTGTTTTAAGATTTTAATAAAAATTGGAATAAACGTATATTTTTACTCTGATTTTGAATTAAAGTTTTTATGTGGAAATTCACTTCCCTCACGATAGCGTGCTGCGTGCAAACTCGTTTTAAGTATGTAGTTGTTCAATCGGTAAAGGAATTTCTAACCAGTAATCTAGCCAGATATATGTTTTACCAGGGCCATTAAAGCGTTTATATAGCCGAGTGTCAGTATATTGTACCAGGATCAGTAAAACGCTTTTATAGCCAGTGAGTATGTTGCACCATTACCAGTAATGCATAGATATAGCCGGGTCTGTTATACTAATATCAGTACAGCACCAATACAGTTCCGTAGGAAGGGTATTGAGCCAAAACTAGTTCCGCTTCTTTTTGGCTAGGTGAAGATGTGATACACCAGTAGAGCATCATTCCAATGTGTTTCGCCTGTATCAATGTAGCACGGTTGCAGCCATGTGAACAAGTGCATCTCCATGATAAAAATATGGTGGTGTGTACCAGTACCTGTTCAGCACTACTTATACAATATCTTTGGGCGGCACATGTGTTTTGTAGTAATGCTGGAAGTGCTTGCAGCCAGATCTAGTACAACACCAGTGTTGCCAAGTGGAGGTAGGAAGGGATGTATTGTACTAACATCGGGGAATGTCGCACCGATCCTGCTATTGATTGCACAGTGTAGCCAGGCGAATGAGTGTTGTGCCACTAATAGTATACCGCGAGTGTTGCCTGTTAGAGAAGTGTTGAACTACGAAGCCACACGGAGATCATAGTGGAGTCCCACCATTAAACAGCAGTGTAGCCAGGTGTAGGTAGGAAGGGATGTATTGTACTAACATCGGGGAATGTCGCACCGATCCTGCTATTGATTGCACAGTGTAGCCAGGCGAATGAGTGTTGTGCCACTAATAGTATACCGCGAGTGTTGCCTGTTAGAGAAGTGTTGAACTACGAAGCCGCACGGAGATCATAGTGGAGTCCCACCACTAAACAGCAGTGTAGCCAGGTGTAGGTAGGAAGGGATGTATTGTACTAACATCGGCGGAATGTCGCACCGATCCTGCTATTGATTGCACAGTGTAGCCAGGCGAATGAGTGTTGTGCCACTAATAGTATACCGCGAGTGTTGCCTGTTAGAGAAGTGTTGAACTACGAAGCCGCACGGAGATCATAGTCGAGTCCCACCACTAAACAGCAGTGTTGCCAAGTGTATGTAGGAAGGGATGTATTGTACTAACATCGGCGGAATGTCGCACCGATCCTGCTATTGATTGCACAGTGTAGCCAGGCGAATGAGTGTTGCGCCACTAATAGTATACCGCGAGTGTTGCCTGTTAGATAAGTGTTGAACTACGAAGCCGCACGGAGATCATAGTGGAGTCCCACCACTAAACAGCAGTGTAGCCAGGTGTAGGTAGGAAGGGATGTATTGTACTAACATCGGGGAATGTCGCACCGATCCTGCTATTGATTGCACAGTGTAGCCAGGCGAATGAGTGTTGTGCCACTAATAGTATACCGCGAGTGTTGCCTGTTAGAGAAGTGTTGAACTACGAAGCCGCACGGAGATCGTAGTGGAGTTCCACCACTAAACAGCAGTGTAGCCAGTTGTAGGTATTTTGTACCAGCCCGGTACAGCACAGGTCCGGGCCGTGCAGTGCAGATGTTGAGGTCTAATGAAGATGGCGGAGGGGTCACAGGTTACGGCGCGCCGGTTCACACACACGGCCCCCCGGCTACTCACGATAATTACATTTTATGCGCTTATAAATCAACACGTTATGATTCGGAGCCGAGACTCTAAAGCCCGTGATTGTTTCTCCCGCCTGTGGTCCCACTGGTACAAAATGCTCACTATATTTACTCTGTTACTGTTGAGCCGCCCCGGGCTCCTAGTAACTGTGGACAGTCCGGTTAAATTACACTGCATCACCCTGCCATACCGCCTTGCCCTTTCGGCCAACTTTCTACATTCCTCCGAGATGAGTGTTCGATGCAGTTTGTGCTTGCAGTTAAGATAGATTTATTGGTCGGTTTCTGCGGCCTTTCGTTTTCACCAGGATAGAATCTATGGTTATTCGCTTGGCGTGGCTGTTTCAACTTTGAAAATAGGTCACATTTGAGATTATGTGGCAAGGCTTGGTTGAATTTAACGATCGTAATGGAATACTTAATTTTAGAGTTTAGATCATTTGTGGAACAAAGAAATACGAAAAACCCGTAGGATGCCGAAATGCATATTTCAAAGTGGATATGATCAAATTATGAGTGAAAGCATAAAGGTTCGTTTCCACTCTGTCTGATTCTGTGCAATATCCATCAAAGTTGCAAGCCTCTTGCCTCTTGCAACGTGCATCTTGCGGATTGCCCTTTGCGCTTTGCTCTGTGTTTCCACTATCCATGCGCCAATTTCAGTCAGTTTGAGGATGCCGCCAGAGCGACAAGTGCGTGCTGCTGGTGCCGCAGCAACTTATGTCATTATGTGTCGGAAAAAGGAGGGAAATAACTGATTTTTTAGATAGTAGTTATTTTGAATCAAGATTAGTAGGTGGTGGAGTATTGAGTGAAGTTCGTGAACTTGATAGAGGTAGAATTAAGTTCATTTGCTTACGTTGGAGGTATGGTCTTAGGCTTTTGATTTTTTTCAGTACATCAATGCCATGCGTCTTCCTTGTGCCTAGGCGCAAGAAGTAAGACGCATTAAAAAAAAATCCTAGTGGAAACAAACCTTAACGCAACGCCTTTTGAAACATTTCTATTAATTTAGATCGATTATTGTTAAGCTAGGCTTAAATATCAATCATATAACCGGCTATACTGTAATCAATGATCACACTGTTTAACGGAAGGTCCGGACAGTTTAGTTAAAATGTTGTTTGTAGTTGTAACGTAATAACCTCCAAGTAACAGGACTCAACATTGTAACTATGCAAACCAACAGTCGATAAATAAAGTAAAGGAAGTTGATTTATTTAATTATGATAAAAATTGGCTTTTATATACATTAATGATTATAAGTACTGTATAGGAGTAGTTAAAAATATAAATAATAACAAATTATCATAAAACAATATAAAATGAGAAAACTCCTAGTCCTGTCCGTTACTGAAGTTGTTTAATGCGTGCGGGGATGTTTCTGATAGGTCGAGGGAATCTTTTGGGCCGGGTTGTGGTAGACAGTTGTCGCGGTAGCAAGAGATGATAACACTTCCCTGGGATGCTTATTTCAGAAGGGAGAGGAAGAGGTTGTACTTCTGGGGCGGATGGGGGTAAGATGGTGATCTTCGTTACCAATTTGAATGATTTGAATTTCTTAACTGCGTGAAGAATTGATGAAGAATGAATTTCTTAACCTATATGATACTGGACCATCTCAAACGTTTCCAAATTTAAGGCCCCCAACCTTGTATTGACCTTAGACGTTGGCATTTTGTTCATGATTGCTTTATTTCCTTCAACACATCGAGTAGGAACGACGACTCCCACTCCCGAGTAGGAACGACGACTCCCACTCCCGAGTAGGAACGACGACTCACACTCCCGAGTAGGAACGACGACTCCCACTCCCGAGTAGGAACGACGACTCCCACTCCCGAGTAGGAACGACGACTCCCACTCCCGAGTAGGAACGACGACTCCCACTCCCGAGTAGGAACGACGACTCCCACTCCCGAGTAGGAACGACGACTCCCACTCCCGAGTAGGAACGACGACTCCCACTCCCGAGTAGGAACGACGACTCACACTCCCGAGTAGGAACGACGACTCCCACTCCCGAGTAGGAACGACGACTCCCACTCCCGAGTAGGAACGACGACTCACACTCCCGAGTAGGAACGACGACTCCCACTCCCGAGTAGGAACGACGACTCCCACTCCCGAGTAGGAACGACGACTCCCACTCCCGCCACCGACGGAGGCAGTCTCGCCGGGGCGAGGGCTCGTCGTTAGCGGGGTTCAATGTAACTACAGCGGCGTTGAACTGATTCGAATTTTCGGGTTTATTGGGCAATTGACGGGTAAACAAAGGGTATAAACAGCGGGTATAAACAAGTTTTATTGGGAGAGGCAGGCGGTAGGTAGAGCCCGCCATATAACCGCCGCCGCGCCGTACCGGGAACTGGTTAACACCCGCTATCAGCTGGGCTAGGGACTCCGCCCGACCAGGCTGTCGAGGGAGGTGGTTTGGTTATTGCACTTTATTATCCATATCAGCCTCCGAGCACACTTCATAATAAACTGAGTTTTCGTCATGCTGCTTCAAAACAGCTGTTTTCAACACGCGTTGAGATGCTAATGTTGTTCTTTTTATTCCTCGGATAAAAACGTATTGTTTTCATGATCTTTTCGTCCTAGGCCATCTTGATGACACTAGATGGCCACTTTGTAAACACTTTTAATGACACTTTTTGTCAAGGCCATCAGCTATTAATATTAACTGAACGAATTATTCAACTTGCCGACAGTGAAAACTTGTGTAACAGCTGTTTATTTAGAGTAGCAAGATTAAAGCGAAGTCTTAATAGGAAAAAAGTAAACAACATTTAATTTTTGCCAAATTGTTATCTTAATATTTTTTGCAGTATGACGAAATATATAGTTCATCACTAGGACCAAAAATGAAGCTTTCCTATACGAGTTCAAGTTTAACTTTAGCTTTAAGTTTAGGGAAAATGAGCGAGGTTGAAATATAATATTTACCATCACATAGTAGGTAGTCGGTGGACTTAAAAACTTGTAGTGTACGTAATTATTTTCTACAGATGATAATATACTACAGATATTTTCTACAGATATAATTGGGAGGGAAACAACTTTTCATACAACTGTGTTCTAAAACACATGGTAAAACAATTGTTTTCTTTTTAGCGAGCGAAAAACTCGTTTTCGCTCGCTGCGACTTACTTCCCCCCTCTCTGCCGGTAGTACAGCTGACTGATTGTTGATTTGGTCCAAATTAACTAACAGTTCGTAACCTCAATCCTGTGAATTCAATACAAATGGATAAAAGTTAATTTGTTATGTTGTGTAGTACCCAAAATTGCAGTTGTATAACCAAAAGTGTACGTAATTCGAGTGGTAAGTGTCTTCCTCGCTTACACACAGTTTACACGGGAACAGATTACGTTTACCTAGAAAGACCTACTTTACACTTCTAATAAATAACTATTTCCTGCAACCGCACCTAAAGTTCGTCTTTAAGATGTGGTGTTTAGTATTAATCATTCAGTGTTAACATAACATGTACAAAAGTTGACCTTATCATGTTACTCGTCAAGTGCATACGGGGCACAAATGAACTAGTGGTTATCATTGCGCGCTTTGAATGTTACATGTGGACGATCCCACGGATCCATGGAGAGGCCGATGAAATAGAAGAGCCAGCCAAGATTTTACTGACCTATAAAATAAAAATAAAATATAAAACTAATAGTAATTGCTAGCTCAGTGGTTTCCAAGAGATGAATATATTTGTTCGATAGTAAATGGCACTATTAAACATTTAATTTTCATTGTTAAAATTAACTCATTTTCTTTTTCTTTTTAAAAATCGATATTATTTTTCAACAGCATAGCTCAAACAATGCTTTAGCTTAGCTGTTACAACAATTGAACTCTAAAGAAAATATTAGAACACAATGTTCAGAACAGATTGTTTTGTAGCTGAATAAAATCATTAAAACAACAAAACTGTCAGTACGAATCCGAAAATAAACATATGGAGCAGGTGTTTTAGTTCTATGCTAAACAAGTGCACGAATGAATATTTATGAATGCTCTTCATTTGAATATAGTATAAAGCCCTTTTGCCGTGTTGTATGATCTTGTATTTTGGAATACAATATTTAAAAATTACTTTTATGAAAACGTCTACTTCAGCCCATGCATTTGCATACAGTATTAGTGTAGTTGTGAAGTCACTTTTTTAAAATTCCAGTGGTAACTTATGATTTTAAAGTAGAAAAATGGTGTGCGGGTACTATATCAAATATTTAATTAACGCTTGAAATTAATTCCGATTATTAATTTACTTTTAACTCGTATTTTATACTGTAATTAATCAGTTTTCTCTAGACAGAGATAACACAGAGATTGAGTTAAACTCAATTTTAACTTATTAAGCTATAAATAGAATTGTATAATTGTTATTTACTTTTACAAGAAGTTGTACATTTGCTACATAATGTAGTTGTACATAAATGTTTAACTTTAATACATTTGTTTTTTCACTATATTTCCAAGAATGTTATACGTACAGATTGAACAGCATCGGTCTAACACAACCGCCCTGTCAAACGCCTTATATTTTTTACTCATGTTTACGGTCCTGTCGTCACCAAACCTGCCCGTAGAAATTAACCATCAAAGAAACTAAGTTTCGAAATTGGTTTCAATCAAGATTTCCGCCGTCGTAAAGCCCGAGATATAGACGTACAACGGCGCAGGCGACACGACGACGGGCGGGCGGCGCGGCGGCGAGGGCTCCCGGGGCTTGACACAAAATATCGTTGATTGTAACTTATTATATTACTCGGAACGTATCAGAAATGTCGACTGCCGATTTTGGCAGGGCTCGTAAAGATACGGCCGGTGTACAAGGCTCTAAACCCGCATATTAAATTGCTGTCTTCATACAGCTTGTGTAATACACCATTTTATTACGTTGCCTCCATCGGCCTTGAAGTAAGTCTGTTGATTTAGTAATATGGTGTTCGAAGCTGTAATTTCTGTAATAAGTGAGTTTGTGCCTATTGTTGTTACTTTTTATAACCAAGCGTTTTTATTTAAAACTACACTTTGCAATTTTGGCCAAAACAATGCGTTTTTCTGTAATGTAACATACAAATTTATTTTAAATAACATATATCCGGAAAAATCCAATTAAAAGATATGCAGCTAACAATCAACAAAGGTGAACTCAATTTTCAGAGCATAGTTCTATCTGATATGTCAAATTACTCGGCGTTTTTGCATTTTAAGGTCACACAAATGTCAGAAAATTCCAAATGTATGATATTTCAATAGTATTTATAGAGTATAATCTTGTACATCAAAATGTACAGATTTAAAATTTGGAAACTTATAAAATCCAATCAGATCTGGATATGTACAGTAAATCTGGTTAATCAATGTGTAGGGTTCTAATACAGAAGGTCTTTTTAGTTGTTTTTTGATGCTAAAAAATGTCTGTAAAAACTACTGGACCGATCAAGATTACGTAAATGTGGTATGAGGATTAAATGCCAAGATAATTCAAGGGCCTGTTTCCCTTTCGGAAGTCCTTCAATACCCCAATGGCCTTCGAATTTCAAGTAAAAGTCATGGAAAGGGAGATTTTATTTTGTTATAACTAGCAGTGTCCGGCGCACATTGCTGCGCCCAAGAATAAAACACATCACTGAAAAATCTTCACTCATAATATTCAAATTTCAACACTACATAAATCAATTAACAGTTGTATAAAATCATTTAAGTCAAAACTGATCTTTTCATCCAATAAAATCAAAACAAATCTTTGCTTCATATTAATAATATTGTAACTTTGATGGGTTGAAGTCCCAAAGTCCTAGGACCTTTATTTATGGGTTTAAACCACCCTAGTGTTATCCTATAACCCATTAAACTACGCAAAGATTCGTGAATTTCTGTTGAGTGGTTTAGAAGTCCACAAAACATATATATCACTTCACTATACTATCACTTCATATAAAACATACATTCACTTTGATTTATTACCTGTTTATGCATATACCGGTTGTCCACAAATTACCTTTCCGATATTAGCATGTTTGGAAGGTAAAATAATTTGATATTTTAGTTGGGCTTGATTTTTTGTGAAACACTTGTTTTAGTTGTATTTTTATTGTTGTCCTTTTTGGCTTAATTTCGTATCTATCTTATTCGTAAAAATGGTATTTTCTTCTGAAGGGAGGGCAAGGTGATGTGTCTCGTCCTCAATAACTATTTTATTTGTTGAAGTACATCCTATTCCACAATTTGTTTGTTCCAATGTCAGATACAGGGTCTATAAAGAGGTTCCTTGAGTAAAGGTTCAAAAATTCCTTCCTACCATTGGCATGGCTCATCGTACTTAATAAGATAAATCAACAATTGCTGAGTTCTTTGGACAAACAGCCGGTCGAATAACAGACTAATTAAAATCGTGTTGATTTATTCTCATCATTCCAAATCAAGTAACATTTGTATTATTCCCTTGAAGGTGGTCTAATCTGCTCTGATAAATATATTGCGCTACTAAGCAAAGATCGTTTTCGTAAGTGAAACCAAATTATCGAATCTTCTTTTCAACACTTTTATAGTGAACAATGAATTTAATTTAGTGTTTAATCGTTAAAATAGTAAAAACACTACTAAGAGTAATCTGTATGGGTCTGAATTATTAAGTAAAAGGTTTAGTAAACTCCTTCACATTCACAATAAAATCAATTTTCACAATAAACTCAATATAACTATTACCCAGTTTATTTAACATGATTTTCTTATTTCTGGTGGGCCATCTAAAATAAAAAATCAATAGAAAAATTGACAACACATTCATTTGTTAAGGTACAACAATTGAATCGTAGTTTTTTTAATCAGGTGAGTTTTTACCATTTAAAATATTTACAGAAAATTACAAATGGACATAAATTATGTTGTTTTTACCATTTTCGATTTACATAGAACTTTGTATACATATCAGTTAAGCACATATCATTATTATTAACATTGTCTTCCTTATCAGAGGAACCTCATTATCTTTGTGTATTTTTGACGGTTGTAGGAGTAGGTGTTAACAGAATAATAATTAGCAACTGTTTTAAACACTAGTTGATTCGTGAATTGAAATAAAGTAAATTTTTGGCAATATTGACGTATATTATCGTACTACACATATCTAGCTTTTATGATTTAAACAGTGAAATGGAACAATAAATTAATCAATTTAATAATTTTATATTATATAATTTACAGTCAGCGTGTATGTTAGAGTGTTTTTTGTTTAAGTCGATTGAGCTGGACGCTACATAGACCATTTGTTGTATTCCACCATGTTCTATAGAACTCCACACCTAACCTCTTCTCGCTTGTCGCAGGTACATCCACAGCAAGGAGAAGCCGTTCAAGTGCGGGGAGTGCGGCAAGGGGTTCTGTCAGTCGCGCACCCTGGCGGTCCACAAGATCCTGCACCTGGAGGAGTCCCCGCACAAGTGTCCCGTCTGCAGCCGCAGCTTCAACCAGCGGTCCAACCTCAAGACCCACCTCCTCACCCACACGGATATCAAGCCCTACAACTGCTCGGCCTGCGGGAAGGTGTTCCGGCGCAACTGCGACCTCAGGAGGCACAGTCTGACGCACAACCTGGGCGCCGTGGCCGAGGGGGTGCCGCTCAGCCTGGAGGCCGCGGCGGCCAGGGACAAGGCGGAGGCAGCGCAAGCATCGGACTCGACAGTGGCCGCGCACGAGTTGACTTAGGCTCAGAACACGTCATCGATTATCTCATCTTTGCAATATTTCGATCTCGTTCTACTTCCCCTTTTTAAGTAGAAGTTATATTTTACGTTCTAACGAATAATATTGTTTTTATCAAGATTAGAGATTTTAAAATTGTAAGACTTTAAACACTTCACACTTAAAAACTGTAGTGACAACTCAAATGAATTTCTATTGATTTTCATTTCTGGAACTAGGTTTTTAAAATCAAAATCAACCGGTAGATGAAATTGACAGTTCAACACTACATTTAGCCTAAATCGTGATTATATTAAATATATTGCTAGATCGGAATGTTAGTACTTTTAACACTGCGTTTGGGTTCTTCAGATTTAAGTTAAATATAAAACAAATAAATATCGTTATTAGTACAGATCTAAAACCACGGGCGGAAGAGTTGCACTTGTTGACTGATTTGTTTTGTCGCAGAAAACTAAAACCGTACTTTAGTTGTCTGTGATTTTGTGATGGTTGTTCCATAAGCCAACATGTTTTTGTTCAATTTCAACCTCGATATTAACTAAATAAATGCTCAATATATTCAGTACTCAATCAGGGTTACTTTCGTTTATGTAAACATATCAAGAAAAACAAATTGTACGAAATATTGCAAACATTGTTACAGAAATTTCCTGAACATAAGACTTTGAAATTGACATCCTTTGGATGCTGTGATATTTGTGACAATAAACAGTTTTTATTTAAAACGGTTATCTTATGTGTATATATTTACAAAAGTCTCAGATATTTTTAGTAAAATTAGACATAATCGTGGTTCTCTTTATATTTTTAGATGTTTAGAGATATAAATTAGGAGTAAATCTGTGCAATGTCTTGTTTAATTACTTGACGAGAGTTTATTTAGATGTTTTCTGTGTTGTTCCACCGTCGTAGAATTAGTATCAACTGCGACTGATCTGGTAGATCTTTTACGTGTAATATATAGTAGATAAATGTTATGAATTCTTATTTAGATCATCGTTTATTCTTTATTCTTATTCATCATCGTTAGAATAATGTAACACAGATGATAACATGATCTTACAAATGTACAAAATCATCATGGTTTTTACCTGTAAATATTGTTTAAATATTCGTTTTACCATTTGATTCTTTTGAGCACAGCTTTAAAATATTGTAATTATTTACAGATTTATAAAAATAATCTTTTTGTTCTCAATTTCATCAATCATGATTGGATGAGTATTCAACCTAATTACTATCATGAATTTCCAATGTATATATGTTTGGGGCGAATTCCTTTGTATTCAGAAAATGCAATAACTCGAGGAAAACCAGACTCTCTGAAACCTCTTAAGAATGCCAGTAATACATGTGCCCTAGAAATAGTCCCCTTAGTGATACGTGAGCCAGATTTAAAGCGTTTCTTATGTTGTACATATCCCATTTAATTAGAATAGTTTCATAATAAATCTAATATTCACGTTTCCAGTAGCTTGGTCGACTGATGTTTATATTTTATTGATTTTATCATTTTCAGCATTTTATATGCCCAGAGTTTAAGTTGATGCAGTTCTTTTAATATTTTGTTAAATGTTGTTCAATCTGTTGTAATTGATGAAAATGTTTAATATATATTAAAACTCTGTTCTGTCTATTATTTAAAAACCCTTGAACGTGTTGGTATATCCTTAAAATAGCAAATAGACACCAGTTCAAAGTTTCGTGTAAATGTAAGTACATTACAGCGGAAAATATATAACTTAACGAGCTTTTAAAAATACATTAAATAAAACTTTCAACATTCAAATTAATTTTACCTGGTTTAATGAGTTTTATGTATTTAATCGACTTAAATTTAAATTAATGCTACTGATTGATTTATTTACTGTCATATTAATGTATTAGATGCAATTTATATTATTATGCTAATGTAACTGAGCAAATTTCACTTTTTACTCTAGGTAAAAATAAAATAATAATAAAATATCATAACAGTGTTAGTAAAACTGCTTTAAATTTATCTTCACCTAATTTATGTCTATGAAGTTTTTATTTGAAACTTGTACCTGCCTTCAAGTTGAAGGAATCTTTGAAACACTCTGTATTAAACGAGTTCGCACACAGCACGCTGACGTAAGGGAAGTGAATTTCCACATACAAAACATTTAAAACTCAAACCCAGTGTAAAAACATGCATTTAAGCCAATTTGATTGAAATTTGAAAACATTTATTTTTTGGCTGTTCTGATGCTCCTGGTTTAATTTACCTGCAATGTTAGGAATAGAATTTTGCGCATTATAAGTTTAGGAGAAGGTCCAGTCAGGCTTAAAAGTAGGCACGAGGTTGCTGGGGATGAAACAAATACACCAACAAATGAATAATCCTTTCTAATGTAAAAACCACATAAGACAACGTACTGTGTTTAGCCGATATTCATTTTCTTTAATAACTCGTTACATATTTATGCTAGAATGACGAGAGAGGGCTTAAAACTTAAGCCTAACTAATTTCCACCGTTTTACATTCATTAATTGTACGTCCGGGGTTTTTCTGACCCTTTTTGGGCCCAACAACTCAAAATTTGAAAGAATAATCCCCAAAAAAGGGGTTTAGAGTTTTCCGATTGTTTTTCCCAACAAACTTGTCCAACTGATTATAGAAAGGAACGTCCCTGCCAAATTTGAAGTAAATCGGATACAAAATGCGACCGCTAGAGTGCACACACACACACACACACACACACACACACACACACACACACACACACACACACACACACACACACACACACATATATATATATATATATATATATATATAATTTTGAACGACCCCCAAAACGTGTTCAGGGGGTCACGTTAGGAACTGCTATGGTGGTCCCGGGCTTATGTTTCACCGTGCGGGTCATGCTAATAGTTCACTTTCCATAGGAAATTCACTAAAAAGCAAAACTGCTAATCAGAACTATTAATTCAAACAATTGTAACAATACTTTTGTGGGCACGTGATCGTCATGTACTTGAGTTTTTGTGAAATAAACGGAGTCTCGCCGTTATAAGGTGATAAGCTGTACTACATCTCTTTTTGTATCAGGATTGCTGCTATGTGGCTAACGCACTGACTAAAAGTTGGTATAAATGCAGTTGGATGGAGAGCAAAAAGAACAAGCAACGATGCCAGGACAACTCAACTATAGGTATGGTTTGTTTTAGATTTATAATAAACCAACATGAAACTGGTTATAATGACCACATGAATACTGCAAGGATCTCAACAAATAAATACTTCAATATTAAGATGTGTGAATATGAACAGGTAAGGTTGAGTTTAAAACTGAGAACTTCGTATGTTGATTTATTATTTAGATATCTTAACTTTGGTTTTTATTAACTCAACTGTCATACTTGCATGACAACGTTAATAAGAAGACTGAGGATATATTGACTCTGTTGTGGATTCATTTAATTTACAGGGAAATAATACAGTTTTGAATCAAAGGAGATTAAAATATTTCAGTTGTTTTAATGATCCCCTTTTATAATGTTAAATTACGAATTTTTAGACATACTCATAACTAAATTAGTAGTGCCAATTCAATTTCGATTAATAACAGTGTACTATTTTGATGTTTTAGATAAGTAATTTCAAAAGTTTAGTAAAAAAAAGTGATTTGACATAAGCAAGTGAGCTTTAACTTCGCTTTAAAATCTTAGGAGATGTTACATTTCAACTGAAAAAAAAACTAACCATAACGGCTACAGTTAACCGGGCAGAATCCGGGGATATGACAAAAAATTCGTATATGAACTTTTTAGGAGGAACATTTAAAAATTGGATTAACAATCAAAGATGGATTGAACTGTAGTTTTCACAACGACGCATACTATTCGATCCGCCGGCAGACCACCTAACTACGCGAGAAGGGGTAAAATGGGCAGAATGCAAGGTAAAGGCAAAAGGTCTTAAATATTGTAGCAAAAGAGGGAAGACCATTTGAAATTAAATGATTAGGAATAAGAAAATTCAAGAAAACAAAACTAAAAAACCGTTTTAAATACCTATGCATTGGGTATGAAAATCTAAATTGACATACACTAAAAAAGGGTTCATATTTTGCAAATTGGTCACAATTTTTGAGTCTGCAAAAAAATAAGAACTGTCTTTTTACTAGCTTACTCAGGGAGTTTTATTTTGCTCTAAAACAATTCAAGATTACAAAATGGACTTCATTGCTGGGAGGAGGAACTTGTTATGATGTAGGGTTGTGCTGAGTATCACAGAACCATACTATATTTAAAAGTATGATAAGCAGTCATAAAAGAGAATTTTTATTTTTTCGTTACAAATACTGCCTATACTACACTGGTATCTATATAAATTTTTAAAACTGGTTTTCATTAGAAGTGGCAATACTGGGTCGGATAATTTATTTTACAATATCAGAAACAGTTCTCAGGCAATTGTTCATACATGTAGTCTGTTATATGTAGGATTTGTTTCTACGAGAACTTCTGTATAATAAAATCCTATTAATTTTTCTTTTACATCTGAAAAAACCTACATATCTGACATTTATAATATTTTTAAGTATAATGTGTAAATAATATGTTACTGGAATCTGAATTGTATTAATATATACAGACACACGCTTTGTGTTATGTGTGTTGTTGGACTGGATTCTTAAACAAAATAGTTGTTATTAACTGTTGGCCATAAATACTGGCAACTGTGTTCAGCTCTCGTTCCTGTAATTTAAGAGTATATTTTTAATATTTTCCATGGAAAATATTCAAATTAAAATTGATTTTCACAGTTTCTGTTAAAGATACAACTAGGGAAAACAAAACACTTGTAGAACTATAGTGAGATGATCACTATGACCAAATTTAAAATGATAGAGTGCATAACTCATCAAAATTTTATGTATTTCCTATTGAACTAAAATAATACTTAGTCTCATTTCAAAAATGACGAAATAAAATTTTGAACATGGGTTCATGAGTAGGTTCATAGGTTCAATCATTTTGCCCAAACAAAAAACAAATAACTAAAGTCAAAATTACAATAATCAGTAACAAACAACAGGAGGGTGTAAAGCCAGGTTTTGCTATTAGTTAAGGTTAAGGAAATAGAGGAATATAACTACGAAAACGTAGTTCTGGAATGTTCACCACCTTCACTTAAACCTTCATATTATATACACCTATCCACTTAAAATGGCACAATTAACACGCTTCTCTACATTTGGTCAATCTTTTCTTTGAGTCTGGGGACAAATCCATATTTAATACAGCCATACTTAGGATAGGCTAAATTGACATATTCACCTTTCAACCAGCCTGGAAGAGGTGTGTAAAACCTAATAACTAAATAACAATCTAACATGGGAGTGAAAGCCACTGTAACTGGTCTCCTTACAGCACTGACTGTCACAAATTGGCAAATTGTTTTCCATGATTAGATTTAATACCGATTTGATTAATATCTACATCATAAAAATTGCTCCTTAAGCCACCTTATCCAATAGCCTACTGGTTACAAGTAATGCTTTGTCCCACAAATAAGTTGCCGAGGTATACACTTTGGGTATGTTCTTTGTGTAAGTTCTCCAAGATACATTTTACCAGCACCTTCCCCGATTTCAACACGGAACATAACTTTGAAATCTTAAATGAAGACAAATATTTGGATTGATATTTTTTCGTATTTTTATTTTGTTTATTTTTTCTTTCTAGTTTTGAATTACTTTCAAGGGTTGACCCAAAATAAAAAGTTTTCAGTTTAAGTGTATTTGCAAAACATCGGTTTAAGGCACACAAAAAAAACAACAAATATACGTATATGAAACGAAGGATGGTCAGTTTTGCCAGAAAACAACTGTTGTACAGTATGTTCAAAGGAACGGTAATTCTGAGTCCAATTTTGCACACCGGCAGATATATAGCATTAAAAATACTGTACCAAACCACAGGTTTCATTACAGATGATTTACAGCCTAAATATATGTTTTTACATATCATAACCAGCAGTGGTCTCCGACTTGACACTGATATCAGGTATATTCAATGTTTTAATTGTTACAATTTCTTATACATTTTATTTCAATTAACCACTAGAAACTATGTCGTCATTTATTTATTGAAAAAATGAACATGCACAAACTACTGAATAATAGACTATAACGATATTTTATAAGTATAACCCAAAGCATGATTAAAATATAAATATCAAGTATAATGGTATTCAAATTGAATTAACAAGCTCAACATGAAAACTCTTATAACTGAATCCATCATATCAGTTGACAGTTACAACTCTTATTCAAAATGTTAAATTAAAAACAGTAATAAAATTATGTTGCTAAATATACAGCAACTTTAACAATTGTTTCCAGCTGAATTCTAATAAAGCAATTGGTTAAACTGCCTGTTTGATAAGTTATAAGTGTCACAGACTAAATGATAACTTAAACTTTCATACCCTTTAACGTTTTAAAAAATAGCGTGTGAATGTAACTCAAAACATCTAAAATACTTAAATTAAAATGAAAAATATACAGATTTTAGTTTTCTAACAAATAAGGATAAACTATTCAATTATTGATAATTTTATAATAAAGGAAGATTTTTTCTAAGTGATAATTTAGAAAAATTAAATTTGTCCCTTATCTACCTTGCAGAGAAAATTATCAAAGAGCTATAATAACAAGTTTAAAACTTTACAAATATATGTTGTATAAGTTCCAATTTTTGGGAAATATCTGTTGCTCAACAGTATTCTAATTTCCGTTTTACTAATGCATTGTATAGTAGATACATTTTGTCTCAATTCTAAAACATTTAAAATGTTTAAAAAATATAATAATATATAGCATATGTTACAAAGAGCTGTAATAAATTATCAACACATACTGAATTTCAAATGAAGAAATTAAATATATCATCGTGACAATATATGTCTAATATTAAGTATTGTTACATATAAATTATTTAATATTGATATAAGTATTTTTAAACGTTTATGTCAAGTGTAGGTTTGGCCATAAAGTTTCGATCTTAAACTAAACGACACTTACGAATGAGTTCTCCAAATGCCAAAGCAGTTTAAGTCAAACCTTTGCCGGTAAACAGTTACACATCTTAACCACTACCCAACAATCAATAAGAAGGGACCTCCTTAAATTCAAGCAGGCCGATTGAGTGGCGGCGTGAAAGGCCTATTTATTTCATCCATTCACTCCAATCTCGAGGACGCGCGGACGGGATAAGAGGTGTGATGATCCGTCAGGGTGGCCACCTCAACAGCATCGCCGACAATGGTTGGTAAGCCTGCTGCTACATCCGAGGTGCGATGTGACCAGGTGTGCCGGTATGCTCGGCTTTCGAAGCCTCGATTAACTGCAGGTGAAGTGGAGTGGCGTTGGCAGTCGGTACAATGCGGGCATTCGGTGACAATTTGCCGTGAAATTGGCACCACTGGGACCACCCAGAGGCCCAGAGGTGTCGGGATAATACAGTGTTGTCGGATAGGCCTCATCCGGTCTCCCACTCACTCCAGAGAACATATACAGACCGTCCGTCTGGCACTACACTTCACCAACAGCCGGCGACTCCTCAATGGTAACTGATCCGACCTTCTGGCCCATTGAGGAATACGTCTCAACAGTACGTCTCGGAGACAAAGCTGACAAGATGGATTGACAGCTGCTACGGAATAATATGCACTGTGTGAAATTGGAAGTATTTTCAGTACTCAGGCTGAGGCATCGAGTACAAAATGAGTAGAGTAATAACGAACACTCCATTATTTTGTTTTCCTTGGTTTTAAGAGGGTATCTAATAAGAAATTACAGAAGGAAATTTACTATGTTTATATGGCATATGGCGGATGAAATAAATCGTATTACTGGACTATATTATTCGTTCTTCTTTTAAAAGTTACCAATGGTATTGAACCATGTACAAATTTGTATCCTTGTGATCATTTAAAATTTATCTAACATTCTTTGTCCATACCATAAACACAATCGTGGACAATTAAAAAAAATATCGGTTTGACAATAAAGAGCAAAAGAAGGTTGTTTGTAATGGAGCGTTTTAAACGAGTTAGAACTGGTGAAGACTGCAAAATTAATTCTTGAGCACACTGAGAAATCTGTTTATTAGTTGCATCAATAAAATGTTTTCGTGGCTTGGCTAAAAATATCTGGGAAATAAGGAAAACCCCTGAGATTTATCAGCTTTGATAGAAAAACAGCACGAATTGAAAAAATAATATGCCTGATGTTTACCAACCAGACTTAAGTAATGTTTATAGACATTGAACCCGATATCCGGGTGACAACCCATAACCCCCGGGTGCCCATAAATAACATGAATTTTATAGAGTACTCTTTAATGTCAGCGACCAATATATTTCAACCAAACATGTAAAAACATTCAAGCAACATCTAAATATACAAATATAAATTAGTAACAGACACAGAAGCAAAGTATGGCAAAACGTAAGCGATAAAAACAAACTGAGAAGTAATGACGGCTGACGCTGACCAGCTTCATTGTAACCTCGCTGCAGACCATACGGAAGTGCTGGTGGAATTTGGACAAGTTTTAGGTATTTTTCTCACCTGAAGACGGGATCAAATTCCAGATCCCGAAACTTTGTGAAACATGTTTTTACTAATGAGTGATAGAAAATGATTATGCATTATTTCTTAAATACTTCTCTTGTTTAAAACAACTGTAAATTTAGTAAAACTGGATTCAGTTGTGAAATATCTACAACTGATTTATAACTGTTTTATCACTATTTTAGAACTTGCGATTCTGTAGCCAATTAAATTCCGTTTTAAAGTTAATAATCCAGCTAAGTTACTCTTATTACATAGAAAACGACTCATCCAACCCAATATAAAATTAAATGATTATATTTCATAATTTCCCCTCCCCAATTAAAAAGATATACATACAATATATTAACTATACAAAACTGCAAAACAGTTCTTTACTGAACAGATAAACTGGACAGCTAACTCATTCTTTCTTATAAACCGCTTCTTCGTAAAGGGCAGAATAAAATAATCGAAAGATAGTGAAATACTTTTGTAACATAATATTATAACATTTTTTTGTACCTTACTCAAACCAAGATCGCTGTACGAAATTTCTATGTGATAATGGTGACACGCAAATAACAATACTGGTTATCCAACAATATCGGTTCAGGTCCGCCATTTATCCTTTACATGGTTAGAAAGTACATGAAAGTTCTAAACTTTAAAACATAACCTACGATAAAGCATGGGCTACGAGCGCAAATACAGGCAAATACCCTGTTGATCTTTATGCACATTCAGGCCCTGTGGGACTCTTGTTGTCTGGTCCACACGATTCCGGTTCTCTAACCATGTGATTGTGTCTTTTGGGTTTATGTGAAAGGTCAAGTCCAAAAAGTCTCCAATGAACCTTTTATCAAAATTATTTGTTTTAAATTTACTGTTGGTGATGGTATGTTATTATTTATTATTTTGTTCTTATCAAAATGTCAGAGCTGAGATTAAGAAGTAACACAGCCTTCGCATCAACATTAGTGATGAAATGCGCAATGTTGGATAATCGCATTGGTATCTTTTACCCAACAGTAGGAACCTGTTCACTATCAACAAAATTATCTCCAATAAAACTGAGAAATATCTATATAATCGACATGTGAGTTACTAAATTCTTTACACTTCAAAAAAGTTTTACAATTGTTTGGGGGACACCCAGTACCTGTTTTAGCGAATTTCCCCTATAGGGAAGAATTATCGTATTTCCCCTATAGGGAAGAAGCTATTACCGTAGTCGGCATGGTAAGACCTAGGCCCGGGACCATGATAAATTTTCGTTTTGAGGTCCCTAGATGCCAAATCACCATTCTGTCAATACTGAATATGTGTGAGTCCGGAGGCACGATAACTTTCGTAAAAATGGTCCGATTTTGATGTAATTTGTTACAAACGTGTAAAGCGACATTTATGACTTTAAGTTCGAAAACCAAACAGATCCCTTTATCCGAAGGAGTATTTTAGAGAGGTTTTGTTCCATAATACTGTTTTGTTCAGTTTTCTACATTTAATATTTTAAGAAATCTAATTGTAATTTCCACCATTGGATTTGAATTAAAAAACGAACAATTTGGTGTTTTGATAATTTCTCTACGTCAATTGGTTACAGAGATATTCAAAATACTAAACTCAGTGCGTTGTCCAATGTTGTTCTTGTGGAGTATAAGAAAAATTGTATATCTCGCTTATTTATGAATGTATCCGGACGAAACTTCATACTTCATCTCGTTGTGGTCTAGTGATAAAAGTCCAAAAAACAATATTTTCCCAATGGTTTCTGTAGCAGCAAAACTGCGTACTCAGCCCCGATTTTATTCTCAAGGAGAATAAGAAAAATGTTATGCCTCACTTAATATGAGCATAAGCTAATATCACTTGGTATGTAGCTTCACCTAGTTGAGTTACATTGATATTTGAATAAAAAGCCTTAATTTGTGTTCCTTATTGCAGCAAACCTGCGTACTCAGCCCCCCTTGTTATTCTTATGGAGAAAATTAAAATTGTATAAATTACTTATTTATTAATAGATATGGATTAAACTTGGTATGTGGCTTTACCTGGTTCTTGTCTGTTGATATTTGTATTAAAACCTAATATTTTCTGTTTCTTGTTGCAGCAAAGGTGAGTATTAAATTTTATAAACGGTTCATTTACGAATATTTATCTATAAAACTTGGTAAGTGGCTTTATATGGGTATATATATATATATATGCATTGGAAATTCGATGTAATAAGATTCACCAATTGGTTGTAGTTCTTAAACCAGATATAACGCGAGAGAGAGAGAGAGAGAGAGAGAGAGAGAGAGAGAGAGAGAGAGAGAGAGAGAGAGAGAGAGAGAGAGAGAGAGAGATGTTGAGAGGGGGGAGAGAGAGAGGGAGAGAGAGAGAGAGATATTGAGAGAGAGACGCTGGAGGAATTGTAAACGCTTCGCTAACGTAATCTTTGGTTTGAGTGCAGAAATTAGTTCATGTTCCAAGCGTAAAAAAGTGTCTGCATTCTTAACTCTCGACCTAAACTTTTTGGCGCTGGTGTGTTTTTCCTAATTGCTACTAGATGGTGGTCAATACTAAAGCTACTTAACGTATACTATAATAACTACTTCATCCCTCCCCCAACGCCGCCACTCCTGCAACCCGCACTAATGCACCACCACTCTCCTCGGCGATTGTCATCGCTCTCTCTCCAGCCTCCGCCGAAAGACATCGACAGTCGACAGTTGGCTGACAGGCGCTACCGAGGGGCGTGCACCCCTCTAATGGACTGTCCGTCCCGTCTTATGTTTACGAATTACCCAACCACCAATTTTCTTGATCCTACCGCGGTATTTGACAGAGGCATTGTGCACCTGGGAACTGGGAACCGCCACTGAGGCTAATAGCGCGTCTATCAGACTCGAGTTGTGAGTCATCCTCTCTGCTCGAGTGGGAGCTTCCTGCGTACTCCAGGGTGTTCCAGTAACGAGTCAAGGGAATCAGGATTGTGTTAAAGTTGCTTTAGATGCGGAAAAATATTTAGGAAATGTATAATTGCTGAGTGAAATATATTTTTAATTGACGTCTCGATATTAAAGCAAAATCACATTGAAAAAGTATGTTTCGGCTCTAGTTGAAATAATACTTCTGCTGTATGATTCTGTAAAGTAAAAGACGGGGTTTTCCTATTTTGTGAGTTTCAACGCCAATGGAATTTCTGTACGTTTGTTGGGGAATGGCCCAATCACTGGGCTTGTTACATCCCACATAATGGGATAAAATAAAATACATCTCACAACACTACAAAATATGTTTACACTTATAATGTACTTACATGCAAGACGGTAAATATACATTCTCTGATTGGGGTTGATGATTACCAGAATGACTTGTTGAAATCGATCGCTTTGCACCATTTTTGTTGTATATTTACCGTCTTTTATGTAAGTACTGTTTAAGTGCAAATATATTTTGTAGTGTTGTAAGACACACACATATATATATATATATGTAATCCAGCTAAGTTACTCTTATAAGCCTAAGTTAGTCTCTGTATGTATGTATGTATATGTTGGGGCTTCGTGTAATGTTGTACATATATATATATATATATATATATATATATATATATACCGGCTTACATTAAATCCGGTAAGAAATGTTTTTGATCGGATTGTCTGGTATAGAACGGGGGTTTTAAAACTAAGTTTTCGACCTCGAAAGCCCTGGGGAGAAATTTTGGTAGGTGATAAACCTCTTATTTTTCGCACTTTTTCCGTATTTCTTCTTGTAGCCCCTAAACGACGCGTCGTACAGAAATTTTTATAATTGCTAAATTTAAAGTATACAAGATTTAATATCAAATACATTGGTCAAAGTTATTATTACTAAAAGTGGTTCGAATTCCAAAGAACTTTGAAACTTGACAAAATTTGCCGATGAACCTCAAAATCTAACTTTTTTCCAAACAAAATTAAAGTAGACGAAATTTGGTATAAAATGCTTTGGTCAAAGTTGTTATTACTATGTGTAGTTCACATTTCGAATAACTTTGAAATTCGACGATAAACCTCAAATTTTTCACACTTCTTTCAGTTTTTGCTGTAACTTTTAAATGACGCTTCGCTGAGAAAATTGTATTTTCCTAAACTTACAAAATGCAATACAGAATTCAGTGGTCAAAGGTAGTATTATGGAATTACATACCGTTACCGGTATAATAAATACATAAATATAACGCTTACCCTGGTGGTGTTTGCTAAGTTTCACCCGTTTGTGATCTTTGATGGTGGTTATTATATTTTTACGATGAATAAATAATACTTTAAATATAAAACTACAACTCTATACAATAATAAACATATAAATACATTCAGTTATAGCATAGAGGTTAACAGGAAATAATTTTAAATGCTTTAACAAGTCCTAACTATTTTACAAGTATCAACAATAATTACATACAACTACAGTTTTCTTCGTTTTGACAACCCAGGTTGAGGCCCTTCAACTCCTGGAAATTTATCAGGTTCATATCATGTTTTCCTCTTTCAGTCCTTTCTCGTCAACTAAAAGAAAGGATGGTGATTATTGAAAAGTTGTAAAAATATGATAGTGTTAATTTAAGTTGGTAATGTAGTAACAGAAATTAAAAGTTAATAATATTTACATAAGATAATTATTACATCATTACCCAGTCCTTCCTTGTCATCAGAGTCTTCTTTATCCATATCTACTGCCTCAGTGACATCCCTGTCAGCGTGCTCTTCCATGTCTATAATAGGTAAAACCCTGCACTGAAGGAAGCTGTCTCTGTATTTAACGACGCATATTCTTCGCCCGCCGAAATCAGCAGAGCAGGAGAGCAAATTTACTGAATGGAACTGGAGGGACAAAAATTGAATCAATAAACAAGCTGAGATACCACCTCTTCATAAAAATGTCCTCCAAAGCAAAATTCAGCTTACCCAGATTGCCACCAACACTCGATGCAGCCAACAACCACTGTTTTAGAACATACCTCCAAGTTCAGTGCTGGCTTGGAAACACATTGGACCCAGTTCAATGGGGGTGGAAACCCTCGGTCTCACACCCGTTCATATGAATATAGACCCGACACCCCAGCTGGCCTGCACAACCATCTGCAGAAACTGCTCGGGCACTTCATGCTCCAACGCCCCACCTAAAGAAGACTCTGACGACAAAGAAGGACTGGGTAATGATGTAATAATTATCTTATGTAAATATTATTAACTTTTAATTACTGTTACCACATTACCAACTTAAATTAACACTATCATACTTTTACAACTTTTAAATTTCCTGATAAATTTCCAGGAGATGAAGGTCCTCAACCTAGGTTGTCAAAACGAAGAAAACTGTAGTTGGATGTAATTATTGTTAATACTTGTAAAATAGTTAGGACTTGTTTAAGGGTTTAAAATTATGTCCTGCTCTCCTCTATGTTATAACTTTATATATATGTTTATTATTGTATAGAGTTGTAGTTTTATATTTAAAGTATTATTTATTCATCGTAAAAATATAATAACCACCATCAAAGATCACAAACGGGTGAAACTTAGCAAACACCACCAGGGTAAGCGTTATATTTATGTATTTATTATACCGGTAACGGTATGTAATTCCATAATACTACCTTTGACCACTGAATTTTGTATTGCATTTTGTATACTTTAAGTTTAGTGAGTATACAATTTTCTCAGCGAGGCGTCATTTAAAAGTTACAGCAAAAACTGAAAGAAGTTTGAAAAATTTGAGGTTTATCGTCGAATTTCAAAGTTCTTCGAAATATGAACTACAGATATTATTAACAACTTTGACCAATGTATTTTATATTAAATTTCGTCTACTTTAATTTTGGTTGGTATAGTATTTTTGTATAAGGTTTAGTTTACAAGTAAAAAAACTTGTTAGTTTACAACAGGAAAAAACTAATGAAGTGCGAAAGATTTGAGGTGTATTGGCAAATTTCGTCGAATTTAAATAAATGTTCTTCGAAATATGAGCCGCACAAAGTAATTCTAACTTTGACCAGTTTGCTTTACATTAAATCTTGTCTACTCTAAATGGAGCAACTATAATATTTTCTGTACGAGACCTCGTTTAAAATTTGCAGGAAAAACTGAAAGAATTACAACAAATTTTACTTTGATCGGCAAATGCCATCCAAAAGTTTTAAAAGTTCTTCTGATATGAATTAAACATAGTAATATTACGTTTAACCAGTGAATTTTAAAGTAAATTATGCCTACTTTAACTTAAATAAGTATAATATTTTCTGTGCGAGGTCATGTTTACCAGTTACAGGACACAAATTAAAGAAGTGCAAAGATTTTGAGGTTCATCGGCAAATTTTGTCGACGAAATTTTGTGAAATTTTGGAATACGAACCACTTCTAGTAATAACAACTTTGACCAATGTGTTTTATATGAAATCCTGTCTACTTTAAATTGAGCAAGTATAAATTGTTCGAGGCGTCGTTTAGGGCCTACAAGAATAAATATGGAAAAACTGCGAAAAATATTAGGTTTTCGCCTACCAAAAGTTCTCCCTAGAGCTTTCGAGGTCAAAAAATTAGTTTTACAACCCCCGTTCTATACGAAACAATCCGGTGAAAAAATATTATTTACCGGATTTAATGTAAGCTGATCGTCTTTTAAGTTACCTATATATTGGGCTAATATTATTTTATCCTGTTAATTCTAACAACACGTATTATGCTACTCAAGAAATTAATTCCAAATAACATACTATATATAGATAATTATTTCACTATTTAATATAAATCAATAGAATATTTTTATAGAAATCTAAAAAAGGCGAAACAAAATTGATATGTAATTCTTCTTTTACGTGTATAATATTTTGTTAATTAATTTTTAATTAATTATTTAGAACTTTACTCTTTTTACGAATGAAATTCGTAATACCATTAAATAGAAAAATATGTTTAGTTCTCATTATCAATTATATTAACAAATCTTGGTTAGTAAACATTACCTTGTTCTCATCAACGCAATTCAAATAAATTTAAAAAAATGTTTGTCGAAAAATTGAACAATAAACTATGCGATTTATAGTAATAAACAAGTTGATTTATTTGTCAAGTGCATATAGATTACTGAGAATACTGTAAATTTGTCAAAAATGAACGTACCATCAAAAGCATGCGCAATAAAATATGTACAGTATTGGTAACGAATGTGATGGTGGTGTTAGACCATACATTGTAAGACCAAGTATGATTTATCTTCCAATTAAAATTCATTGTTGTAGTCCCTGAACTGTGCGTATTAGACTAAAATAGTACCTCGTCGTCAACAGTTCAAATTGTAGCGATTAAATCCACTACATGTTTCGCCGTGAATGCGGCATTTCAAAGTGGCCTTATTTTAATCTTATCCTCCAAGATGCAGTTTGCTCATGAAGTTTTTTAAGAGCTTCGTAGATTCATTTCACTATATATTACTTTGCCCGTCCACAGTGGCCTGTCAGTGGTCCATAGGTCTGTCAGTGAAATGTATCAAGAAAAGCTGAGGGTTAACCGCTACAGTACAAGCTAGATGGTACGGCCAGAATTTACAAGCCTGGCCTGGGATTCGAACGACCGCTGCCATGAAGTCCGGCGCCTTGCCCACTCTACCAGTGACTCACCACTTGTAAGTCGACCTGTTTTATGTGTTTCACCGAATGCCAACGGTAGGGTTTTAATATTGAATTCAATTGTTGTATATCATCCATTAAATACATTAAAAGAAAAAGAGTGACGGCATTGAACTGGCTGAGACTACGTTAAGAGATAGGTAGTTAAACGATTAATTATTCCCAAATAAATTCGTACTAGACAAAACAAATTACATCCTTTACTTATTTATTAACATTTTTACAATTTAAACAGAGCATTTTACATCATAAAGCAACAGAAGCGCACAACCCTTTTCCCAACGTTCCACCCTCTTTTTAGCAGTGGATTGAAAACAGTTAAACGATACAAAGGGGGGGATAATGAGAGGGTCGTTACGAAGTGATTGATCCCAGCAATTATCAGCTCCGGGGTAGTCGGCGTAGGGGCAGGGTTGATCTAGTTATTCCCGTCAGCTGGTACAAGCAGGGGCAGTTTTGGCGGGTACTGCGACAGTCAGCTGGTCCTCTTTTGGCAGGATTAAAGTAATCGCTGAGACACCGCGCCCTTTGATGGCTCCCTTTCTCGTGAATGAAAGGTAGGTAGGTCCCTGTGGCTGATGCGTTACGTAGTGGAGGCTGCCAATGATAGGCGTAAGCTGTGTGTTTCATTACGTTTAATCAACTTACTCGCTGTGGAACCAACTGTGTTTACGCAATCTGAGTGTAAATTGACTCCAGCACTTTATATTTTTTCAAACCAATATTGTTACAACTCAATTTCATATTCCATAAAAAACCTTTAATTATAATTTGAATAATTTCTTTATTAGCATGATACGTGTTGTTACAACTAAACAGGATAAATAAAATAGTCTTACAACACTATAAGTATATTTACACTTATACTGTACTTACATACAAGACGGTAAAATATACACAAAAGATGGTACAAGGCGATATATTTCAACCAGTTACACCGGTCATCATCAGGCCCAATCAGAGAATTATAGAGTTGTAGGACTATTTTATTTATCCTGTTTATTTGCAGCTGTTTCGTTTTTTAGAGGCAGTGATCGAGTCTGTTGACAGAGGTAAAAATACAACAGGAATATTCATGGACTTAACCATGGCTTTTGACAGTGTGAAATATCCTATACTGTTACAAACATTATCATCTCTAGGGGTCTCCAAAAATTCAGTAAAATGGTTCGATTCTTACCTGACCAATAGAACACAATTTTTTGAAATCAGTTATGTATCAAACAATAAAATTATTAAAGCTTCATCAAAAATATAAACAATAAAATTTGGCGTTCCGCAAGGGTCTATTTTGGGGCCTTTGCTATTCTTATGCTATTTGAAGGACATAGATAACACACTGACATGTAAACCGAGTAGTAAACTGTGCCTTTATGCTGATGATTCTAGTTTAATGATATCATCCCCAACTCTTGAACAAACGGAATTGACAGCTTTCATAGAACTTGGGAATTTAGGCAATTATTTACTAAATTAAAATTTAATACTAAACCGTGAAAAAACAAATTTTGTTACATTTAAAACAGCACAAAATAAAAGTGGTAATGAACCAGTAATAATGTATGACTCTAATTTCATTTTACAGAAAGAAAGTACAAATTTTTTAGGACTAACAATAGATCAACACTTAAATTAGAATGAGCATGTAAGTAAAGTCCTGACCAAAATAAATTCTGGAATCTATGCTCTTTCAAAAATGTCCTTTCATTGCAATTTAATAACCCTCAAGAATATTTATTTTGCACATATTCATTCTCATATTTCTTTTGGAATTTGCCTATATGGTGCAACAAAAAAAGAAAATCTCGATAGGATATTAAAATTGCAGAAGAAAGCTATAAGAATAATCCTTAAACTAATAATGATAAACTAACTAAACATAATGATTCGGCTAGAGAATATTTTAAACAGTTAAAAATACTTACTGTATATGGGCAATATATTTTTGACTCAATTTTAGTAGCAAGAAATAAATTGGCAAGTAATGTTTCTATTCATCCCATTCATCAATATAATACAAGGAAAAAGAATGAGGCCGCTTTTAGTCACCATAGATTACAATTTTATAAGAAAAGGCCATTGTATGCGGGAGGCAAATTTTTGAAAAAGATACCGCAACATATTTTAAATGAAAACAATCACACAAAATTTAAAAAAACAACTGAAGGAGTATTTGATAGATGCAGCCATTTACACACTGGATGAATTTTTCCACCTCACTCTTCCAGGCTAAGAGTAAAAGATATATATATCTATGTTTAGAAAGGCTTGAACTTATTGTATCACTTATAATATATTGACACTGTTCAAATGTTGTACACTGTACTTCTGAATGAATAAAGATATTTGACTATTGACTATGTATGATTTGACTATCGAAGTTGAAGAAACCTCACTTTGGGTGGCAGGGGCTGTAAAGCAGGACTCCATTACGTCATAAAAACAATACAAAGGATTTTTGAAGTGGATACGTCCGGTAAGAATGATAGTTTTAAAATGTATTATAGGATTTGGAAAGGTTTAAATTGATCTCTGAATTTTCCGAGGCCATGTTCATTTAAAATCTCTAACTCAAATATATATCAGGTTTAATGACTCATTTGCAAGAGTAAAATATACACTGTGTACAATTTTGTATCACATAGATATCAAAAACGAAGCTTTACCTTAAAAAAGTATACTCGTCTTCGATAACTGGGCCTAAATTAAATTATTTATCCCTAAACATATTTATGAACAAAATAGCTGATGCATATATATATTAAAAAAAAATACAGAAATAGTTGAGGGTATACAACGTATGATATAATTACGAAACCCATTACCGATTATAAACTCCTAACCCTCCAGGAAGGAGCGAGCCGGCAATGTGTTGTCACAATGCTTTATCCCTGCGCATCAATCCTAGAGGCCATGAGAGCGCCATTAGGCAAGGGTTGAGCCCCGGGGGGCGAGCGCAGAGCCTCTCGCCCTTTATTCTTGTCAACAAACAAGTATAATTTGTTTCCACTCACGCCTTGATACCGCCACCTTTGTTATCCGGTTTTTTGTCAACAGATCCGGCAGAAAATTCGGAACGAATTTACGTGTTGGATGCTGCGAGGCGGTCGGACGCGCGGTTACATAGCACTTGGTGAAATGTAAAAAGGCGGCTTGACGAATGTCGGAACAAAGCAATGGAGTGTTTGTGCGTTGCCACACATCTGGCTGTTAAGTGTTTACCTGCTCTCGTGGGGCCCATTCATCGCGTGGTGAGAATGACTGCATCACCGAGCGAATGGCTGGTACAGACCATGTACTCGTTACATCGTAAATAACTTTATAAATGGTTGCGCTCCTTAGGAAACAGCTCTAATAAGGGTTGTTCCGGGTGATACCAATCGGGTTGCCTGAAGCTGGATAAACGTGTATTCACGTTAGCTATTAAACTTTAATGAGAGTTTCCAAATTGAATATTCAGAAAACTGGGACAATGGGACTCAATCCCCATCTTTGTATTGTAATTTCACTGGATTAACAGTTATTGACTTGAATGTTATTCAAAGAGACACCATTTAAATTCCCGAGGTTCCCTTATAAGTTCACTGTACGTAAGTTCACATAAGTTCACTTATAAATCACTGTACATCTTTTGTAATTTTGCAGTTGTGATGTCTCGTTGGAGTGTTTGGCTTTTATAGTTTACTAATCCCGTGCTTCGCAACGGAGAAAAAAATCAGATTAGAAAAACTAAGCAGTTATATGTGCTGCATTCTGTGGTTAGCCCGTGGAACTACTACGAATCAAGAGCAGCTGTTTGTATTTTCATCAGCTCAAACAAAAATGAATGTCCATAAGAATAACATGGGAACTTGGAAGTCCCGTGGGGCACGGCCCTTATTACTTTTCAAAACGAAAATAGGCCTATGTGTGCATTTGGTATATAAGGAAAATTCCTGCAAATTTTCATGCCAATCGGTTCAGTAGTTTTTGAGTGATTGAGGGACAAACAGCAGACAGACAGACAGACAGACACACACCATCCCATTTGTATATATTAGTATGATTATTTTGTATATTTTTGTACTGCTTTTATAGTTCTCTATTTTAGCTTTCTATGATTATTGTCCAGTTTTGAAAGTATTGTGCCACTAATGTTGTCATGTTTTAGGTATACTACAAGCCAATATCAGATTCCAGATGCTGAAACCTCGTGAATCTTGCTTTTTCAATAAATGTTGGAAACGTCCGCAATAATTGCTTTAATAACACAACAAGCTTAATTGGGCCTATTCGATTCCAACTAAAGGAGTTTCCATCAGCCTTACCTTATCTATAAACTAATAGGTAGGGCAGATCTTGGTCATTGTTCCACAAGAGTAGGTTTTCCTTACTTTGCCCAAAGCCCTCTTACATTTACGTAACATGTACAGCCAGCCTTTTCTTTTCTCGATACACATCTCTATTTAAAACGTTAATTTTCAGTGCATATAATGAAATGGGAAATCCGCTGTGCCAATTGTTAGGTGTTGATGTGCATATCAGACTGTTCGTAGAGATTCCTACATGTGGCAAAATTCATGAAATTTCCGAAATTCCCAAACGACTTCGCTATTAAAACGTTACAATGCTTATCTACGGCATACGATCATAAAACAGGTAACTATATAAAAATGTGTATGTTTAGTCGTTAAAATGTCACCAGTTTCCTCACATAATGCAGCACAAGCATACGTTTCTCTCTCTATCGACAGTCAGGCCTAGTATCTGCAAAGCAACAAACTTTCATTCTATCTCATTTACACTATGACGAAAGTTTTGATTAGTTAACGAATTTTGGATAGCGTCAATGCGTACTTTCTTCAGTGAGTTATACATGTACACCAGACCCGACACTAGTGGAATAATCTTTCGCCAAAAACAGGTTAGTTAATTATCTAACAATTTCAGATACAATTCAGGTACAATTAACGAATTCTCAGTGAATGCCCATTTCTTAAGGTTACATTATTTTCCACCCCTCCCCATTCAAGAGTCGTTATCTACAGTCTTGGGTCTAGGTAATCCTTATTTTAATTTAATTCTAAATTGTAAATTAAAGCTTATAAAAATGTTAATGAAATCCATCTGCAAGTTTATTATGCAGAGTTTTAATGATCTGAATTGTTTAACTTCTTAATTGATTATAATTTTACATAATATGTTATCCATTCTTATATTTCTTTTACACTCCAGGAGTCACGAGCTCATCCTTGTTCTCTCGAGCTTCTTCTATAAAATGGTAATTTCCAATGAGATACCAGGCCCAGCACCTCAGGGTGAGCACATCTGGTTGTGTATTCATGAAGTGATCGGCATTCGACAATTATCCAGTGTCGGCTAGGTCACATGTGTGGTCTGTCCCACCGCCCACGCTTCTCTCTCACTCTTGTCTCCCTCGCTCTCTCTCCCTCTCTCTTACTCCATACCTCTCTTTCCCGTTGATCCTCGTAAACAATAAAGATTTATGGGTTTACTGTAAATCTTCAAAGCAATTAGATAAATGTCCAGTTCCATTAGTGCTTATATTTGAAAATGGAACTTCGACTGTCCGAAACGTTACTTTGCCGAAATACATAAAAAAGTTTAAATCCCCTAAAAGACTTAAAACTACCATTTCACAGCTTAAACATGGGGGAAATTAATTCATGTTCGTGGTCATCGTTAGTAAAATTTTCAAAAACATGGTGTAAGTTGAAAAAAACCGTTTGTCTAAATACGCTTTTTTAGCTCAATAAATTAGTTTACTATGCGTCTTTCGTCGTATGTCTTTCGCATCTCGCATGCAGGTTAGCTGTTTTGTAAGGGTCAATCTATAATTCTGTAATCGATTTTAGAATATAAAAAAAACCACAAGAGTAATTTTCCAAGTCATAAGAAAAAAACCTCTTGCAAAGAATTTACCTATTTCTATAAATAAATGCATTAATACTATCAGTCCGTATTCTATTCCAAAAATACAATATTGGACACCAAAGGCAAAATACTAAATTATTTTGTTTAAAATGTGGATGAGACCATTATATTATTAACTGTGAGACTTTATCGGATGAAACCTGTTTGAATTGCCACAGAGAAGGGCACATCAGCAGAATTTGCAGAAGAAAGAAGCAAAACAGGCGACAAGCTCTTGACGTGTCACATGAATCAAAATTCTAAGACAAGGGTGAGTGCTAAAATCACCCATTCATTTCCATATCAGTTGCAGGGAGAAATAAGACGTCTAAAGCATTATATAAAATGTATGATAGTTTATTTCAACAATAATTGGTCTACATATACCTGGTAAATTGAATTTATATTGCACTATTGATGATAATCGATTCTTTTGAGTTATAGGAAATCAGCAATTACTACAATACTTTTACACCATTTAAGTTGTTTCCATGGACGAGACTGCCATTGAAAACGCATATGCCGGGATAAAAATCATTCATCTAGTGGAATTTGTTATAGTTGAAATTTTCTGATACAAAGAGAAAATATCCGTTATTAATTATAATTTATACCTGAAAATATAGAGATTATAGCTGGTAGGGAATAGTATTCAAAATCGATCATCCAGATTTTATTTTTATTCTTTATAATTGGTAGGTAAAGTTCCCAATTGAGAGGCTCATTTGCATTTGAAACATAATTCTAAGCCAGTATATATGCTACTTCAGTATGTTCATTTTTGTATTAAAGATAAAGTAAACGAATAATTCGACCGGTTTGAAAATGAAAGAATTATTTCAAAGTTAACCAACAACCTATGATGTCGTTACCTATAGTACCGATTGTACAACGTAATAGAGACATTAGTCTGTGAGCGGATTACAATGTGTACTGACTGTGTACTGTAAATAAGATTCTACAACGTAACCAGTACCTACCCAATCCTGACTTTAGATGACATTTTCTTAGCATGAGTGCCTGTAAATTGTCCTCGGCCATTGATATTTCTCAAGCACACTTAAACATTAACATTAACATTACAATGCGAGTGTCAAAATACAAGCCCTCAGCGCTCGCGTGGTTGATTGAAGTTTTCAAAATTTTTGTCTAATAAAGTTTTGCTTGTGAATAATAATAAATGTCAATATTTCATCGCTAAGATTACGCACGTACCTGAGGCATGAAATATCAGGTAAAGGTATTGTAAGTGTAAAAATATAGTATAAGCAGCATTAAATGCACCCAGACCTTGCAATAAGGATGAACTAAGAGTTGGATCTAGTAAGCTACAGCAGATGGTTTTATAACCAACTCTCAAGTGTGATGGATTCTTTGTTTTTGATGAAGTATTAAATGAGTGAGCGATGACCAACCGAAAAAAAACTTTGAGAAATAATATGCAAAGATTAGAAGAAAAAAAAACAATGATGAACTCAGCTTAGTAGGTGGTTGTACAATGCGAGGTGAAAGACAGATTATATTACTAACACTAAGAACAAATATTTTAAAGGATCTACATTCGACATTCATCACACGTTTGATCTGTTCGAATGAGAGCCCTCGCTAGAAGCTTCAAATTTATCTTGCTATAGAACAATGAGTGAAAAGCTGGATTCTATGCCAAAAAAATCAATACCACAGTCGCAGCAAACCAGCGTACTTAGCGAATTTCCAATGTATAAACTATGTTTCTCACTGCCAAATAAAGCCACTTACCAAGTTTCATTGAAATGCATGAATAAATAATTTATATTATGTAACATTTTATTTGTTCTCCATAACAATAACATTAAGGCTGAGTACTCAGGTTTGCTCCAAGAAGAAAGATAAGAAATTTGTTTTTATGAAATTGACAATATAACTCAACCAGGTGAAGTTACTATAATGTACAGGCCCTCGTCGATGTTTAGTCGCTAGGAGCGTAGCTTAATACTTTAGAGTATGTTTTCTCAGAATGACACAAGCTTTCTATGTTTAACACTGTTTCATTTAATTTTCACTTCTCTTTCTGTCAGAGTACAATATTTGAAATATCCAAGTAAATTACAATTGAGTTAGTCAGCCCTAGGTAACATTCTGGAGGGAGTTAGTCAGCCCTAGGTAGCATTCTGGAGGGAGTTCGGTCAACGAATTTTAATCCCCGTAATAATTTAGGAACTGACCCTTGGTTTATATATATTTATTTATATAATTACAGATTACCCAATTTAATGTCCTACATAACTAAATACCAAGTTTTATATGTTCATTATATAACTTTACTTATCATAAGAAACCTAATCATGCCTAATGTTATCATAAGAATAACATTAGGCATGAGTATGCAGGTTAGCTGCTACGAGGATGATGAACAAAGTCTTATTTTTTTTGCAAAAATATCAATATACCACAACTAGTTAAAGCCACATACCAATAGTCAGAAATAATCGATATATCAAATTTTGTTTATTCTCCATAAGGATAACATTCGACAACGTACTATGTTTAGCACTTTCTATATCTCTGCAACGGTTGGACGTAGAATCGCAATTTAAACACCAAAATAGTTTTATTGTAGAGCTTAAGTTATTGGTACCAACAAATGTGCAGGTTCCAGTAAAATTAACAGAGAAAAAGCTAAACCCTTTTTTCTCTTAAGATTAATATAGGAAATTGTATGAATACGTTTTTTTTGATTTTCTCTGCAACCTAGGTTAATGATTAAAAATACTAAATTATTTGTTTTTAGGTCTATAAAATGGTGAAACGAAAATTGTGTGTTTTAAAATTGTATGGTAAAAATGCAAAAAACCGATTTTTGAAAATTGCAAACCCTTTAAAACCCCCTTCCCATATTTCGATCTTTCTGGTTTTCAAACTTAGAGTCAAGAATGTCAGTTTACTCATTTGTATATACACATATTTGTAAACACATAGGGGTACAACACCCACATTCGGATAATGTGATCCATCTGGTTTTCGAACCCATTCAAATAAATGCCACTTTACACATCTGTTCCAAATTTAATTTAATCGGACCTTTTTACAGCCGAGTAGTGGGTGTTTGTAGGTTTTGGCTCACTTGATTGACAGCTTCCGGTCACGTGACTTTGATGACGTAGGAATGACGTAGTTGGCGACGTAGTTGGCGACGTAGTTGGCGACGTAGTTGGCGACGTAGTTGGCGACGTAGTTGGCGACGTATTAGTGACGTCATGGATGTTTGGAGTAGGTCAAGGTCGTCTGAAGTAGTTTTTAAAAAACTATCTTGCACAAGTTTTGATTCGATGGTTTCAAACTATTAAAATTATTTGTTGCTAAACTTTTTACCCAAAGTATGGCATGTGGGTAGTCTGCTGACGCGTCTCAACAAGACGAAGAAGTTGGTGCATTCATAATTCAGATCCGACTAAGGGTATAGCAGTAATAGCGAAAAAACAATATTTTGAAGGTTTTCCGCTATTGCTCCTAATTCCCTCGTCGGATCTAAATTCTGAATGCACCATCTTGTTCGTATTGTTGAGCCGCAGCCAGCAGAGTACTCACATGCCATACTTTGGCTAAAAAGTTTAGCATCAAATAATTTTGATAGTTTAAAACTATCGAATCAAACTTGTGCAAGATAGATATATTTATGGAATGAAAACAATCAAATGAAACCTGTGCAAGATTTCTAACTTTTATTTTTATTTCTTTATTTACAATAATACACATCGAATAAAAAAAAAAGTGCAAGTCAGTAGACTTAATTCTAACTATTTCTTTATTTACATTAATGTACACATAGGCAATGATTGTCAGAGAACCGTCGATCCTGCAGTGGCCGTTGCTTCTGTAGATGGGTAGGGTTCACATTCTCCACAATAATACTTCATTCTAGGCGCGGGTGGAAGTGATGTTGGTTGCCACGATGAAGTCTCCGATTCCTTAGAGCTGCCGACATTGAACGAGGCGAGAGGTTCATACTCTTCAAAATTATATCTATTCAGCTGTGTCGGTGGAAGTGTAGTTGCGGATGTTCTCCAGTGTTCTTGAGCTAAAGTGTTTGTTGCAAAAATATCCAATGTTACTTTGTACCCGTTTACAATCAAAACTTTTAAGTCATCGGAAAGAAGTTGCAAATCATGAACTGTAGAAAGATGAACAGTATTGTAGTGGACACATTTAATTTTGAGAGCCATGATGTTACCTCGTGTACGGCTACTCGCGGAGTGAGCTTCCCACCTCCTCGCCTTCGTTTTATACGCACCCCCCTCCATTTTTTTCACATCTACGATATGAATATTTTCATCACGTAACCTATTGGAGTTCTGCATATAATGCAATGGTTATACATCAGTCCACAATCAGCGCATGTACAACAGTGTCTACAAGGTAAAAATAGTAAATTTTTCTCAGAGGACAAACATACTACACATTCGTTTCCTTCGCTCTTATTTTCTCCTGCTGGTGTTTTAACAGGATGAGGTTTATAAACTCTCCGATGGTTTTGTACAAACTCTCTACCTTTTTGAACTAACAGATAAGCACACCTGTCAAACCATCGTGCATGTTCTTCCCATGGGTTATCTGTCGCTTGCCAATCCTGCAATCCTCCTCCGCAATTGTAACATACGGTCTTATCATCTTGCCCCATGTAAAAAAAAACCAGCATCTGCAAACTCCATTCTAGACTTGTATAGAAACGAGTCTTTTAATGCTGCATCAAACGTATCCAATCTCGATTGTAACTGTGCATATTTAGGAAATCTCATTCTCCTTTTTACTACCATATGTTCCAATTTTGTTTTTGTAGGTTGTCCCAAGGCAAATGTCGGAGGTATACTGACACGGCGTAAGCGTGTCGGGCAGGTACCTACCCTTCCCCCCACCATAATGTTCCCCCACCAACTCATTGTCAGTCTGTATGAAAGTGATAATCCTTTAACCAATACAGCGCATTTTATAAGTTCTAAATCTAGGTCAAGGTCACCAAAGAATGTTTTAAAAAAAGATAAAATATCAGTACTTGGAGTTAATACTGATATTTTATCTTCTTTTTTTCTTTTTTTTTTTTTTTTTTTTTTTTTTGTCATCCGTTTGAATTTAAAAAAAAGCAACACAGCATTATATAAAATAATATACTGCTGTGTTGTTGTGTTTTTATTTCTTTTTTATAGTTTTCTTTTTAATTTTCTTTATTAAACAAACATCTTACAATACAATAAGCTTAAGTCTAACATTGATGACTAGAAATACAAACAGAGAAATACAAATAGAGACATTATGTACAATGATGCGTGATGTGCAGAGTGAATTCCGTCGAGTTGTTGCCGCTTACGCCGTGTGATACCAAATACAACGTCCCCGGTTGAATATCTCGCAAATCTTCATTTTGTAGCAGTTGAACAAATCGTTTTGGAAGAAATACTTGAAACTTCGGCTCATCTCCTGGAGTCATAGGTCCTTCGCACAATGATACTAGAATTGCTTCTCCATGTGTGGTTTCCACTTTCTTGATGCTATGAATAATGTAGTGTTTTTGTTCTTTTAGTTCTGAACATTTTTTAGTTAGCAGAAGGTTGGATTTTGAGTGAGTGTTGAATTGATCAACCAGTGTTTGTAGAAATTGTTGTGATGCCATCTTCGTCAGTGGTGGTGATGTCTTCTGTGATGTTGCCTCTTCGGAGTCTCGAATAATACTCGTGCTGGAGCGGTGTTGTCTCCTCGTATTTATAGGCCCCGCTACCCCCACCACATTTCTGTTCTCCGCTACCCCCACCACATTCCTGCGTTTGTTTCAAGTAAGCTGCCAAACGATATGCGTTGTACAATGCACAGTTTGTTTGACCGTGTTTAAGATCTTTTGCAGCCACACAAATATTACCGAGATTAATGTTGAAGTCCTTACTGATAGTTATATCGAAAACATCACCGTGCGTGTACTTTTGTATCCAGTTCTTTTTTTCTAATCCTCTTGTGTATATATGCGAATATTGTTTGCAAAAGTTAAACATAATACTGTGCAGATTACTGTAGCTTATAAATCCTTCATACCAGTGTATGTGATGAAAGTATTTTGTTATCCATTTGTTTGTACTTTTTGTTTTAGCGTTAAGTTTGTTAAAAGAAAAAGGAGCTTCAAACGTGAATGGGTAGGCTACAAATGTAAGCAAGTCTAAAATTACTAATTCCTTGATAATAAACCTATCATCATTATTTCGAAATGCTTGAAATTCTATTACACAAGGCTTTACACTCACTTCTTCATCCCCTCCGCTCATCATGGCACCTAGCGATCAACTAAACTGTTTTCCACACCACGGTAGGTTAAATACCAGGCCGTACAGTTGCAGGCGCGTTGGTGTATATTTAACGTGGGCACCGTCCCCAATAGGCCTACCCCACGTGTGTTCTTCTTTACTAAGTCAAACTTTAGTCTTTGTTAACTTCTTCTTCTTGTGTTTCGTTTTCTTCTTCTTCTTGTTTCTCCGTTTCTTCTTCCTGTGTTGTTTCTTCTGTAGCTTCTGTAGCGATTTCTACAAGTGGTTCAAAATCCTTTAACTTTCTCCACATGCAAACTTCATGAGGTTTTCTATTAAAAATAGATGTATCCACAGGTCCGTACACGATGGTGCTATCAGGTTGTTTCTCCAAAGTATCGTGCAAATATTCTTTAATAATAGCGCTTGCAAATACCAACTGTCTCATGTACCTTGTAATAGGTTCTGTTGCATAGTTTAAAACGTAGAATTCTTCACGTGATAGTAGAATCTTATTTTCATGTTGAGTCAAGTCTCTAATTCGCACTTGTAGTTGTCCGCGATGTTTAACAATATCGATTTCATTGTCACGATCCAAAAGTCGAATATGTGTTTTCCTTCCACACAAACTGTTAGTTAAATAACATTCTATTAAATGCACATGTTTCAAAAATGACTCCCAAGCATTTTGCGAAAATAAAACCTTTTTTGTTCCATGGTGTAGTAGTACTGTAGGGGAATAATCCAATGACTTCATCAATCCAACTGATACACTTTTACTGATGCATGCTGAGATGGGGTAAAAGATTCGCAAAAAAACTTCAGTTAAAATGTGAGGAGGAATATTTTCTTCAACTTTCTTCTTCCTCTTTGATACTACCTTTGATGGATCTGCATTACTTTCCTCCTCTCTATCTCTTTTACCAAACTTTAAAAAAGCAGTTATTTCCTTGATGATTTCTTCTTCACTAGTATTATCACGTTCCAATAACGGTGCTACCTCTGCATCACCTTGTACAACAGATGGAGAACTCATTTTGTAGAAGATGTTACCCATGCGACGATAGACGATCAACTGAAGACCTGCATTGTTGCTCCGCTATTTATAGGTTAGCGACAGTGGCGGTGCCGATGGTAATACAACGTTTTACAATACTGTCTTTACAATACCGGTCAACGGTGTGTATGTAACAATTTTATCATGCAAAATTAAACAATACGCAGATGTATTTGCAGGTACGTTTTCTTGAAATTCCATTTCTATTTTTATATCAACACTAGACGATTTTACAGATTCATTTTGTTTGGAACAATCAATTACAACAATCGGAGCTTTCGATTCAAACTGTACGGGAGATAGTAGAGGTGTATTTGTTTTGCCGTAATATGAATTTTGGAACCTAGCGTACATATCGTATAAAACACTGTACCTTTTTTTATCAAAAGAAATATTAAAGTTGTCGTAGGGAAAGAATTGTGAATTCAGGAACACTTTACAGTTTGTTAATTTACAATGGTCAAATTCACCAGCATTTTCAGTTATTATACTTTTCTTCTTCGTTTGTAATCCAAATATTACATATCTCGCTTTTTCCAAATGAGTAGAAGTTTTTACAGTCCATGTATGCCGTTGTGTTGTAGGTAAAACGGGGTATTCATGAAACTCCCAGCTTCTGAATGGCATTACAATGTCTCGATCGGATTTTAACTTTCTTAATAATGTAATCCTGTGTTCATCATTTAGTCGCACATGTGGTACTCTCCAAACAATCTTGTCTAATGTTAATTTCCAGTCTAAATTGGCATCAGTTGTTCCAGTAGCTGCTTTAATAATATCATTATCGTTTGATGATCTTAATAAAACTAGTTCTTGTTTTACATTTATTATTATTCTTCTGTAGTCTTCAGCAAATCCTAGGAGTAATCTTAAAGGTACGTAGAAATCAAAGTTTCCCGAAGAGTCAGGAGCGATTGTACTTTTGTCAGGTGCAACCCATCCTGCAACAGCTAACAGATTCTTCTCATTTGGTGTTAAAGATGCTAATCCTTTCAATGTACTGGAAATTCCAACCTTTTTTGTTGAATCGACTGTAACTCCTGAAATTTCATATCTAATCTCGTCAAACAAAAATGCCATAGGATTATTTATGAACGGAACAGTGGTTCCAGCAGTACCATCAGTTTTTGTTACTTTTCCTTCAATATATAAATAACTTTCGCATGGAAGAGTATAAATGTCTTGTTGTTGTATAGGAATCCTAATTTCATCGTTATTGTTTAATTTGGACGAAGCGTAAGGGTTGTGCGTGTGATATTCCTTTTCCCATAAGGTCTCGTCGAATGTTGGACCCTGCGCTATATCCAGTATATCCATTGTTAATGACCTTTAATCCAATTTCTTCTAGAAAACGAATGTTGTCACTTGTTAATCCTTCTACAGCTGATGAGCTACTGACCTCTTTGCTGGTTGGCTCTCTCTTTTTAAATGATAACCCCATTGTCTAAGCGGATGATTTTATATGTATTCTTACAGTAATAGCTTCTCCTCTAAAGTCAATAAGGTTTCCGTCTTGATCCACTATGTTCAGCACGATGTCTGAAATGAAACTGGTGTTTAACGGTAGGTACACAAGGTTTTGAGGCTTTTCTACTATCTTGAAACCCGGTGCAACTGATGGGTAGAATGTGTGTAATATATGACGATTTTCTCCATCTCTGTAGGATCCTTTTATAATGTTACATGTAATGTCTATGCTATTAACTTTGATGATCGTCACAGTTTTATTCCCAGAATGAGTTTTATTAGGTTCTAATACTTTTGTTTCCTTAGAAAACCCCAATAAACTACCAATTGAATGTTCTTGACTAAAATCAATATAATACTTAGAAGTAATTTCGGCTTTCATTGTATTGTTATTGCCTTTTATCGTTATATTTTCTTTTCCCATATGTTTTTGTATAACTTCATTTATATTATCAATTTCATAAGCTCCTGTTGGTAAACTGAATTCTTCAAAAGCTGAATACTTTCCTTTATGATCTTTTGTCTTGTAATAATGTATTTTGTTATTAATTCCTTCACTAACGTTTGGAATAGAGTTATATGTTGTTAAATCCAATAATGCGGCTTCCCATAGTCTTCCTTTTTGCAAACGTAGCGCTGGAAACAGAATACTGCGCAAAGTACATGAGTTACCGGTTAATGACACTGTATACGAGGACATCTTAAAGTTGACTAACACTTTTAGCTAAAAAGTCTAAACATAAATGACCGCAAATGGATGTATCATCAGGTTGTTTTCTTGTATGATTGTAAACAACATTTTCTGCCGCACGAAAGTATCGTTGAAGTTCTTTCGGTGGTGGAAGGTCTCCAAAACTGTCGAAATAATAAATGGTTTTACCAAGTTTCTTGTAACACACCCAATGAGTGCCTAATCCTTCACTATTATCCACATTTACAATACCAGTCTCATTTTTCCACATTTTAACCGGTAATTAATCTTTCATAAATACTCCTCTAAAAAATGGGATTTTCAAACAAGAAGCATATGTAATCAGTTCTTCATTGGTTAATTCTTTGTTTTTAATTATTAATTGCTCTTTCTTATTTAATACACACGATACGGTCTTAGGTATAATCCTCCTCCCTTTTTTATCATTGACCATATTGTTGGTTTCTTTTAGCGAATTTCCCCTATAGGGAAGAAGCTATTACCGTAGTCGGCATGGTAAGACCTAGGCCCGGGACCATGATAACTTTTCGTTTTGAGGTCCCCAGACCCCAAAAACACCATTCGTTCGAAACTGTATATATATATATATATATATATATGTGTCCGTGAGCACGATAACTCTCGTAGAAATTATCCGATTTTGATGAAATTTGGTATAAACGTGTAAAGCAACATTTATGACTTTAAGTTCGAAAACCAGCCAGATCGCTTTATCCGAAGGGGTGTTTTGGGGGGGTTTTGTACCCCAAAAATGGGTTTTTTGAATTTTTTACATATAATTTTGGAAATAGTCAAATTTTAGTTTTCACCATTGGATTCAGCTTAAAAAAACACACAATTTGGTATTTTGATCATTTCTCTACGTTAATTGGTTACCGAGATATTGAAAGTGCTAAACACAGTACGTTGTCTAATGTTATTCTTATGGAGGAAAAGAAAAATTTTATATCTCGCTTATTTATGAACGTATACTGACAAAACTTGGTATACGGCTTCATCTGGTTGTGGACCATTGATATTTGCTCAAAAAAACAATTTTTTGCCAAAGGCTCCCGTAGCAGCAAACCTGCGTACTCAGCCCCATGTTATTCTTATGGAGAATAAGTAACGTGTTATCTCCCTTAATTATGAAAATAAATTAATGAAATTTGGTATGTGGCTTTACCTAAATGAGTTATATTGATATTTGTATAAAACCCCATTTTTTGTTTTCCTTCCTTCAACAAACCTGCATACTCAGCCGCCATGTTATTCTTATGGAGAATAATTAAAATGTCATAAATCGTTTATTTATGAATGTATATTGATGAAACTTGGTATGTGGCTTTATGTGGTATTAAGATACATATATATGCATTGGAAATTCGCTGAGTACGCAGGTTTGCTGCTACGGGGGTATTTAGCTTTGCCACTGGTAGATCGACGTTTTCTTCTGATATTACCTCCTTGTTTCTTAGCGGGTTTTTTCCCACGCCTTCTTCTCTTTCCTCCTCCAAACGTAGTTTTTGCTTTCATTGCTGCTGTTACTGCTAAAGACGCTGCTTTTTCACCAATACTCGCGTCACTAGATTTTACTCTTTGCCAAGCTTTCTCAGCAAGTGTTCTATCTGCTATTGATCTATTTTTAGTATCACCAAATTTGGAATACGCTATATCGTGCTGTTTACAAGCCTGATCAAGCTTATTTATTCCAGGATCTCCTCTAGCAAGACGTTTCTCTAATTTGGTTCCAGGACCACAATATTGATATCCTCCAGGTAAATGTAATTCCACAGGTAATAAATCAATCGCCTTGTTAACTATAGCTCCAACCGGTTTACTTAATAGAGAAAATGCTGTTGATGCTATTCCCCTTCCTCTCTGTAATCTCTCTCGATTATGACTGATGCGTTTAACCCTCGACATGACTATTTATAGCAAAACCTACAATCAGTAGGTGCACTCTATAAATGTTTTACAATGAATGTAATATCAGTTTTGGTTTCTTGTATTATATACTGTTTAAAATCCATTTATTATATAGAAATGGATTTATTAATTAAATGTAGACATATTAAATAGAAGTAGTAAAAATTGAAATAAGGTGTAATTGAAGATGTTTCAGATGTTTCTCCGCTGGTGATGGTATTGTTGACTTCGGTAAAATGAATAAACTTTAAATAGTTGTCATGTTTCCTTAGAAACTTGCCACTAAATCGTTGGTAATTGAATAACACATCCCAGTCTAGTTTATCTTTAAAATTGTCAATGTAATTCTCAGAGAGATTTTGATATTTACTTATTACTTCCCAACAGTTATTAAAATTTGATGTCATCTCTACGAGGAAGTCTTCCGAAAACTGTTGTCTTTGTAAAATATGGATCCAGTTAACTCTGTGAAAATAAATTCTTAACATAGTCATTGTGAAGAGGTAATGTATGGAAAGTTGTTCCCAATCCATATATCTATCAAACCGTTGAACAAAACCATCTGTCAACACTCCTTGGGGAAATCTCGGCTCTTGAGATATTAAACTCCACGCAGTAATATTGGATTCCATCATCCTCTCTGTATCGTCTCTCGAATATGACTGAAGCTTTATCCCTTATCATGGGGGTATTTTAAATTCTTTTTTCTCTTATGTAATCTTCATTGTTTTCTGTTGGTTCATTAATCACATTCACTTTATCCTCCTTTCCTAATGTCTTGACTTTAGAAGGCTCAGACGGTTTATCTCGTTGATTAGGTTTCTCTGGATTGTGTATATTTTTCCAGTCTAAATAATTGTGACTGTCAACATCTGAAGCTGCATCTCTTCCTGAAGCCCGATGGATATAATGGAATAGAGCTGCACCAAACCTTTCCAAATGTTTTTCATATTCCGTAGTCCATTTCTTGTGTACAATATCAAACATTTTCTTATTTACAGCGTCTCCATCCTGCTCACAATCACCTACATTTGATAATTTTAATTTTTTTACATCATAGCTTGTATCAGTTTTATTCCTTTTGTAAATCGTTAACAATTTTAGAGTAGCTAAATTTACTGCTTCACCATCATAAACGGGATATTGTATATCGCTTAACCTTTTACCGGAAAACCCCCAATGATCTTCGTGTACAGTTGGGGTTCTTTTTTTCATGTACTGTACCGTAACCGCATCAGACGACATAAGCGGATCACCAACATTTTGAATTACTTTTCCTTCAAAATTATAGTTTCCGTCAAGTGTTAACGGAAACCCAGCTCTTTTTTCACTATATCCAGATTTTACTCCAAACCCGGAATACCGTCCAAACTTGTCCACACTCATGATGTAACTGAATCGCTATCGTTTAGGTTCTTATTATATATACGTCTACTGAACAATTATTCCTTGTTTTCGCAGTTCATCAACCAAAGCTACCCATTCGTTTTCTAAACCAGTGTGCCCGGCTTCCATAGCTTCATGTAATAACCTCATTCGATCAACTAACTTATTTATATCGTTGTAATATATTATATTAGTTTTATACAAATTTTTCAATAATCCCCTTCCAGATGTGGTAGGATCAGTTGTTTTTCTCTTTTTATGCAAAACATTTAATTCAGCAGAAGATAAAGCTCTTCTTTTAATTTGAGCTTTTTTTGATTTCGAGGGGAAAAGACTAGATATAATACTTGTATATTTTATTGACCGATTTCTATGAATAGGTAGGTCTTTGGAATACTTCTTTCTATGTGCATTTGTATACTCTAATATATTTTTAAACAATTGTAAATCCCTTTTAGTATATTTACCAGGATTATTTTTAAAGATAAGTTCAAACAAACCTTTTGTACCTTTATATTTCTTATCTCCAATAACTATATCATCATTTTCGTTTATATCTAACTTGCTATCTCCAATCATTAATCCTTTATCCTCTATTCTAGCTCCATAGGTATGAAAATTTCGATTAGCATGTGCGGCGTGTAACATTTTTAACGTATATGTTCTTCCAAGAGTTCCTTTAAACATAATATCCGTGCCTAATTTGCTTAAGTTGGATGGGTTAATATCCTCTTCTTCTGCTCTTGTATCTTCTACACTTGTATCTTCTGTACTTGTATCTTCTGCAATGTCCTTTTCCTTTAAATCCTCTATATCTCCGCTTTCTTCATACTCGTCGCTTTCTTCAGATGTTTGTAACTGACCAAAACTTTCATCATTCTGAAATTCTTCTTCATATTTAGAAATTGGTAGAATTTTGTATCCTTCGAAGCGAATTGAAGGTTTTTCCACATTTTGTGCTAATCGCTTTAAAGGTTCAGTAACAGGTTTGAATGTTGTTTCTAAAAATTGCTCTCTTTCATTTATACCTGATTTTAAAGCTCGGTTTTTTGTCTAATAGAATCACTAAGTGATTTTATTTCCTTTAATAGCTTTTCCTGGTTAACCATCTTCACACCTTGACGACTTGTACAGTAATACCGCTAATCAGTGTATTAAAACAAATTTATCAAAACCTATTCTATAACGACCATCTTTTATAGCTTGATCTTTCATAATAACCAAAAATCCATACTTTTCCGCCCATGCTTTTCCGCAAAGCTCTTTAAACTTTTCAAATGGCATATCCGCATTCACATGATCGTTATATATATGTTTTAGGTTAGTATCATCTTGCTTGAATACAATTAGAATATTTGCATTATCTCTGATAAGTTGTTTTGGGATTTTGCTATAAGTTTGTCCTATATATATGCTGTCGATGTTATTATGTCTTCCCATGGCAAAGTATTTTCTAATAGTATCCTGTTTTTCACAAGATACATCGTCAAATATAAATACAGAATACGGTTTCGCTTCGTTTGGTTGCATAATGCTATCACTAGCGTTAAATTTGTAAAAATTAACATCAGACACATCAGATAGGATTTTATCCAGCAATTGATACTTTGGTTGTTGTAGAGACTTTGAAAAAATATATAGGTTATTAAACCTTAATCCCTGCGAATTAGTGATCAAATTAAAGACAACATTGGTCTTTCCGCAGTTTGAGGGGCCACTTACTATACATCGAACAGTGTTTGGAAGTAAACTACCGTGTTTACCATTGTTGATTTTAACGTTATCCACAGTTAAATCATCTATGTTATTAATATTGAATCGATCTTTATGGTGAATAATCTCCATCCTGCTCAAAGGTTAACGATGAAATGAGTTGCTTGCATTAAACCAAGTCCTTTATAGGTATCCATGAATCCTCAGTTTTGTTAAACCTTAACCACCGCACTTTAACTGCGTCCTTTTTTCTTTGTAACACTTTTTCAACAAGATATACATCACCTACTGTTGACTTTAAAATTTCATGTCCATAAAAAGCACCTTCCAACAAATCTCCTTTGTTATCTTTTAAGATATACGTTTCAGGTACAGTCGGTTGCACTTTATACACTGTAAAAACTTCATTCGTCCAATTGGGAAGGTATTTCTTGGTAAACACTCCCTTATATTTACTAATCCGTACTTTATCACTTACATTAAATTTTCTTGGCTGCATTTTTTCTACTTTAGGCTTTGTATTTTTCTTTATGCGTTTTAATACATCTTTTGCATTTCTTCTATTTACTTTGTTAGGTTTCATACCGATAGTTCTATGAAACCTGTTGTTATAATCATTTATTAATTGTGGTAAAACATCATACCATACGTAAGAACCTCTTTTTGAAAATTGTTTATACAGTGCTCCTTTTAAGGTTCTATTGAATCTTTCTACAATAGCTGCTTTTTTCTCTGAATTTGTAGAATAATGATTTATTTTGTATTTATTCATTAACTGTGCAAAGTTTGTATTAAAGTATTCTGTTCCATCATCAGTTTGTAAATGTTTAATTTTGTTTTTATCTCTTTTTATGGCTATTTCCATGGCTTCTGTTACGCTTTTACCAGTCTTGTCCTTTAGAGGCAAAGCGTCTGCAACTTTTGTAAAACAATTAATAATTGTGAGTATATATTTAAATCCTTTGTTTATTCTGCTATGCGGTCGCATTTCAATTAAATCCGCTTGATATAGATCATTTATCCCTTTTATAACAGTATTTCTTCTTGGAAACTTTATTCTTGCAGGTTTGTGTAGTTCATTAATAATCTTCTCCTTCAGGTCTGACATGATGGTTTCACGAAGGCAGCTGATATGGTATAAAAATATTCTTTTGTATAAATCTGCTTATATATACATATAGTTCAAGGTCATTCAAAACTTGTGTAAAAAAAGGGGAAACACAGCTTAACATTGCTGTGTTTCCCCTTTTTTACGGAAAGGAAAAGGATAGAGGATCTAGGACGATGAAAGGGTTATTAGTCAATAGGGTTGAGGGAATAGTGACCGAATGGTAAAGTGTGGATGTTGTCTGGAAGGGTTTGTCTTTTGTCGTCATTACAGGATAGCACCTTTTTAACTTCAGTCACGCTGTACAGCTGATGGTTAAAACTTCTGATGGTGTTGAATTTAGCTGTAATGATGTTATCCTCAAATAAGCATTGCTTGTAGTGTTCAAAATGCACTTTCTTCTTTAAATATAAACTCTTAACACCTTTAGCTTTCTTAATATAGCTATTCTTATTTTCTTCTTCTTTTTCATTATAGAGTTTCAAAGAATATACTTTAGACATCAGTGCAACAATCTCTTCAAGTAGAACACCATTAGCCTCATCCTTGAATTTGCCTAGTACTTTTTTGTGTCTGTCATTGTCGTAGTTTGGATGATCTTTTGGATAGTCGGAGAAATCAAAGTCGTTCTTGTGAATAAATGTACGTAAATCTTTATACATGTCCAATGTTAGTATGCGATATATGAAAGCGTCAGTGTCCATATATGTAATAGATATATTCTCTCTTCCGTAGAACGCCACCATTTTGTTGTAGTGGAAATCGTACATGTGTGTTTTTGAGATGTCCAAAATTGACATACCTATATACAAAGGACGATCCATCTTCACACTCGTCTTCTTCATGGACACTGCTACAAGTTTTTCATTAATAATTATAGATGTTCCAAAATTTGGCTGCTGTACTAGTTTCTGTAGTTTTTTTGCGTCGGAAATAAGTTTAACATTTTTGTGTCTTCTTTTGTTTTCCAATGTTTTTCCAAATATCGCATTATTCATTAATTTAAAGAAATCTTTTTGAAATTCTGATGTAGCAGCTGCTCGTCTGATGGTATTCGAATCAATGTAGGGTTTCAACCAGCATGATTGAGAAAATTCCAAAACTCTATTAATTTTTGTTAGACGTAGTCCTAATTCGATAGCTTGTTGAACCACCCAAAAGTGAGCCACGTAGCGTTGTTTATTATTTAATGTCATCATTAATTTGGGGTGTTTTCCAATTGGTGAAATTTCTGTTTTAGCAAGAAGTGGAAGGTCATAATGAAGATCATGTAAATTTTCTGGGTATTCAAAATCGCAATCCAAAATATACCCAGTGTCACCATGTTTCGGAATTTGTAAAATATCGTCAATAGAGTCAGGATTAATCCATTTAAAGTTATCAAAAGGAAGTGGGTTTGACATAGCCCATCCGTACAAGTTATTTGCATCGAAATATCCTAAATAGGTTGATGGTTTGGTTTCATCGTAATCGGGAAGGTATTTATTGTTGGCTTTGACATGTCTGGTAACACTTTGGGTCAATCCGCCTCTTACTCCAGCTTCAACCATTAAAACCATGTCAATATCTGTTAAAAGTTGGAGTTTACATTTTGTTTCTTTTAACATGGCTTGCCAAGCTAACCCTGGAGAAGTATACGAATGTAGAGGGTCCAATCCATATGCTGCAAAACAAGTGTTTCGAAATTCTTCAATCACATCACAAAGAAGGGTCACATCTAGTTTGACATAAAAGTCTGAATAATCCCCTAAGGTCTCCATATTCATATCGTTCCATACTCGAAGTGCATGTTGATAATCTTCAGGTTTTATTTCTTCATCATTAAGTTTGTTTTTGAATTTATCTGGTGTAGGAAGTGATGTTTCATCAAATCTATGCAGTCCATCGATGTAATCATAAGGGAAGACCCCTTTTCGAAGAGCTAAATCCATTTTATCATTAGGCACAATTTTGCTTGTTTCATTCAAATCTTGCCTTCTTAAATTTTCAGTTAATTTTGCAAGGCTAAAAGGCATAAATCTGAATGAGTCAACAAATCTTAGTTTTATTTTACCAACTTTTTTAGAGAAGCTTATAAATTTCTCCATGGTTGTTGCCAAGACATCTATTTCTCCATTATCTCTACCTAATTCTGGGATTATAAAGTGGGAGTCGTATCCACTAAGATTATGTAAAACAACGGGGATAAAATTTGGAAGTTTATAGTTTAGATTGCAAGAGTTACAGGCTGCACCTCTGTAAGCTCCTGTTAGATGGTCATGGTCTCGCACTTTACTGTTAGTCAGTGTAAAAGTGTTAATACACAAATAACATGTTGTTGCTGAATCGTGTCGTTGAATTTCATCTTCAGTCATAGGAATCATCGACACCACATTTCTGTACATTTCTTCAACTTTCCCAGCTATGTTATATAAGTCATCGACAAAGTTTCGAGCTGCTTCTTCACCGCGATATATCTTCGGTGTTGTTGTTAATTCATATCTTCGCAAATGTTCTTCAGATAGTGTTGATTTTATCATTAAACAATAGCTGTTTGGTGTGTGATGCTGGTATTTGCTTCTTCTTGTTACGTTTTCTTCTTGATGTTCGAGCGGAAGTAAAGACGCCTCAAAATCAGCATACACAACAACAGGTAAACGGTATTGTTGGATTACTTTGTCGAATTTTATCTGCGCTCTGCTATGATGCGGCAATTTAATTCTTACTTCATAGTTTCCACTACATAACCTTTGATGTTCTACTAGCCATTCTGAACCTCCTCTTCTTAATTCTTTGTTTAGATGACAAAAACATCTTTTACAAATTGTTTTCTTTTCTTCATGTTTAGATAATTGTTTAGAAACAAGAGCTTCAAACTTTTTAATATAGACATAGTGGGATATGTCCCCTTTAGTGATCAATAGCAAATCCGTATGATCTCTGCGTTCATTTGATGTTATACGCAAGGGGTACACATTGTTTGATGAATCCAATCCAAATAGGTTGACAGAAGCTGAAGGATTTTGTTTTTCAAATTTTGAAATGTCTGTTATAGCAACAGGGTAAGTCATCCCTTGAAAATTATATCTATGTTGTACTTCTTCATATTTGTGGCTTGGTCTTATCGGATTGTCTGTTACATATTTGACCAACATGGCATATTTAAAACATTCAGTATCTTGATTTTGTACGTTGACGCAGGATAAGGTATTTCTAATCTTTGTTGGTAGAGGGATGTAGCTACTTCCTCGAATTCCATAGCCGTGTTTGTGTACTTAAGTCTAGCCCTGTGATGCTTAACAAACTCCATCCAGAGCCTCTTCCTTCATGTTCTTGTATTTTTATCATTAGCTCTTCAAAACATTCAGATACGATTGAATCAATATCTGACGAAAACATAATAGTTCGGTTTTTGTTAAAAACCCTCTCGGTGAAGTTTCATTTTGAATGTTTGTAAATAAAGCATCCAGTAATAGTCCAAATTTGATAAAATTTAATCTTTTTAATTCATTTTGCAAAGTGTTGCTTACCAATCCTTTTGCGTTATTTAAAAATTCTTCGAGTTGTAATTTTGCATTGTCAATTTTGAAGTGGGTTACTACATTACCCGGAAGTGCTCGGGCATGTAGTTCTACATTTACTGCTGTTGATGCTGAAGGACGGTGAAGTGTAGACAGAGCATGCGTAGAAGTCGATGCAGCTGATGATGTTGAAGGATGATGAAGTGTAGACAGAGCAGAGGTAGAAGTCGATGTTGATGCTGCATATTGAATAACACTTGGTCTGGAATGTTGGTGTTGAGCTAGCATTTGATCTATTGTTTCTAATTCTTCTTCATTTTGTTCAATTTCATTGATATTATGTTCTACTTCTTTATGAATGTTTAAAAGCCATTCGTCTTTAAATGAATCTTTGCAAATATCACAGCGGTGCATGTTGTAGTTGTGTCTTCCTCAAAGGTTAACCTGCTACAGATGAGACCAACGCTAATGCACCTCTATTTATACCTAATTACAAAAATGGTGGGGGTGAAGTTGGTAGGGAAGGGGTATATAACAATTTATATTAACCGAAGTTTTCAAAGTCTCGTCAGTGGGTCAAGGTCATCTGAACATATTGCCAGAACGGGGAATAGAGCAGTAAGTGATTCTCACTTGGACCACAAACTGATCTATTCCCCGCTCTGTGTTTAAAGTTCAGTATTCAACAAATATTTTAATCAGACTCATCTGATGATGAAGATAATGATGAGGATGAGGTCATTTCGCAATAGAATAATTGACGCCGGCAACTAAATTCACCGCTGAAAACCAACCCATTGCTACTACCGCTTGGAGGAGTTTCAATATTATCAAAGTCTATATTCATGTCCTCCAAACAGAGCAACTGTTGATAAAGCTCTGTGGTATCATCGTCATCGTCCGTCAAGAGCTCAAGTTGCTCCATATCTCCACTGTATGGTTCACTGGAGGCTACATCGCTTAGTAACTCAAGATCGCCAAACGAATCATCATCTTCAATCACTGAATCGTCTTCATCGACGTCGTTAATTTGTATTGGAATATTATGTAAAATTTCTAAGATATCATTTTTAGAAGGGAAGATGCTGTTTGTGGGCGCCATGATAGCAGAATGATTTCCCCATTGTTGGAAAACCTCCTTTTATACCCGATTCAGGTGGTGGGGGGTAAGCGGTGGGGCTGCAAGTGATAGGGAGGGGTGTTTTATTTAATAATTATATACTATCCGCAAATTGTCTAATTCTTGTAAGTGGGTCAAGGACGCCTGAAAATACCACCAAAACGGGGAATAGAGCAGTAAGCGATTCTCACTTTGACCGCAAACTGATCTATTCCCAGCTCTGTATTTCAAAGGTCTTTAATTTTGTTAAACTGTTTATTCATCCTGATCCTCATCAAGAAGGAACAGTTGTTTATACGCTGAGGGTTCTTCAGCAAAGAAGTGGTGAACCGCCAAGTCATCCTCTTCCAGAAAGACCGATTCTAACGGTGGAGGGGTGTGTAATAGTTGTCTGAGAATTAAGAGAGCCTGCGGTTCTTCAAATTGTTGAGGTTTCGCTTCTTGGAGTTGTGTCTGAAGTCTTTTTATATACTTTATGGCCATATTTATAGTATCTATTTTCGATTCCTTTGGATGGATAAATGGTAATATATTTCTTAATTGTCGATAACCCTCATTGAGTCTCGCTCTTGTTTTCCGCTGTTTAGCAGTGTTTTTCTCGGTTTTAAGAGACCTCGAGTTGGATGTGCCTGCCGGAGTATCCATAGCTGACTAGCAACTATGTTCCGAAGCATCACTTATATACCCGCTTACCTCCACCATTTGAATCAAATGATTGACTTAATGTAACATTTCAAAGTTTAAATATTTAGGTCAAGGTCATTGTAATAAGTTAAAAAAAGTGTGGACCACCTATTTTCATTCTGCAGCATATGCTGTAAAATTTTAGTAGGTTGTCCACACTTTTTTTATTTTTAAACTTAATTTTGAACTTCGCTTAATCACCCTGCCATGGCTTGGGAATGGCTAAAATATCTTCAAAGCATGTTGTTTTACTAAACACTCTTCGAACATATTTCCCGGGGTTAGGCGTTATTTACAAGTGATTTCAGTCCTCGTTAAAGGAAAGAAACACATACGCAAATAAAACCCCCTCCCCCTTTAGGTGAAGGTTAGTATTAAACAAACAGGAATTTAATTTTTAGCAAAATCTAACATCACTCTCAATAACTCCCTACTTATGTTTAATTTTTCAAATACTTAACCCCCCTTAGGTGAAGATTGGTACTAAAACAAAACAAAAATTTAATTTTTTAACAAAAATCTAACATCACTCCCAATTAATCTCTACTTTTTCCAAAATATTTAATATTTTTATGAACAAAATATATTTCTATATTGTCTTACTATGACATAATATGGCCACTATATGTAAGGTAGAAAACAATATAGAAACATTTTAAATAATTAAGAGCCGGCTTCAATAATTTTAACAGTTTCCGGCGGGGTAAGCGCATGAGTTTTAACGAAATACACGTTATATGTTGGTAACAAAAACCTAACTTAATGGTTATTACCAACAAAATACCTTTTATATATACCTCAATAAAGGGGTTCAACAACGTATTTTTCCCCGCCTTCAATACTTTTAACAGTTTCCGGCGGGGATACACGTTATATATACCTGGACGGTTTCAAACGTGTTTTGCTTTATTTACCTCACTTAAGGGATTCAAGCATTTTAGTGACATTGACCTCAATAAAGGGTTGTACACTAAGTATATAGCTTCGATATTTTAGACCTCACTAAAGGGATTCAATCGAGCTATCAGTAGATTCCCATCCACGTGGATTGTGGTGATGTTTTCCTGGACATCGGATCATCTGTTGGACTCCCTGAACGATCGAGTCATCTCCCTGGACCATCGAGTCATCTCCCTGGACCATCGAGTCATCTCCCTGGACCGTACTGCTCCTGCGGCTGATACCTGGACGTGTTTTGCTTTATAGGCCTCACTTAAGGGATTCAAGCGTTGTTTTGCTTTATAGGCCTCACTTAAGGGATTCATGCGTTTTAGTGACATTGACCTCAATGGGTTGTACACTAAATATGTTTAAGAATAGCTTCGATATTTTTTACCTCACCAAAGGGTTTCAATCGAGCTAGGTGTTTAATATTAGTTGATTAGTAGCTAAATAAAATAATGCAAACATACCATGCTATGTTAATAATCATAAGTAATGCATACATGCCATGCACTCTCTACTGATGCCCACGAGCAAATGCGAAGGTGTTGGAGTGATTTTTCCTTTTATAGACGGGGATTGTGGTGGGGGAAAACAACGCTGCAAACTTAAAAATTACTTCTGTTGCAAGTGTGCATTTAACGCGCGATAAGCTTCAGTCAACGCGATATAATTCAAAACTGAGGTTCTACAAGAGATTAATAATTTGTTCAATATACCTCGGAGGTTTCAAACCAATTATTTAGTTAATATTAGTTTTGAGAACCGCGCAACGAACGAGCTCTGACTGAGGTTTAATTGAGAGTGACAGTGTGGATTGTGAGCGCGCCAATGCAGTAAATGTTAGCTATTAATAGCATTTATCGAGGAGGGGAGGCGGCTGTAGCGCGCCGGTGACAGATTATTCTTCGACACTCCTTAACTCCTATTAAAGCGTTATATTATAACTTGCGGATTGTTTTAATACAGAAATTTGTAAAATATATTATAGTGACACCCAGCAGGCAAAATTCACTTCTCATTAACATTATTGTTTTTAAGTGATGGTTTAAATGATTGCAACATCCTTTAGTTTCAGCTAAACTTAATAATTAGGTGTTTGGGTGAAATGAAATTTTTTGGAAGTATGTTTTAAACAAATATATCGCGATTAACAGTTTAGGAATATATATAGATGGTTCGGCAATTTATGCGTAAATGCATCGCGTCGCTGTGAGCGACGCTATGACACTCATAGGGTTTAAAAAAATAATTATGAAAATTATTAAAAGACACCTTTTTCACAGTTGTGAATAACAAAATATAAACTAAAATCATATCTTTACAGTCGCTTTATTATAAGGATCAAATTTAAATGCAGACTGTTATCAGCTGTTTGTAAATACATTCGTTTTCTGTGAAATTGTTGTTTTGTTTATTTTAGTGGTTTGTTTACCATTGTACGTGAATGAAATGCAACGTTTACGGAGAGGAGGTGCAAATCTCGGTCGACGCATCGTAAATGCATCCCGGTACCATCGACAGGAGACTGCACATGAAACTGATGAGGAGTATGCTGAGAGACCCAAACACCTAATTATTAAGTTCAGCTGAAACTGAATAATGTTGCAAAAATTTAAACCATCACTTCAAAACAATAATGTTAATGATAAGTGAATTTCGCCTCGTAGATGTCACTACCATATATTTTACAAATGTCTGTATTAAAACAATCCACAAGTTATAACATATAACGCTTTAATAGGACTTAAGGCGAAGGTGTATAAGTTTAGTGCACCACATTAAAACTAGGCATACAATGCAGTTGTCTGCTTGCAATATTGAGCGGAGCGAGTATTTATTTTGCATTTTTGATACGCGAGGGCTTCCAAATTATGCCTAAACGATATGATATATTTTGGATGTTTGTTTTAAACAAATATATAGCGATTAACAGTTTTAGAATATATATATATATAGAAAGAGAGAGAGAGAGAGATTGAAACGACTAATCTAAAGAGATTGAGAGATTGAGAGATTGTTTCAAACTGATACTTTAAATATTAAAAATCAATAGTTTAATCTTAAACAATCCTGTAACAAATAATGAATATATAGTTTCAAAGTATGTTAGATTTTGTTTTGTTTAAATAATTATGAAAATTGTTAAAAAACACACCACTGTCACAGTTGGGAATGACAAAATATGAACTAAAATCATATCTTTGCATTTGATATGTTTTAGAACAATATTTTCCGGGCTTAAGTATTAACTAATAAAGACGTAAACCTTAGTACAGGTAATATCTTTATTAGTTAATACCCCCTCGCCCTTCAGGTGCAGCTGTACTTTAATAATTAGGGTTTGGGTAAACAAATTTTTTTGAAAATATCTTAACAAAATTATATAATGGATAGTTTTAGGTCAAATGGATTGATAACAGTATATAAATCATTCATAACGGTTTGTTTGGACTAATCTATTGTTTAAAGTTTTGGTTTTAGATGCTAAAGGTCAATAGTTTAAACACAAACACAACGGTTACAAATAATAAATATATACCGCTTCAGTAACATTTTTTATACTTCTTTCCATTCCATACGCGCTGTGACGTAATCACAAACAAGGCTCCATTTCCCGTTAGGACTTGGTCGTGTCATGTAGCCAGGTAATGGGACTTTATATAGTTTTCCCTTACTTTCTACAATCGGCATATTGTCTTCATATCGTAGTAATTTATACATGGCCGTAGGTTTCAATTTATATATGCGAATTTTTTGGATGTTTGCAGGTTTTTTTTTTTACATGGTTTAGTTTTGCGAGCTTCTGTTTGGGTAACTGGTTTAGGCGGATCCTTCAATAGGTTTAGCAGAATGTTTTCAAGAGTTGCTAATTTTGCTTTTGTTTCGTCAAAGGTTTTACCCAATGTGGATACACACTGGGAACTTACTTCTTGTGGCCCAGAAGGGTTCACAGACGTTGTAGTTACTTCTTGAGAAGCGGATGGTTTCACCTTACTATTAACGGTAACCGGACCTACAACTGATGTTTTCAATTTTTTTACTGTTTGACCAAAGTGGATACCGCACTGGTCGCGCCCTTTCAAACACCGTTTGTTACACATGAGACCTTTACTACTTCCTTTTATAAAACGGTGTTTACAGCGTCCAATATGTTGTTCCTGATGTGGGGATATAAGAATTGTGGTTTTCTGTATTTTGGGAGAGGGAACTTTCACTTCAGAATCATCATCTGAGAGCTCCAGACCCATTTCCAAGAGGATGTTTCTCTTTACAACATCGCCTACAACTGCGGTCACGGGTAACGGCGGCAATTTTCGCGAACCTGTCGCTCCAACTTCGATGGTCACCGGACGTGGCAAAGGTGCGATGATGGAGGGTTTAGTGGGTTTGCGTTCACAAACTGATACTGATGCCGACGCCATATTAATTTGGATATTTGAAATAGAATGTAACGGTATCACTAGAAGACAGAGTTTTTAACGAAGATATTAGAAGGAAGAATCGGTTAAATTAAAAAAAAAACACTTTGATGCAAGATTCCTCGAATACTCCTTTGAACAGTCTGCTAAAAGAGATTGAAAGTTAGTTATATTATAACGATAAATAACACTTGGAGATACAAAAATACACGGAGACTTGATGGATCCAAAGTTAGTTATATGATGACAAATAACACTTGTAGTTCTAAGCTAAAGAGGGATTGCAATTGGTTAAACAGATAAAAAGATACACAGTAAAACACTAGACTCAATCTTGACAGGAGCTGCAGAGGTAAGCCTTAGACCAGGTTCTCATTCGATGCAGGAGGAGACTGGTATCGATGCATGTTTTTCCTGCGTTATATAACAAATGTGTGCATAAAATAAACCTGAATGACTAGTCCGACAATCTTGTACGCGCGATGCGCAGCCGACAATTTATTTTTTGCAGTCTGCGGGGGACATTTCAAGAGGCAGCTCTGGTACGCGCGATGCGCAGCCATCAATTTATTTTTTGCAGTGTGCGGGGGACATTCCAAGAGCCAGCTGTCGCCGTGTCTAGCACGCGTTGAACCATCGTCAATTTTTGTTTTTTAGTCTGTAGGGAGGCATCCAGCTCTTAACAATGATTTTTGCTCAACAAATAAGCATAACAGTCACTGTGATTTAAACTAATACATGTATTTATGTGATGCACCTTGCGTAGCAAACAACTAGCTAAGAGTGTTTCAACGACAATTATTCTACGACGGAACCGCTGACAATCAGCTAAAAGCGTGGACCTTCTATCTTCATAGTCCAAAAAGTAGTAGGTAGTTGCTATTGGACTACTAAAGGACACCTTTCTCATATTCCTGTAAAACTGTGACATTTTCATCCGAGGTTTTCAGCTACGATCCACACAGTCTAAGAGCTAAACCCTAACTAACACATATATTGAGGTTATTGTGCGATGTATAAACTTGGTGGGGGAAGGGCGGTTAGGTATCCTACATGCTTGTTGACACGTTATTAAACCTCCAGCTCTTGCCTAGTACACATGAACTCGCCAATCCAAGACGAAGCATTGACATATAGAACAAGCTTATCCATCAACTTGATCCTGAGGTATTTTAAAACATTTTAAATCGGAGCTACGATCCTCACAGTTTAAGAGCTAAACCATTACTAACGCATATACTGAGGTTATTGTGCGATGTAAAAACTTGGTGGGGGGAAGGACTGGTACCTATACTACATGACTGTATCACATCATTAGACCTCCAGCTCGTGCCTAGTACACATGGACTCACCAATCCAAGACACTACTGTTTCTTCCACATCTTCTTATATTAATGAGCAAGCTGACACAAATGAAAATACAACTTCTCAAATACAAGTAAATGAAGTTTCTACAACAACTTCTGATGCGGAAGCAATAATGCTATCCTTGATGGGTTTTAATTAATGGTAATTTTCGTACACAATCATGGAGGAGCGCATTAACGGTGATGGGAACTTTTGCTATTATAACTACTGTTTCACTGACTTGGAAAATTAAATTGGAAACACCCGATCCAGATATTGTGCACTATATTTTAAGTTAGACAGCAAACACCAAGAACTCTGAGCAAACGTCATTTGAGGAAACTTCAAAAACTACACACAATTAAAATATTGTAAATGAAATGAATAATACATAAAAGTTAAACCCAACTATCTTGTCCAGGTTTCACAGCGAATAACACATTATTCGATTTGTATTATTGTAAATAAAGAAATAAAAATAAAAGTTATAAATCTTTCACAGGTTTCATTTGATTGTTTTCATTCCATAAATATATCTATCTTGCACAAGTTTGATTCGATAGTTTTAAACTATCAAAATTATTTGATGCTAAACTTTTTAGCCAAAGTATGGCATGTGAGTACTCTGCTGGCTGCGGCTCAACAATACGAACAAGATGGTGCATTCAGAATTTAGATCCGACGAGGGAATTAGGAGCAATAGCGGAAAACCTTCAAAATATTGTTTTTTCGCTATTACTGCTATACCCTTAGTCGGATCTGAATTATGAATGCACCAACTTCTTCGTCTTGTTGAGACGCGTCAGCAGACTACCCACATGCCATACTTTGGGTAAAAAGTTTAGCAACAAATAATTTTAATAGTTTGAAACCATCGAATCAAAACTTGTGCAAGATAGTTTTTTAAAAACTACTTCAGACGACCTTGACCTACTCCAAACATCCATGACGTCACTAATACGTCGCCAACTACGTCGCCAACTACGTCGCCAACTACGTCATTCCTACGTCATCAAAGTCACGTGACCGGAAGCTGTCAATCAAGTGAGCCAAAACCTACAAACACCCACTACTCAGCCGTATCGTGTTAACAGTAACCAAAAAAGCTGAAAATTTGGTTTCCCACATAAACACTAGTAAGAATTTGGAGCAAATAGTGTTAAGTGCAACTGCATATAAGTTTCCGATAAAACTGTTTTATATCTGGAATCTACAGATAAAAATACATCAGTTACAATGAAAAAAATATGTTAGCCAACGGTACCCTATACTCTATTTTATTTGTCCTTCCACGATGCGAACCACGGTATTAGCTTCTTTCCTAAAGGAACTTCACTAAAAGGATCCTGCCCAAGTTTGGCATCCGTGGAAACTAGGAAATGTTCCACGGAGAAGACTAAATATTGATTTTTTACACCCGATCTCGAATCAGTACATACTCTTAATAGTAGATGCTTTCTCGATGGATGGAGTTTTTTCCCGATGACACAAGCGTCCCCCAAGAAACCCACTGAGTTTTTATAATACGCGTACTCAACATTTGCCAATTATCTTTCTACTGTGACGGTAAGTGACAATGCTGCTGTTTTCAACTCAAAAGAGTTTCAGCGTCAGTTAAAAAGTAATGGGGTTTTACATAATACAATTTGTGCCATACAACCTAGAATGTAGCGGTCTGGCAGGAAGCTATGTCCAAGATGTCAAGAGAAACCTAAGAAAAATAGTACACGATGGTGGGTGGCATACTTAAAGCCATAAGCTATACGGTTTCTCGTTCACATCGCCGGACTCCGGCAACAGTGTCAGGAAAGAACCCGGCAGAACTAATGTTTGGAAGGAAACTTCGAACTTCGTTTGATTTAATTATAACCTTTTGGGGCCAAATAAAACATCGCTCAGGAAAATGCATCATGATCACCAAAACCAACAAATGAAGGTTAAAGAAAGTTAAGGGAGTTTAAAGAAGAGGACATTGTGTTATCAGAGATTTGTAAAACATGGAAAAGGTTTGGATGAAAGAGAAAATGTAATAGAGAATTAACTGGAAAGTGATGTATTGCATTGAAGACGAAAAATTAATGAATAAAGGTCACGAAAATTAAATATTTCCGTAGCAAACCCAAACACATTATCCTCATAACTGAAATATTATACATGTTTGGATTTACGCGTGTTAATTGCATGGATTGTTTTGTTATTTATCTATGTGGTTTGAATATTTGTATGGGATTATATGCATGTTTGCTCTAAAATTTAGATTTCATACGCCAATTATTAAAAAGTCATTTTACAATTAAATTGGTTTAATGAACCATTGATTAAGGATAACCATGGCAAAAATAACAGTGTGAATGATCTTTAGCAACATTTATCACTGAATATCTACGGAGAGGGTATACCAAATAATTCAGCACGAATAAATCTGATATCGATTGTTGCAGGGGAAGATTACATAGCAATTAATTTAATTATAGAATAGTTTAGACCTACAGTGTCAACTTTATAAATACTTTTATTTGATTTGTTTATAGACATAATGATAGGTATCAGAGCGAAAAAAAAAGATAAAATAGATAAAGATTATTCATGACTTCTTTTCTTCGGCAACGCTACACATGTGCAGTTTCGGATTTTACTGGCCTGTTTGCGTTGAATGTTCAATGCAACAGTTACAAAATTTATCTTTTTATTTGGGGAAGAAAGAATAATTAAACTATTTTACTGTGTTATTCAAGGAATTTTTGCGGACATTTTCCATCATTGTTAAGCGATGGAAAATGTCCGCAAAAATTCCTTGACTAACATAAACTCTCCATCACCAACAATGAATTTTAAACAAAGAAGGGAATGTTATTGTGTTCATACATGTTTCCATGTTGAATATTTTATTTTTATGACGAATTTTCACAACGTTGGTAATGAAGAGGAATGCTATTAGGTTGATAGAATAACTTGACCCTTTGAGATCCGTAACCTTTGGTATATTACCAAATTACCGTATTATTTGGCAGTATTACGGGTAATTTCAACATACTTGATAATATAAAGTGATTCGGACGCTTTTCCTTGGTATACGAGGAGTTGCTAATGACACATGGGGTCGAGAGGGCATCTCAGCCAACGGCCTGAGGCCTAAACTGTGTAAGGACTGAGTGCCATAACACACAATAACTCGCTGCCTGCCCTACCACAAATGTGAAATATTACAGACCCAGTATGGAAAATATATATTCTCTTAACATTCAACTTATCACTTTTGAAATGAAGGCTTTACCTTAAACGGACATGTAGTTTATCCATCGCGGAATGTTGTGGCTTAAAGCGTGTTTAATTTCAATCATGAATGTGCTGTATAGTTATTTTATGTAAAGCAAACAACAGCATAGAAACTTTATATTACCTTACGATAGCGGTTTAATGCCAGTTCAATTCGTGTAAGGTCTGTGAATACTTGTGTAAAATTAGTATCAGTAATTAAAATAAGTTTAGTTTTCAATATTTACCTTGCTAGGATTTCAGTGTTTCTCGTGATCTCTTATTGCAGCTGGCGATACCCGGTGGGACTGGCCAAAATCTATTACTTTGAACCGAATTTATGCATTTTATCACATTTTAAGTAGGTGCGGTACGAATTCATAAAATTGTGTTTAATTATAACAACGTGAAACTTGCAAATAAGTAATTAGTTTAGTTTTAATGAAGTCAAGCAAACTCAAGTTAGTCTCTAGGTTTACATTTTGACCATGTTTTAGTTACAACAATGAACAGATTTATATAGACAACAACTAGAACATAGCATTGTAATAAATATGTATTGTGTTATAAAATCCTTGTTATGTGTTGATAGTGAAGTAAAACATAATAAAGGAATTATTAAAAATGGTAAAAAATTGGTAATAAATAAATTTGGTAAATGATTGATCTAAAATTGCTTGTGTCAGTATTGATTATGAACTCCATTATTAGTTATTGTTTTTAATTTATTTAATGTTTGTTGCCGTTGATATTTCTATTTATTGCTGCCAAATGTAGTATTATATGGTCTTGTGAACATGTTTACATATCCATAAAACACAATAAAAGAAACCCTATATACTATAGTGCTCTTGAAATTATAGTTTACAGTTAACCTGTTAGTAATATGAGTTTTCCTAATTGAGATTTTAATACTGGTATTATATATCCATTGGTGGTGGCATGGTGTACATATATTTCGTCATACATAATATATAATGTTTAAGAGTAAGTATCATATATAAAGAAACTGTGTTTTTAATAAATGGTGTAAACTTTTTTATTTTTTATTATGTAATTGGTTAGTTGGCCAGATAACACTCAGGCCCAACAGACGGTCCAGGTGACTATTGTTGTTTTAGTGGAAAGTGCATTTAGATTCTGATGTTTGTACATTATTTTGTTAATAAAGGCTCTTGTTCATTCATTAACACATAGTGGTTATTATCTATAAGCCATGGTCGAGGTCATTGATTAAACAATTATTGCTTCAGGTAAACTTTAAACTAACGAGCAAAGTGTATTTTGCAATAACTATATTCACTAAGACATCTGTCTATAAATAGTTGGCATAAGTTAGTGATGTATTTCACTGTAATATTGTTCAAATACTTTTCAAACAATAACTATTTTCAAAGTTACATATTAGCTGAAAACTATCAGTTACTCAACCGCATAAGTCATAGCGTCCTCCTGTAACCCAAAAACAGCAAATTATGAAAATTTGCTCAATTATATCAAGTACCGTCTCCCTAACTGGAACAGGAAAGTGGATCGCCCGCGCCGTCCAGCCAGCGTCGCGACGCGTCACCACGCGGTCAGACGTGAAACGTCGAGTGACTAGCGGTTAGGTTCGCTTTGTTCGCTAACCATTGTTACCGAGGTGCTCCGGGATTGGTCGATGGTGTGCAGAACCTCTCCTCATTGGCCAGCCGAAGCCACGCCCCTACATGACGAGTAATTGGGTCTCTGAACCACAAAACATGTTAATTTGCATCGCATGTGCCGTGTGCGCGGGGGACGACCCGTCCTTTCCCACAGTGGCGCGTCCACAGCCGCCATATGCTATTGATGGCACCGCCGCCGCCGCGCCGCATCGCGTCGTTAGCATAAAGAGCTATTTGTTACCTGTCGCGCACTGCGGTTTGTAAAGAGTAATGTCGAGGAGACGATAATTGTTGTAATGGGAAAGTTACGAGGATGAAAAACACGATTGTCATGTATATTCATTGTGCTGTAGGAGCCGTGGTTAATAAACACGCTGTGGAATTGAATAGAGTCATGTATTCCTATTTCTTGGAAAAAATATGTGATCACTTTCTTAATAAATTCTTTCGAACGCTTAGAATAAAGAGGAGTGCATTTAGTATAATCCTCAGCATGCGATTACGATAGGTGATAACACGTTTCATCCGTTCAACCGTGTTTCGAACTCAGTGTACTTTGAGTATACGTGGGAATTTTGACGATTGTCTATACTATTATTTTGTAATCGATTACAGTAAATAATTTTTGATTCTTCATTTTATCCCCTTGATGTTATATTCTCAGTCGTTTTTCATCCGTTAAAGGCATCGGAGCGATACTCTCTCCACCTCTGAGCGCTGAATATCACATAATTGTATGATTGGTTTCACTATGACGGCTTCTCTCATTGAGCTCTGAACTCACTGCAAGTTAAACTGATTCGGCCAACTCTTGAATATTGCTCGCCTGTGTGGTCATCATTTCATTTGAGCCACATTGATCAAATTAACGGTTTTAATTAGATTTTATTTTATTTGTGGGACTGCTATTCTGCTTTGCTTGTTACTTCCGCATTGAACTGATCTGATTTGCTGGCAAGAGGGTTGCTCCAGATAATCCCGAGCCCCGAAGTGGTTCCACAGGAAGTTTCAAGCTGCTCACCCTTCCTATAACAGCGTTCTGCTCGTTGAGACACACTAGAGTCAGAGGATTTTATTTTTGTTTCGTCCCCAAAACGGGACTATCCGAGTAACCGTCTTTCTTTTTAAATTCCAATCATGCAAAGAAATTTTCTGAACCTTCAAAATATTAACTTTTCAGTCCTTTTATATCTCAGATACCTTGTTGTTCGCGAAGAATAATAATTCAATGTTCAGTTTACCTTCTTGCCAAAAAAATTCCTTCCGCAACAGAAAACATTATTTCTATCCCTCAACATTCCACTTCTTACTTCTTTTTAATCCAATACAACGCCATTCAACTTTACAATTGACTTCCATTAAAGATCGAAAAGGATCATGGGAAGTTTAATAGGGGGTTAAAGCAATGCTCTTGGATGAGGTCGTCTATTCAACACCAGAGATTTATTTGCTGGTAGTAACAAACAGTAATAATTCTTCGATGTATTAGATGTAGTAGTAGTAGTGGTAGTAGTAGTAGTGGTAGTAGTAGTGTTAGTAGTGGTAGTAGTGGTAGTGGTAGTAGTGGTAGTAGTGGTAGTGGTAGTAGTGGTAGTGGTAGTAGTGGTAGTGGTAGTAGTGGTAGTGGTAGTAGTGGTAGTGGTAGTAGTGGTAGTGGTAGTAGTGGTAGTGGTGGTGGTGGTAGTGGTAGTGGTGGTAGTGGTAGTGGTGGTAGTGGTAGTGGTGGTAGTGGTAGTGGTGGTAGTGGTAGTGGTGGTAGTGGTACTGGTGGTAGTGGTAGTGGTAGTGGTGGTAGTGGTAGTGGTGGTAGTGGTAGTGGTGGTAGTGGTAGTGGTGGTAGTGGTAGTGGTGGTGGTGGTAGTGGTGGTAGTGGTAGTGGTGGTAGTGGTAGTGGTGGTAGTGGTAGTGGTGGTAGTGGTAGTGTAAGTAGTGGTAGTGGTAGTGGTGGTGTTGGTGTTGGTGGTGGTGGTGGTAGTGGTGGTGGTGGTGGTAGTGGTGGTGGTGGTGGTGGTAGTGGTGGTGGTGGTGGTGGTGGTAGTGGTGGTGGTGGTGGTGGTGGTGGTGGTGGTAGTGGTGGTGGTAGTAGTAGTAGTAGTAGTAGTAGTAGTAGTAGTAGTAGTAGTAGTAGTAGTAGTAGTAGTAGTAGTAGTAGTAGTAGTAGTAGTAGTTTTTTTTTTTTTTTTTTTTTTTTACGATAGGAAAATGCATTATGCACCGTCAGGGTTTGGTGTTTCCCCCGGTGTGTAGGACTCTCACCCACTAAAAACCTATCGGTCCAGGCAATGGAAGCCCTCTCGGAAACGCTGTTCGCAATACTTCAAGAGGGTGCCTTCGTACGCCAAAGATGGCATTTCAACCGCGATGCTCCACCAGGTTTAGCTGCGTCGATGCATCACAGCTGTTCTGTTCTCTTTTCTTTCAGCACCCTCCTGGAGAATGCAGAAACAGAGCTCCACGATTCGGGACTGGACAACATTCGACGAACGAGTGTGTCCGGCGAGATCGGGCCAACGGCCCCTTCGAGGTCCCTTCTGTCCGCTTCCCACCTCACGCAATGGAAGGTGTGCAGTACATCGTCGTAGTCGGAGTCACCGTACTGACATTCCGGGCTCACTGACTTCCCCATCTTGTGAAGGTAGGCCCCGAAACAACCGTGTCCGGTGAGGAACTGGGTGAGATAAAAATCTACCTCCCCGTGTCCCCACTCAACCCACTCTCGGAGATCCCCAATGAGTCTCGCCGTCCATCTTCCCCGTTCGTCCCCCTCCCAGCGGTTTTGCCAATCATCCATAGTGCGTTCTCGGGCTTCGGCACGGCTCAAAGCACCGTTCCCATCGAAGATCCGCTTCCGCTCGAAAGCAAGAAGATCGATGGGAATTACCCCAGCAACTACGAGGACGGCCGGCTCCGACACTGAGCGGTACGCCGAAGCGATCCGAAGAGCGCCTCTCCTCTGGACCGCTGCCATCTTTCCCCTCAGTCGTTTTTTCCGGAGGGCCTCTGCCCATGCCTCACACCCAAAAAGAAGAACGGAGTGAACCACAGACATCAGCACCCGCCGCTTGCTACCAATCGGTCCCCCGACATTCTTCATCAGTCTGCTCAAGTTGGCCACAATCTTTTCAGCTTTCTCCGTCGCAAATGTGATCTGATCCCGGAATGTGAGCCGAACATCCAGTCTCATACCCAGGTACTTGACAACGGGTTTAGTGACAATCACTTCCCGGTCGACCGCGAGCTGCACAATGGGATTAATCCTCCGTCTGGTGAGAAGCACGATCTCGGTCTTCTCCGTCGCCAAGGACAGGCCGTGGTCACCCATCCACCTCATCACTTGGCCCATGGCCATGGTCAACAGCCTCTGCAGCTCATCGACATCCCGCGCAGTTATAATTACGGCGATATCGTCCGCATAACCGACGAGGAAAGTCTCCCGAGGCATTTCCATTCGGAGGATCCCATCGTAGGCGATGTTCCAGAGGTCCGGTCCAAGAATCGAGCCCTGAGCGGCACCTGCTGTTACATCTCTCCGCCGCGGTCCATCCGGCGTGTTGAAAACCAACTTCCGATCCTGTAAGTAGCTCTGCAGCATCCTTAACAGGTACGGGGGAATTACAAAATCCGTCTTCAATGCGCTCAGCATGTCAGCCCACCTGGCTGAGTTGAACGCATTTCTCACATCCAGCGTAGCCAACATGACTAGCCTTCGTGATCTGTGGTTCACCTGCTGAACAGCCTCAAAAGTCCTGATCACTTCACCAACAGCCCCAATCGTTGATCGGCCCGACCGAAAGCCGTACTGACGATCGGAGAGTCCACCTGCCGCTTCTACTGCCTGTGTGAGCCTCGGCTTCAGGAGTCGCTCAAAAAGCTTCCCTGCCGTGTCTAGCATACACAGAGGTCTGTATGCAGACGGGGTTTCAGGATCTCCCTTGCCTTTGCCGATCAACACGAGGCGTTGAACTTTCCATCGCAGAGGAAACAAGCCTTCCAACAAACAGCGGTTGTACATGTTCAGCAGCAGGCCTGGAAAGTCCAGGCCTACTACCTTTAGCACTTCCGTTGGAATTCCATCGGGACCAGGAGCCTTTCGGCAGCGCAAAGAGCCAATGGCACTTGACAGCTCTTGTTCGCTGAACAAAGGTATTTGTTCGGGAACCACAGCAACCTCTTCATTCGGCCTGATCTGGTGGGCCGGAAACAAAACATCCACGATAGCCTCCAACTGGACGGAGCTCAAGCTAGGGTTAGCTGATTGGGCACCGAGCCGTCGCATAATTACTCGGTAACCCAATCCCCAAGGATCGTTGTTGAGGTCCTCCGTTAGAGCTTTCCATTTGGAGGCTTTACTTGCGGAGATAGCGCGCTTCAGTTCTTGTCTGGCCGCCCTGAACTCCTGCATAAGTGTTTCAGGCACCACGCCACCCCTTCTCCTACTGCGGGTGACCTTTCGTCTGAGTTTAAGGCACTCTCTCCGCCGTACAGCAATGTCCTCCGTCCACCAGAATGCCGATCTTCTGTTTCTTCTTGGTTGCACTTTTCGGGGCATGGCAGCATCACAACTACGCTCGATGAGCCTCATTGTGGCCTCCACGATCTCCCCCGTGGTTCCCGAAGATTCTAAAACAGCGGTCTTCCCCTCGTCAATCGCCGAGGGCAATGCCACCGAAACGAGCCTTGAAACGTTCCAGCCTGGCGTCCAATTAAGGTTCCTTGGCTCAAAGCTGTTTGTAGCAAGACTGAAGGTGATGTACTGGTGATCGGAGCCAGTATAGTCTTCGATCACTCCCCAGTCTGCGATCCGTCTCGAAACGTTTTCTGACGTAAATGTCACATCCGGTATGGTTGATCCATAACCTGGACGCCTGAAGGTGGGCGAGTCTCCCACGTTTGCCACAGCCAGTCCAATCCTTGCCGCCATCTCCAAAATTTTCCGTCCTCTTGGGTCTGTTCTTGGCATACCCCAATCTATAGCCCTAGCATTGAAATCGCCGGCTACGATCAGGGCTCCACTGAGGGAGCGAAGAAGGTCCTCTAGTCTGTCCAGACGGGCCTGGAAATCTGCCGCATTCTCGTTGGGTGAGAAGTAGCAGCTAACAAAATTTGCTTCGCTGGTAGTAGTACTAATAGTAGTAGTAGTAGTAGTAGTAGTAGTAGTAGTAGTAGTAGTAGTAGTAGTAGTAGTAGTAGTAGTAGATCTATTTTTTTATTGACTTTATTTGTAATTGACTTTTTTTATTGACTTGGCTTGGTTTGTATTTTGTTGACCTGGCTGAATAAAGAATTATGACTCATGACTATAATAGGAATATTATAGGGAAGACTTCCTGTGACGAAGGAAGGCTTTCTTCCACATGTCTAATGTCAAGTTCAAGAAGGAGCTGACCAAGAACTATGAGCAGATGCCTGTTTGACATCTGCCTGTTTTTTCAGCATACGAAATTGTATGTATTCAATGTACTCACTTTCTTTATTACAAGTGTTTACTGCTGTTATTGTTATGACATATATTATTACATCTTGTTCTTTTTCCTCCAAGTTGTATCCATTTTGTTTTCACTAAAACTTTTTTTACTCATCTTTTGTACAATTATCTTATGTAATCATCTAGATCTTAGATAACAACCTAAATTAACACACTATTTTACTCTTAGAGTTCAATATATTTCTGTTAAGGGTATAGAAGAAAATATTTATGTATTTGTATGCGTAATTAGGTCATAATGAAATTAAGTTATTTAATTAATTAATCAGACTACATCAGAATACAATAGTGAATAAATGTATCATATCAGTTTCATGTTTATACATCTCGTCCATTATCCGATTCTTCAAACAATTTCTTCCTATAAAAATTAAAACTTCCTATTTCAGATTATCCGTAGTATAACCTCTGATGTAGAAACATTTTTTTAACAGGTTTTAACTTAATTTTATTTCCTTCGGAATAAAAGGTTTAGCAAAATAAAATAGGACATGCGACTTCTGGTACGCCCACCTTACGAATCTCTTTGTTGTTATATTAGATTTACTGTTAGAAGTTTTCACAGAAACGTCGTTCAAATTATTAGAGAAAATGTTATCGAAATCCGCTGCCTTTAAAATTGTGATTCCTATCACTACTAATTATTTCAATTTGTAGGCCTATAACATCCTCGTCTTCTCTTTCTCTTCTGTGCCCTTTTATTTCATAACGGGCAATATATCGGTTGTTCAGACCCGAAGAGAAAATACAAAGACTTGTAATTAATATCTGCCGATCTACAGTTTGTCTCAGACATTTTTAACTTAAATCAGTTATCATTTAAACCATATGTGTAAATAGAAAATAAATAAATAATTAGAATAAATAAGCAATGTAAATGCAAATGCAATGTATAATTTAAAAAACAGGTAATTTTAAATTTAAAACTACTTTGATAATATAAAAATATTAGGGGACGAAAAAGTAGAAAATTAACGAATACAAAAATTGAGTCAATTAGGTTGTTTCTTCTTAAATACAATTAAAAACAGATACAATTCGTAGTCCTCCGATGGTATTAGGACACATAAGGAGTTTGCCCAATGTACTCCTTAGTTCGTACGTTCATCTATTCGAGTCTACTCATAGTTGGTCAATCGCATGGTTGGATGAACAATCTATGTGTTGAACTATTGGATAAATAAATATTGTCCGTTACTGTGCTTTGAAAGCGGTCCTTCTACGAATGATTTTGCATAGTCATACACTGCAACGCGGTTTGTTGCATTGTTCACTTTCAAAGCCGTTTTGAGTTTTATATTTTCAAACTTTGGTCCTACAATGTTCATTAAATATGAAGGTTTTGTTTTAAACCATGTTTTAAATCATTGTTGACCAACTTATAACTTCATTTTGACTTAGTTAATATTTTTGGCCGCCATATTGGATCCGCTATATTGGATTCAACTATTTATTTTTAAATGTAAAGGTGGGGTTGTGGTCCATCATATAGAAGTGCCTTTTTACGGAGAACACAATGCTGCAATCAGATTTTGAAAATCATTATTCGTTCTCAAGACTTTGACGAATTAAACAAATGAATTTTGGAGAGAGTTTGTATAGTCCCAACCTTAAAACATGCCCATATTCTCATCATTACATCAAATAAAGACCATGAACCACTACCAAACATTCTTGAGTAGCATTCGCTTCATTTTGACATTATTAAAATTTTCAGCCGCCATCTTTGATCCGCCATTTTGGAATAAGATAATTTTTTTCAAATGTTTGTAGCCCATCATCTCCAACTGTTTTACCACGCTGAAATCAATGCCGCAATCCGTTTTCAAATATCACCTTTCATTCTCATGATATTACCACTTTTTGAAATGTTAAACAGAAATCTTTCAGAAATCTTGAAAACGAAAGGTGATATTTGAAAATAGCTTCTTCCCTATAGGGGAAATTCGCTAAAAGGTTGCGGAATTTATTTCAGCGTGGAAAAACAGTTGGAAACGATGAGTCACAACCCTACCTGTACTTTTACAAATAAATAGTTGAATCCAATATGGTTGATCCAAGATGGCGGCCAAAAATATTAACTAAGTCAAAATTAAGTTTAAGTTGGCCAATAATGATCGGGGGTGGTCCGGAGTCGATGTCTTAAGAAATGTAAAAAAAAGTAGAGAGGGACTCATTTAAAACTCACCTTGTATATGCCCAAAATTCAAAAAGTCAAATTGTCGTGTTTGTCAAGAAGCATTCCATTGAAAAGGTTTTTTAAAAACCATGTCATGTAGCATACCAGAGTAAATCTGAGTTTATCACGAGTAAGAAACTTGAATCGGAAAAAAGACATGAGTAGGTTTAGAAAATACTGGGTATTCTATAAATGTCAATATAATACACAAAGATGACCGCCATTTTGAAACTGATAAAAGGTAAATTAATTTCGTTTTTACAACCAAACTATTTCTTTTAACAAGACCTTTAAAATTATGTATAATTTTCCCTGTGTTCACAAAATAAATTTTTCAAATTCGAACCCGTAACCTTCAGTTTTGGAGCACTCTGTTTATAGATTTTGATGGACAAAGTTTTAATAGATTGCCCATATGCGTTTCAGTTGGGACAAATTTTGTTTGATGACTTTAGAGCAAACCGTTCTCCCGTTATACGTGCTAGACGGGTATGGTCTGACCGGTCCACCGGGAAAGCGCCACTAGGGCCAGGTAGCACACCGGCAAAGCGCCACTGCCATATTTACCTCACCAAAACGCACCGTCAAAGCGCCAGTGCGGCTTTTCTTTTGTCAGAAATATTTCTGAGAAACTGTCCCAGCAATGGGCAAATTATAGTGTACACTACTTATTTACAGTTCAACCCAATAGATTTAGTTTAGTTCCTCTCTTAATTATGGTTTTATCTTGACTTTTATTTAATGAAAATTTATCAGTACTTTGAATTGTGATTATCTAAAATCAGCATGAATTGACTTTATTAAGGATTAAAAAGTCAAATCAGTGAAATATAAAATGAGTATTTATTTTTATTATATTAAAACAGCCATATTTGACTTACGTATTTGCAATCAGCCCACCTTCACAGACACGCTCTTCAAGAAATGTAATATCAAAATTGCAAATTAAAATCCGTAGGTTCATTGTTTGTTTACATTTCATCTTCCACCTGATTACCCAGCTACCCGGATACCTGGGGTAGCGTTGGCGCTTTCCCGGTGCGTGCCAGGCTGGACCCTTTTTCAACTCTCGCACTGGCATAACTGGCGCTTTCCTGGTTTACCCGGTCGGACTCACCCTGTATATTTCAAGATGGACGCCATTTAGGTGGTGGAATTGAATGGATCCTACTCAAACTCGATGCTTATGATATTTCTATCATGAAAACCAAATTTGGTGATTTTGTCCGGCGTGTCCACATGTTTTCATTCATCTGCCTGATTAGTGTTTTATTTAGTTAAAGTAACTCACTCATAAATACAGATGGAAAATCATAACCAAATTATGACGCAAATACGAGTGTATTTGCGTCATAATTTGGGTTGAAAACATTGGTACACTTATAACGGAGTAGATTATTCTTGTTAAACAACACTGCATGATATTTAATATAGTCAGTGCAGGTCTTGGTTTTTCCATGCAGTAATCATACTTTAATTAGATTTAACACGTACAGATGTCTCAAATTGTTAGTACATATTTTATTAGCATAATTTTAATATTGTTTTATAAATTACAGCTTCATTCTAATTACGGTGTCTCTTTTAGGTTTAAGTAATACTCAATTGGTTTAATAACTAATTACATTAGAAACTCGGGTCAGTCTTTTGAAACTTGTACACCGCTTTTAAGAACTGTTGACTTCTTATCTTGGTTAAGAATCACGTCTACCTTTTATCAGAATCGTTTCCAGTTTGCAAGTCATGATTCGTTTTAGGTGATAGATGGTTCTCCATTCCCCGTCCCGACTCGGCCTCCGAGGGTGGTTGTTGATGTTGGGTTGGCGCTTCAAGATACTATCGTCAAAAATAAACCTGACGGTAATATTCAAGAATCACAATTTAATACCATTATTTTTTTAAACACTGTGCAATGGTTGTAAAAGTATAAATTGTCTTGAAATAAATATAATTATTACTAACTGGCTTGTGAACAGCGTTAATATAGGTTGTCCCTTAGGCACAAATCTTACTGTGTCAAGAAAATATATATGCAAACCAAGTCATATATTGTCTACTTAGCTGGGAAAATGGTTTACATCTTTTGTAAAGTTTTAGACATTTTATATTTGATTTATAATATTAGTTTGCATTTTCCTCTTTGAATAAACTTAAAAATAAAATATTATAAAAACAATTAAATATAACTTATGAGAACTTTTTTTATAATTTAAAAACGAACGTTCATTTTTTAATAACATAATAGGTCATATGCATATTCATATTCTACTCCTAAATAATGACCATGATTTTAAGTTAAAGATATGATTTGAAACTTTTAATGTAAATAATGATTACTTGTTATGTTAATGTTTTCAAAGATCTTACTCCGAAAAATGTGGGTTAAAATTTGCATTTATGTTGCGGTGGGGCAGGTAGAAACATGATTTGTTCATAGGGTCCCCTCTTAACACGGCTGCCTATGGTATTGTTTGTTCTAATACAACCCCATGTTACAACACACCATTTGCATTTATCCTGCTGTCAGACGCTCGCAGACCCAGTGACGGAGCCCCGCGAGACAGGCCCCAGTCCGCCCACATCACGGGCCCGCGGCTAGCAGTGATGACTTATTTTCGATGACGATCGGCCCCCCGGGCCATACACAGCCGATTCCGAGTTTCACCGTTTATTGAAAGCTGTCCCTCCTGTTTTTGTTTAATGTAAAAAAGGTCGTTCGTTGAAATTAATTGCATCCTTTGCCGTGGCACACCCACCCCCGCCTTAATGCGCGCGGGGTGGTCTACAGGTCTCCCGCGGTCCTATAATCCCCGGGTCCTACAGATACCTGCGGTCAGTCGTCCTGTGGTAGTTGAGATAAAGGCCCTCGTCTCTACGGGTGTCTGCCGTAATGTGAATCACCACCTCGCTGGATTAGGTGTGAATTGATGTTGGTTTTATGGACGACTTTATCGCTGCATACGGATGAGGCTTTGTAGCGTCTTGCTTGTTTACTTACAATAAACAGTTTATTTTTTTACTACCTTATTTCTATATATTTGACCGTCTTACATTAACAATCCGTTTTCTTTTCTATTCTAATATCGATTACGCATCCGAAGATCCATCCTCAGTTAGAAATCCAGGAGACAAAGTTCATCTGAAGCATTCATCCAGGGGATTCGTCATTAATGTAGATACATAACATTGGCGTACATGACACTTAAAACACTTAATACAGACATAAAACATACATTTAAAACATAAACCATGGTTTAAGATTTTAGGCCTTCGGGTAAACCTCACTTTTACAGGTGCACGTTTTCAACAAGTGGTTGATAACAGTATCAGGTTTAGGTTATGTGACCTTTGAATTTGGCGAAAAAAATGTGATCACCAAAAAAATTGTTCTTATGACCTACTATGGACCGATCAATAATTCACTCCAGAACGTATTAAAAAATAAAGGTACAGAATTGCTTAAAAATAAAAAAAACAGCGTATCTGAAATTTGTATTAAACCAAAGTATAAAACAGAAGACAATATCGAGGTAACGGGAGTATACAAGCTGAAATGCGCAACCTGCCCGAAATACTATATCGGCCAAACAGGGCGGAGCTTTAAAATTGCTACAAAGAACATCTCCCTAAAAATCGCCGTAATAAAACATCTACATACGCTGAGAATTTAATTGACAATAGCCATTATTTTTTATTAATAGAACAGGATCTTGAAATGTTTTACAAACCCCCAAAAAGCAACAAGTTTGATATAATAGAACAGTTTCATATATACAGCAACACCCCAAGTGAAATCCTCAATGATCAAAGAAATTTCTCTGCAAACATCATTTTTGACACCATATTAAAATTAAAGAATCAATCCAACACCTAATTTCATCAATCCAAATACCACAAGTAAATGAACCAACATTTGTTTCACCAAATTCAAAGGTCACATAACCTGAACCTGATACTGTTATCATCCAGTTGTTGACAACGTGCACCTGTAAAAGTAAGGTTAACCCGAAGGCCTAAAATCTCAAACCATGGTATATCTTTTAATGTAAGTTTTAAGTTTGTGTTAAGTGTTTTAAGTTTCGTGTACCTATTTTGTGTTTATTTTGTATTATGTTTAGTTTATTTATCTACACTATTAACGAAATCCCCTGGAAGAATACTTTAGATAAACTTGGTCTCATAGATTTCTAACTGAGGATGGATCGTCGGATCCGAAATCGATATTAGAATAGAAAACGAGTTCGCACGCAGCACGCTGACGTGAGGGAAGTGAATTTCCATATAAAAACTTGTAAAACTAAAATAAGTGAAAAAACATACATTTGTCTAATTTTTATCGAAATCTGAAAACATTGATTTTTTGGCTGTTCTGATACTCCTGGTTTCATTTACTTGCAAAGCTGGGAATAGAATTTTGCGCATTATAAGGTTAGGAGAAGGCCCAGACAGGCTTGAAAGTAGGCGTGAGGTTGCTGGGGATGATAAAAGTACTCTAACAAAGGAATAACAGGGTTTTATAGTGTAAAACCCCCATAAGACAACGTACTGTGTTTAGTCGATACACATTTTCTTTAATAACTCGGTAAATATTTAAGCTAGAATGACGAGAGAGGGCTTAAAACTTTTACCTCACTAATTCCCATCTTTTTACATGCATTGATTTTACATATTGGGCTTTTGTGACCCTTTTTGGACCCAAAAACTCAAAATTTGAAAGATTAATCCCCAAAAAAGGGGTTTAGAGTTTTCCGATTGTTTTGCCCAACGAACTTGTCCAACTGATTACAGAAAGGAACGTCCCTACCAAATTTGAAGTAAATCGGACAAAAAATGCGACCGCTAGAGTGCAAACACATATATATATATATATGTATATATATATATACATATATATATATATATATATATATATAAAATTTTGAACGACCCCCCACAACGTGTTCAAGGGGTCATATTAGGAACTTCTATGGTGGTCCCGGGCTTAAGTTTCACCGTGCGGGTCATGCTAATAGTTCACTTTCCAAAGGAAATTCACTAATAAAACGGATTGCTAGGGTAAGACATTAAAATATATAAATTTAAGCAATCCAGAGGCTAAGATGAATTGTAACCTTATTTCGTTTTAAGGGCTAGTAGTTTAAATTGATTAATTTTTTTGTATGAATCGTATGTATCTATTTATCTATATATTGGCCAAATTTCACTCACTGCTGACTTAGTGCTCGTTCTACCTCAAACCCAACAATACCTTTGAAGCTCAGATTGTCCATAACCTATGTTGTAAGGCCGCGTTTTACAAAATGTCAATGTTCATCTTATGGACATACAATTTGTATTGGGTTAATGATGACTTAAGAATTTCCATAAGCAGCTGTTGTAGTGCTTATTTAAAGCGTTGAGTGAAGATTGATTATAAATTACAGAAGCATATACTCGTAGAATGAACATCTTACCTATGTCATCAATATTTACCAAATACCACTCAATCACTGACTGACTTAGTGATCAATGTATAAAAAAATGCCTATAAAACCTGAAATATTTATGATTATTCACTTTATGCTTTAGTTGTGCAATAAGGCTACGGTAAAAATATGTGTATAGGGCTCTGCCCTATTGTACTCTTATGACAATCTTATGGGCATTACTATTTCCTGGACCTTTTGAGCTGGAATTCGGAAAGAATATAGCTAATATACCTTTATAATTGCTTGCCTCAAAAAAGACGGACGGAATAAGCAAGTAACAAGTAAGTAACCAAAATAAAACATAAATTTATTCCCGTTCCGTATTTTTCTATTCCCTTATCTTAGTAATACTTATTTTAATCAAATTGCAGACCTATTACTTTACTGATGGAGCTGAAATTCGGTGGATAGCTCAAAGCAGGTAGCTAATATACCTACTCCTAATAAAATATTCTTTAGGACTCCACCCTACAAGCCTTTATATAACCTTGTTAACCTCTATACACCAACTAATGAACCGATGGAAATGAATATTGGCAGGAAAATAGGTATGTAAATAATTGTATAGGTAGGTAAATTTGGTTCACCAGAATCAAATATAGATGCTTGTCCAATCATATGGAAGGACAACAGCTATTACACTCAAAGCAGACATAGGTCTAATCTTAATCAAAATGTTCTTTAGGGCTCCGTCCCAACGGTCTTTAATATTCCCGTTTTAACCATAACACTGACCTGATGAAGCTGAACATTAGTAGGAAGATAAATAATTCACCGACATCAAAGATCTGCTACCCATCTAAACTACTTATCTGGTGTGTATAGTTAACTATTACATACCAACAACTAAACCGATGGAGTTCAAAATTGGTAGTAATATTGATAATTAATACACCAGAATAAATTCTAAACCTTCCCCCATTCCGAAAATTTCTTGACCTTCCCACCATTAGCAGTCAAATTATTTTTTACTATCACATGCCTGATATTGAAGTGATGTACATAAAACTTCTCATGAGAATCAAATATAAACCTGTTCTCGTACTAAACATCTTTTTGGGGCTTCCCTCTACTGGCATCCAATGTTTTCATGTTTAAAATGAAGGTTAGAGCATTATGTGTTATGTTTAAAACCATTATGGAGTAATGATTTTATTTTAGTTTCCATAATAACAATGCTTTAACCACCGGGGACCGAGAAAAATCAACAGGGATCAAGAGGAATTACGCGAACGAAGTCGCGGGTACCAGCTAGTAACATTATAACGATGTTTTTTTCTGAAATGGAGTATATTATATGTTAAATAAAATTGTTATTATATTTTGAAATATTTTTAGAAAATTCTTTAAATGAAAATGTTAATATTAATGCATAAAATCTTTAATTTAACAACATAATGCAATATTAATAAACAACTTGCTCGGAAGATATTAAAATAAAGTTTTTTTTTGTTTAAACTGAATGCTGTTTTTTTAAGAATGAATATATTTGAAAATTTAAAACTGATAAACATAACAAATTTGAAAAAACTACCAATATCATTTTTGTTTTAAGTATATTTGTTTCACATCGTTGAACAAACAATGCTAAACAATGTGTAATACAAACGTATTTTTTATTACAATGTGTGTAGTATGACAAATAAATAACACTCTTCACATTTAAATGTTAAAATGTAATTTTAAAGTAGGAGATGTGATTGCATTTTTAAATTATATCAGAATCAAAATACCACAAAACCTATAGTGTTTTACAATGTAATACATATATAATACATATATATGCTACTCAAATTCTGTCAAACATATATTTTAGCATAAATAACAAGTCAACTAATTATCAAAAGCCCCCAACAAGTTAAATGATGGTGAAAATACTTGTTATTGCAAATTAAAGTATCTCCATGATTTCACAAATGGAAAACAATTCGAATGTCAGAAATTTAATTTGTTCTGTTGTAAGTCTTAAGTTAATCACCAGGTAGATCTCTAAACCCATAAGATCAATGTTATCTTTCAGGTTCCGTTCAGTCTAAACGGGTGGTCGGATATTGTTGCGTTATAGCTTGTTTTAAAAAAGAAACAAAACAAAGCAATTTCAGTGGACAAAGTTTCGAATTTATTGTTTATTTATTGATAATTTCGTCTCAAAATACAAAAAATTAAATAATTTCGTATCGAATTTAAAAACCTAAATCTAAAATATTTTTACTGACATCGCTAGATAATGACCAGTACAACATTCCTTGTACTGTATCAAATTTTAAAACTATATATTCACAAATATTTACTGGACACTGGACGGAACTTAAAAGTTAACATTGGCCTTATGGGGGAAGCAGGTAGAAACGCCAAAAGTATCGTGACTGTTTTACGGTAAGAGGCAACTTATAAGAGGCAACTCCGGCCTCAAAACATTTAGTGAGTCACCTGCCTCTCCCATGAGGCGAATTTCAACGTCCCAAGTCTCAACGGATTACTCGGAGTAATTTATGTCTGACACATTTTAATGAACAATGAGTCTAGTGAGCATAATTTTAAAATTACAATAAGTTATTCAATTAAATCTCTATTATAGTGTATTTTAGAACTGCACTTAAAGATTATCACCAGACATTTCAACATTCTGCTCGATGATTGTTTTTTTTATAAGTCATGAACCAATATGTTGAGTAGCTTCGGTAGTTAACAGTTAATATTGGTATTATGGAATAAGCTCATGGAAAACGCTAAACATAACATCACAGGGCATGAAAAACCCCTATAGCTCAACACAACATCACAGGGCATGACAAACCCCTATAGCTCAACACAACATAACATCACAGGGCATGACAAACCCCTATAGCTCAACACAACATAACATCACAGGGCATGACAAACCCCTATAGCTCAAGCTCAGATTTAGAATTGACAAAGAAAACCTGTGTAGTTGAAGGTTTTTTAACCTGTTCTATCCATGAAAACTAATTTAATATTTGGAAAGAAAAATACAATACTATCGTTTTTAAGTATGGTTTTTTCGTTTTATATTGGGAATCATTTAAACAAAACTACAATTCAAAGACAAGATTTATCGGTAGTATTTTTTTAAGTAAATCCAATCCCTAGACACCTCTAAACCGTCCCGGATACAGATCTAAACACACCATGTGTTCCCGTGGTCCCGCCACAGACCGTATATCCACCAAATCACTGCCACGACACGCGAGCCCTACACGCTACTATCGCCCCATATTTCAGTCTGTTTACGCACTCTGTGGATTTATACCGATCAGTAAATTACGGTAAATGGTCGGTTATGATCGCCATGCCAATCCGCCATAAATATCAGTCCACTAATGCCGATTTACGGCGGCTGCGCACCGCGGATTTATCGATACAAATATTTTGCCTTTGCTCAACATCTGATCCATTGTGACTCGCCCGCCGAAAGACGCCGCTACTTGTGCCGCCTGGAGATCGCTCGTGGTAGATAAGGCGAGGTTTTCATTATGTTAAGGGCTAATTTAAATGGACGGATGATTTTTGCTAAGTTAGATACAATTTTGTGGTAGTAGTTTTGATATACAATCACGAGAAAACTCCTATATTTTACAAGACGAACCTAACCACTTGGCTAGGACACTTGTGGCGATGGTAGCTTTGGACAATGTTTGAAGTTAGCATGAGGAATTACTTCAAGACATTTTCTCACCTTTTTCTCTCTTACATAGTTTTTTCCTAGTCATAGTTTTTACGCATAACATTTTAATGGGTGATCTGCTGTGTGTGGTGCAGGTTTAAAAAAATTGTTTATTAATTAAAACAAATTTAATATTTGGGGAAGAAAACTAAAAATTATAATCGTTATTTTTCTTGTTGTATTTTTAAATTGTTAGTTGTTTAAGATAACACCTTCGTTATTTCTAAATCAATTTAAGTGTTTTATAGATGACACAAAAATTCTACTCGCAGTTATGAGTAGAGGTTTTTAGTTTTAATATACTTCAAAAAAATCACGGACTCCAGCCCTTATCCAGTTGATAAGATTAAGCAAAGATGAACATCTTATGTTGAATAGTTTCTTAAAACATTTTGTTAGACGGTTATATGAGTTTAAAACAGGAACTAATATAATACATGAAGAATACAAATATAAATCAAACCAGTTAATCGTAACCCAAAAGGTATGATCCTGAAGCCAAAGATCACTAGTGTTTAGAGGTCAACATCACCAAAGCCTGGCTAAAATGTGAATAACATTGAACATAGTATGAGCGTTGGAAAACATAGAAGTAGAGTAACTTTGTTAGGTAGGACTTTTCTCGGTTTTAAGCAACATATTCCCTAGGTTTGTATTGTTTTCGGTTTCGACAACATGTCCCTAGGTTTATCCATTTCAAATAACATTTCCTGTAGGTTTGAATTGTTCTCCGCTTCGAACAACATATCCCTAGCGTTGTATTGTTCTCCGTTTAGAACAACATGCCCACTAGGGTTATATTGTTCTCAGTGTCGAGCAACATGTCCCTAGCGTTGTATTGTTCTCCGTTTAGAGCAACATGCCCACTAGGGTTATATTGTTCTCAGTGTCGAGCAACATGTACCTAGCGTTGTATTGTTCTCCGTTTAGAGCAACATGCCCACTAGGGTTATATTGTTCTCAGTGTCGAGCAACATGTCCCTAGCGTTGTATTGTTCTCCGTTTAGAGCAACATGCCCACTAGGGTTATATTGTTCTCAGTGTCGAGCAGCATGTCCCTAGCGTTGTATTGTTCTCCGTTTAGAGCAACATGCCCACTAGGGTTATATTGTTCTCAGTGTCGAGCAGCATGTCCCTAGCGTTGTATTTTTCTCCGTTTAGAACAACATGCCCACTAGGGTTATATTGTTCTCAGTGTCGAGCAACATGTCCCTAGCGTTGTATTGTTCTCCGTTTAGAGCAACATGCCCACTAGGGTTATATTGTTCTCAGTGTCGAGCAGCATGTCCCTAGCGTTGTATTGTTCTCCGTTTAGAACAACATGCCCACTAGGGTTATATTGTTCTCAGTGTCGAGCAACATGTCCCTAGCGTTGTATTGTTCTCCGTTTAGAGCAACATGCCCACTAGGGTTATATTGTTCTCAGTGTCGAGCAGCATGTCCCTAGCGTTGTATTTTTCTCCGTTTAGAACAACATGCCCACTAGGGTTATATTGTTCTCAGTGTCGAGCAGCATGTACCTAGGTTTGTACTGTTCTCCGTTTCGGACAACATGTCCCCTAGGTTTGTGTTGTTCTCCATTTTTAGCATCATGTCCTCTTGGTTTGTATTGTTTTCGCTCGGAAGCAAGACATTTCACTGTTAGCGTTCTACTTATACGATGCAATACATATTTAATGTATTTATTGCGTTTTCAGAATTTTATACTGATTAAAATATTAATAGACTCGAGTAGTAGCAGAGGATATGTGTTTATTAATTTATATTTACTGTTACACACATTTACCTTTCGTCAAGCGTTCCAGCATATTTCATATTAGATTATCCCTGTAATTAAGTATTTATTAAGAACCAGAAATACCACATCACGTATCAAAACACCGATTCAGTTGGCCTCAAGACTTTACAAGCCCCATCGACCGTTGAGCGCCCCGGCGCGGCGCGGCGCGGCGTTGGGCAACGATGGAATGGGAGACGCAGCCACGCTTTCACCGAACCTTGGCAATCGGTGATTTACCGTCCCCGGCCGCTCCGTCTGCGTCTGCCCCACCAGGACAACTGACCCTACTGTTATCTGTTTGGAATATTACAAATTATGAGCTATGGGCAGCAGATCCGTTCACTACATCTCAACACATCGGCTGTAATCGCTTTACGCAAATTATATTTTAGGCTAATTACAGAAAAAGTATCATTGTCATCCCATAAATATTCGGATGATGGAATTTCGATATTTGTATTACTTTATAACTTTGTTATGTTTCAAAACCAGAGTCTAGTTTAATATTTTTTATGGGAAAGGAATAAAAGCCTCATTTTCTTTGAAAGTATGACTAATTTATAGCCTAATGACAAATTGCAGAAAATCCAAGTTTCAACAAACATTTTAAAAATTCCTGTTCTTAGTATGATAGGAGACCTCAGACAAAAGGCCACTGTGTTATACTGACTGCATACTATATTTTTAAATTTAGTCTAAAATTAGTTAAATACTATAAAAGGTGCGAGGCACACAAATTGGTTGGAAAGCACAATGGTTAGCGTGCTCGCTTCATAATCTGAAGTTCGCTCCTAAGCAAAATCGTGAAAAATATTGTGAAGGTTCAATGCTGGATCCAGCTGCCATTGGTCATTGGGCTATTAATTAATGATCCTGGCTAAATAATCAGTCAGTCTTAGTCAGTAACAAGGCTACAAAAGGCATCTTACCCATTCTACATTCATCATTCATTCGCATTCGCTTTAAAATACGATCAGGTTGCGTCGGCGTCTTGAAGAGATGTTAAATTGTTAATATGTTAAGTTCCCCTGTTTAGCTAGACCCCGCGGTTCATCCGTACTAGCAATGAATACAAACCCTACAAGAAGAACGCAGCTTACGGGAAATAGTCAGCCAAAAAATCCTGACAAAATTTGTACTTCTGCATGTGGACACTAGGCAGCGCTAGTTGTAAAGATGTTTCCGAGTGAGAGGGATGCCACCCTCACATCGGCTCTCTCTATCGCACTCATACTCAGGGAGAAACGTGCCACTAGCGCTGACTAGCGTTCACATGCGCAACTACACTTTTTGTATGACATTTTGGCAGACCCCGCGGTCCATCCGAAATAGTCACGAGTTAGTCTCAACGGCAAGACCCCAGTCCCCTTTTTAGCCAGACCCCGCGGTTCACCCGTACTAGTCACTAGTAACTCTCAACGGTGAGGCCCCCGCCCCTGTTTAGCCAGACCTCACGGTTCATCCGTTATATTCACTAGTCAGTCTCAACGGCGATGCCCCCTTACCCTGTTTAGCCAGACCCCACGGTTCATCCGTACTAGTCATTAGTCAGGCTCAACGGCGAGGCCCCAGCCCCTGTTTAGCCAGACCTCGTGGTTCATCCGTTCTATTCACTAGTCAGTCTCAACGGTGAGGCCCCCGCCCCTGTTTAGCCAGACCTCGCGGTTCATCCGTTCTATTCACTAGTAACTCTCAACGGTGAGGCCCCCGCCCCTGTTTAGCCAGACCTCGCGGTTCATCCGTTCTATTCACTAGTAACTCTCAACGGTGAGGCCCCCGCCCCTGTTTAGCCAGACCCCACGGTTCATCCGTTCTATTCACTAGTAACTCTCAACGGTGAGGCCCCAGCCCCTGTTTAGCCAGACCTCGCGGTTCATCCGTTCTATTCACTAGTAACTCTCAACGGTGAGGCCCCCGCCCCTGTTTAGCCAGACCTCGCGGTTCATCCGTTCTATTCACTAGTAACTCTCAACGGTGAGGCCCCCGCCCCTGTTTAGCCAGACCCCACGGTTCATCCGTTCTATTCACTAGTAACTCTCAACGGTGAGGCCCCAGCCCCTGTTTAGCCAGACCTCGCGGTTCATCCGTTCTATTCACTAGTAACTCTCAACGGTGAGGCCCCCGCCCCTGTTTAGCCAGACCTCGCGGTTCATCCGTTCTATTCACTAGTAACTCTCAACGGTGAGGCCCCAGCCCCTGTTTAGCCAGACCTCGCGGTTCATCCGTTCTATTCACTAGTAACTCTCAACGGTGAGGCCCCCGCCCCTGTTTAGCCAGACCCCACGGTTCATCCGTTCTATTCACTAGTAACTCTCAACGGTGAGGCCCCCGCCCCTGTTTAGCCAGACCTCGCGGTTCATCCGTTCTATTCACTAGTAACTCTCAACGGCGAGGCCCCAGCCCCTGTTTAGCCAGACCTCGTGGTTCATCCGTTCTATTCACTAGTAACTCTCAACGGTGAGGCCCCCGCCCCTGTTTAGCCAGACCTCGCGGTTCATCCGTTCTATTCACTAGTAACTCTCAACGGTGAGGCCCCAGCCCCTGTTTAGCCAGACCTCGCGGTTCATCCGTACTATTCACTAGTCAGTCTCAACGGTGAGGCCCCCGCCCCTGTTTAGCCAGACCCCACGGTTCATCCGTTCTATTCACTAGTAACTCTCAACGGTGAGGCCCCAGCCCCTGTTTAGCCAGACCTCGCGGTTCATCCGTACTATTCACTAGTCAGTCCAACGGCGATGCCCCCGTTCCCTGTTTAGCCAGACCCCACGGTCCATCCGAATTAGTCACCAGTCAGTCTCATCGGCGAGGCCCCCGTCCTCTGTTTAGCCAGACCCTGAGGTTCATGGTTCATCCGAACTATTCACTAGTCAGTCTCAACGGGAGGCCCTCGTCCCCTGTTTAGCTAGACCCCGCGGTTCATCCGTACTATTCACTAGTCAGGCTCAACGGCGAGGCCCCCTTCCCCTGCTTAGCCAGACCCTGCGGTTCATCCGTACTAGTCATTAGTCAGTCTCAACGGCGAGGCCCCCGTCCCCTATTTAGCCAGACCCCGCGGTTTATCCGTACTATTCACTAGTCAAGCTCAACGACGAGGTCCCCGTTTCCTGTTAGCTAGACCACGCGGTTCATCCGTACTAGTTACTAGTCAAGTCTCAACGGCGAGGCCCCCTTCCCCTGTTTAGCCAGACCCCACGGTCAATCCGTCCTAGTCATTAGTCAGGCTCATCGACGAGATCCCCGTTTCCTGTTAGCTAGACCACGCGGTTCATCCGTACTAGTTACTAGTCAAGTCTCAACGGCGAGGCCCCCGTCCCCAGTTTAGCTAGACCCGCAGTTCATCTGAACCAGTTACGAGTCAGTTTCGACGGCGACCTCCCCCCCCCACCGCCACTCTTTATGCACGAAGTGCATCCCTCGTCAGTGTCGACGGCTAGGCCCCATCCCCTGATCGCTAGACCCTGCAGTACAACCGTACTAGTCACTAGTCAGTCTCGATGGCGAGGCCCCCGTCCCCCGTTCCCACGCCGCGTCCCGGCCTTCAATTATATGATTTATTCCCCGGTTTAAAGGCGGAGCCGCGTTATTTTAACAAGATTGCAAATTCGTACTCCCACATGCATTCAGAATTTGTTTGCGCCCATTGTGAAATATTGACTTGTCCCTCTTTATTTTTTCCGCTTAGAAATTTAGACAACAATGGGTTGTTTTCGGCTCAGCCTCAATCGTGCGTCCAATTATTGCATTATAATAAACGTTTTACACTTGATGCAGACATTTTTATGTATACTAGTGACCACGTTACTCAAAATTAGTTATTTGGGTCTCGGTCTTGGTGTCCAAAGCTAATAATGTTTAAAATAAAACTATATAGGTGCTGCACTCTGATGTAAAAAACCTTGTATGTAATGGCATGCAAGTTTGTAAGGAGATACGGTGAAGAAGTACACAGCTTCTGATGTAACTGATACATTATCGGTCTATCAATAGAATTAGCGGTGTTTATCAAACAAGAATTAGGATTTAACCTAATAAGTTTGTTCACAAAAATATCTCCAATTCTAGCTTTTAAAATTAAACCAAAATTCATCCTTACTTTTATAAAATGAATATGGTGTCTACCGTCATGCATGTTCTAATTTAATGCAAAAAATCCTGAACCGCTAGAAATTATTGTATTGTTTACAAGCCACATTTGCCTAAAAAGATATACGTGTTTAACAAATTTCCCGTAGGGTTCCACCCTATGGGTCTTCATAGTTCCAACGTTATTCTTAAGGACGATTTTGATAGTTTGATCAGATGATGATTTATACAGATTCTCACTATTTTAAGGTGTTAAAAGAATTAACTGCACAGAAAGCAAAACACACAAATGTTAAATTTCCTTGGTGAAATTACTTAATTATTAAAATATATGACCGAAATTATTGTTTCTTTTAGTTTTTCCAGTTCTGATTACAAACAAACTAGTGATTCCAGTGAGAAGAGTTTAATACTACCTATAGTATAGTATTAAAGTATTGCAAACTTTTAATGTTTTGGAAATTTGAGTATATTTGTTTTATTCGTGATAGCGAACAAAGCTCATACTAACGTATTTCTTTCTTAAAAAAAATCAAATATTTCAGAAATTACGTTAAGGCTCTACAGAAGTTAACTTTGTTCTCATATAAGAAGCAAACGGTAGGACTCTAACCTTCAACTTGAATTGCAAACCATATACACATCAGAGTCTGCTGGCTCTATAAGCCTCGCTCTTTCTTCTGATTTAAAATTTAAAATAAAGCAATATTGTTAACGTGTTAAAGTTTTATCCTTTATATGATACGTGCCGTCAGGAGTGATTTTATAAAAAGATAATACATTTCTCTTAGTATGTAGAGATGGTGTTAGAATTGTGGTTTTCTCAAAAGCTCCTGGTAATTTTTAGCTCTGTATATGGATGGTTAAAACTCGTATAAAGTATTTTCCTAATGACGAATTCGTATTAAAATTGAAATATCAGATTTCTTATCAAAGTATGTTGATTTATTTGTTTTGCCACATAGAAACCCCTGAGTGTACGCCTAAGGCCACCCGACTACCTATAATGGGGAGGGTACCCTCGCAAAAAACGCCTTCATTCTCCACCCTTGTTGCTGCAAATCGTTTTAATCTAAAATACCCCCGTAGCAGCAAACCTGCGTACTCAGCGAATTTCCAATGCATATATATTTATCTTAATACCACATAAAGCTACATACCAAGTTTCATCAATATACATTCATAAATAAACGATTTATGACATTTTAATTATTCTCCATAAGAATAACATGGCGGCTGAGTATGCAGGTTTGCTGAAGCAAGGAACACAAAAAATGGGGTTTTATGCTAATATCAATATAACTCAACTAGGTGAAGTCACATACCAAATTTCATTAATTTATTTTCATAATTAAGGGAGATAACATGTTACTTATTTTCCATAAGAATAACATGGGGCTGAGTACGTAGGTTTGCTGCTACGGGAGCCTTTGACAAAAAATTATTTTTTTGAGCAAATATCAATGGTCCACAACCAGATGAAGCCGTATACCAAGTTTCGTCAGTATATGTTCATAAATAAGCGAGATATAAAATTTTTATTTTTCTCCATAAGAATAACATTAGACAACGTACTGTGTTTAGTACTTTCAATATCTCGGTAACCATTTAACGTAGAGAAATGATCTAAATACCAAATTGTGTGTTTTTTTAAGCTGAATCCAATGGGAAAAACTAAAATTTGACTATTTCCAAAATTATATGTAAAAAATTCAAAAAACCATTTTTGGGGTACAAAACCCCCCCAAAATACCCCTTTAGATAGAGTGATCTGGCTGGTTTTCGAACTTAAAATCATAAATGTTGCTTTACACGTTTATACCAAATTTCATCAAAATCGGATAATTTTTACGAGAGTTATCGTGCTCACGGACACACACACACACACACACACACACACACACATATATATACATACAGTTTCGAACGAATGGTGTTTTTGGGGTCTGGGGACCTCAAAACGAAAAGTTATCATGGTCCCAGGCCTAGGTCTTACCATGCCGACTACGGTAATAGCTTCTTCCCTATAGGGGAAATTCGCTAAAATCAGTATTTATATAAAAGGTATTAAAGATATCCTAATATAGGATGCCATGACAATATTTATTAATTTATATACATAGCCAAACAATATATAAGACGTTTATTATTCCTTATTATAACAAAGGCTTGAACGTTTACATTATGAGTAATATATCACAACTACAAGATGAATTCACTTTTGAATGAAGAGGACTATAAAGCTGTATAAAAACCTAACTATAAATGTGAGATTTATATTTTTGTTATCTTAAGAATAACATTGATTAACGTTGTGTATTCAATACCTTTATCACCTCACGAGACAAGTAGTGAAGAGGAATAATTTAATACTTGACCCGATCCAGGATTGAGATTTAGTATAAATATATAAGCTGGAGTGCTACAATCTGATTCAACGTTTCCCTGCCATATATAAGCTGGAGTGCTACAATCTGATTCAACGTTTCCCTGCCATATATAAGCTGGAGTGCTACAATCTGATTCAACGTTTCCCTGCCATATATAAGCTGGAGTGCTGCAATCTAATTCAACGTTTCCCTGCCATATAAGCTGGAGACCAACAATCTGATTCAACGTTTCCCTGCCATATATAAGCTGGAGTGTTACAATCTGATTCAACGTTTCCCTGCCATATATAAGCTGGAGTGCTACAATCTGATTCAACGTTTCCCTGCCATATATAAGCTGGAGTGCTACAATCTGATTCAACGTTTCCCTGCCATATATAAGCTGGAGTGTTACAATCTGATTCAACGTTTCCCTGCCAAATATAAGCTGGATTGCTACAATCTGGTTCAACGTTTCCCTGCCATATATAAGCTGGAGTGCTACAATTTGATTCAACGTTTCCCTGCCATATATAAGCTGGAGTACTACAATCTGATTCAATATTTCCTTGCCATATATAAGCTGGAGTGTTACAATCTGATTTAACGTTTCCCTGCCATATATAAGCTGGAGTGGTACAATCTGATTCAACGTTTCCCTGTCATATATAAGCTGGAGTGCTACAATCTGATTCAACGTTTCCCTGTCATATATAAGCTGGAGTGCTACAATCTGATTCAACGTTTCCCTGCCATATACAGTATAAGCTGTAGTGTTACAATCTGATTCAACGTTTCCCTGCCAAATATAAGCTGGATTGCTACAATCTGGTTCAACGTTTCCCTGCCATATATAAGCTGGAGTGATACAATCTGATTCAACGTTTCCCTGCCATATATAAGCTGGAGTGCTACAATTTGATTCAACGTTTCCCTGCCATATATAAGCTGGAGTACTACAATCTGATTCAACGTTTCCCTGCCATATATAAGCTGGAGTGGTACAATCTGATTCAACGTTTTCCTGCCATATATAAGCTGGAGTGCTACAATCTGATTCAACGTTTCCCTGCCAAATATAAGCTGGATTGCTACAATCTGTTTCAACGTTTCCCTGCCATATATAAGCTGGAGTGTTACAATCTGATTCAACGTTTCCCTGCCATATATAAGCTGGAGTGCTACAAACTGATTCGACGTTTCCCTGCCAAATATAAGCTGGATTGCTACAATCTGGTTCAACGTTTCCCTGCCATATATAAGCTGGAGTGCTACAATCTTATTCAACGTTTCCCTGCCAAATATAAGCTGGATTGCTACAATCTGGTTCAACGTTTCCCTGCCAAATATAAGCTGGATTGCTACAATCTGGTTCAACGTTTCCCTGCCATATATAAGCTGAAGTGCTACAATCTGATTCAACGTTTCTCTGCCATATATAAGCTGGAGTGCTACAAAACTGATTCAATATTTCCCTGCCATATAAAAGCTGGATTGCCACATTCTTTTTGGCGTTTCCCTGCCATATATAAGCTGGAGTGCTACAAACTGATTCGACGTTTCCCTGCCAAATATAAGCTGGATTGCTACAATCTGGTTCAACGTTTCCCTGCCATATATAAGCTGGAGTGCTACAATCTGATTCAACGTTTCCCTGCCAAATATAAGCTGGATTGCTACAATCTGGTTCAACGTTTCCCTGCCATATATAAGCTGGAGTACTACAATCTGATTCAACATTTCCCTGCCATATATAAGCTGGAGTGCTACAATCTGATTCAACGTTTCCCTGCCATATAAAAGCTGGATTGCCACATTCTTTTTGGCGTTTCCCTGCCATATATAAGCTGGAGTGCTACAATCTGATTCAACGTTTCCCTGCCATATATAAGCTGGAGTGTTACAATCTGATTCAACGTTTCCCTGCCATATAAAAGCTGGATTGCTACAATCTGATTCAACGTTTCTCTGCCACATATAAGCTGGAGTGCTACAATCTCATTCAACATTTCCCTGCCACATATAAGCTGGAGTGCTACAATCTGATTCAACGTTTCCCTGTCAGAATTCGTGGTTTTAAGTCCCACTCCAACACCAACACCTGTACCTAAATCTACTCTTTGATATTTCTTGTAATTGTTTGTTTTGTAAGCTACACTAATATTTTCAAAAGTCATTCGTTCCCTGTTCCAAAACTGGCAGGGAGGGTCAGTCGCTCTTGCTCATTGTTAACTGGAAGCCTATTGCTGTGTCGAGTAAATTCGTTAATCCTGCTATTGTTTATGGTTACATTAGTATGATAATGGTAGCCAAACTCCGGTTCCCAACATCCTTATCTATAATATTATAAAGAAGAGGTGGTTTCTGTCTGTCTGTCTGTCTGATGTTCCGGGTGAACGCAAAAACTACTGAACGGATTGGGGTGAAACTTTACACATAGATAGATCTTGAACCCATGCAACACATAGGCCTATTCACTTCCTTAAAATCCCCTCGGGCTACGTCCCATGAACGTCCTAATTTTTAATGTTTATATTTCAGAAGAAAGTAAACATTCAGAAACTGTAATGCGAACAGCTGTGGACACTTCGATTTGACAGCTTAAAGAGCAGAAGCAAGAACAGCTGTTTCAAGCTAACTAAAAAGGAAATTGCATTGACTAAAGAACGGGTAGAGAAAACCCCTGTGCGAAGAACGGGTACGTCAGCTAGCTATTGATTAATATTAATGAACAAAAATATTAATGTGGCTTCATCTGGTTGTGGTCTATTCTTATTTGCACAAAAACCATTTTTACCGATACTTCCTGTATCCCCAAATTTTTATTTTTGACCCACCCCCGATTCTATATTTTGCTCCCCCCTCTTCGATTTTTTATTTTTATTTTATGTCCCCCACCATTTTATAGTTTTGCCCCCCCCCCGATTTCATATATTTTTGCCCCCCTAATTTTATATTTGCTCTTCCCCCGATTTTTTTTTTTTGCCCACCCCCGTTTTATATTTTTTCCCCCCCGATTTTATATTCTTGCTCCCCCATTTTTTTTTGCCCACCCCCAATTTTACATTTTGCTCCCTATCCTCTTCGATTTTATGTTGTATTCTATACTTCCCCCCCGATTTTATATTTTTGCCCCCCCCCCGATTTTTATTATTGCCCTCCCCCGATTTTATACTTTTTCGCCCCCCATTTTTATTTTTGCAAGACCCCCAATTTTATATTTTGCTCCTCCTCCTCTTCGATTTTTTATTTTTATTTCATATCCCCCTCAATTTTTCGCCCCCCCGATTTTATAGTTTTCTTCCCCCCACCGATTTTATATTAATGCCCCCCTCCCCGATATTTTTTATTTGTATTGTACTTGAGTTCTTTTATTTCTAAAAGCGAATCCAAAGTGTTACATGTACCGATTTGGAGTCGCAAACCACACGCCGTTTACTACCCGACAGAGTCCCCCCCCATTTTGATTCTTTCCTCACCCCCAATTTTATAATTTGCCCCCCTTCAATTTTATATTTGTATTTTATGTCCCCCCCGATTTTATATTTTTGCCCCACCCCAATTTTATATTTTGCTCCCCCTCCTCTTCTATTTTTTATTTTTATTTTACGTTGTACTCAATCTATTTTATTTTTTTGCCCCCCTGATTTTATATTCTCCCCACGATTTTAATTTTTTTCTCCCCCCATTTTTATTTTTGCCTCACCCCAATTTTATAATATGCTCCCCCCCTCTTCGATTTTATAATTTATTTTATGTCCCCCCTCAATTTTACATTTCCCCCCCGATTTTATATTTTTACTCTCCCCCACCGATTTTATATTAATGCCCCCCTCCCCGATTTTTTATTTTTATTGTATTTGAGGTCTTTTATTCCTAAAAGCGAATCCAAAGTGTTACGTTTACAGATTTGGAGTCGCAAATCACACGCCGTTTACTAGCCGACAGAGTTCCTCGACTTAGCAACAGGACCCGAACTATCTGCCTGTATATTTCGTTATTTAACTTTGAATTAACTGTGCATTAAACGTGTAAAATGTAATTTTAATATTATAAAACAATGTGGATTGGTATTTTCTTTAGTTAATATACCATTAATATACAAACCGTACGAAGGACGGGTACACAGCTAGTCATAGATATTTGTTCGGGCTTTGTTTTTTTTATTTCAATGCAACGGCTTTTTTAATAGAACACACAAGCGTTTTTAGGGAAAGCGGTCTAACCGCCTCAAATTGACTTGATTGAATTTGACTTGCTACTGTAAATTTGATTATACACACTAAGCGAGGACTTATTACAAATTTGGTTAAGTAAATTATTTTTAATTCAGCGTATTGCCTTGATGATATTCAAATTCCTCTTGAAAAATATTGGATCAGTAACATAGACGTAGACTGTATGTCAGCTTCTAACTATGAATTTAGTTGGAAAGTTTTCCTTTTCTAGAGACGCACATTACTTACTAGAAACGCTGTAATTCCATATATGTCTTTAGAAGCTCTTCCTACTGCAGTGTACACGGTGTTTAAAAAAACTTTCAGGACTTTGGGGCATGATTCATCACAAAAAAAATAATCTGAAAGGGTACAGTTCCTCAGACGTACCTAGGATATATAAACGAATGAAAATATCGATCGATTATAAATATCGATATAATATCGAATGAAACCATCGATCGATTATAAATATTGATCGGGATTCGGTTGAAATACGATCTTTTTAATCGATTGTATACTAATTAAATGAGAACAGATTAAACGTGAATAACCAAATATATTAAACAAATTAACAAGGGATAAAACATGAAACGAATTTAAAATAACAACACATACTAACAAAAAATATATACCCACAAAACACAACAGATTAAACTTATTTACAAACCAGGGTACAATTTTTGTACTGCTTTTAAGAAGTGTTCAAATGGATCTTCATTAGAAAATGAGACTTCCCTACTACGATAAAGGTAGAGTTCATTTTAGTTCACTTACCAAGGAAAGGAAATAACATAAACAAATTATATTTCAAAACAGATGATTTAATACGGTATAAATATTGTTACAAATAGCGATAGTAACCGTTAATTCGATCGATACTAAATACCGAATTCCAACCGATATTTATAATCGATCGATATTTTCATTCGATAATATATCGTAGGTACGTCTGCGGAACTGTACCCTAAAACTTCAAGAATCATAAAGGTAGCATCATTTTGTCCTAAGAATAGTGATATGAATATATTATCTACAGAGTGATAAATAACTGAGTAGTTGTGACTTTTATAAGTTAAAACATGATTTTTTGCCATTTCAGGACTAAAAAACCATGTTATAACTTATAAAATCCCATTTTTCAGTTATTTACAATGCTACAATTAATATCTAAAAACAATTTTATGGCTCGCAACTTTTATGGTTCGTACAGTTTTTTCCTAAATATTACGGTTTTTAAGAAATTTAGCTTTTAAAAACAAAAATGGCCGCCATTTTGAAATTATACAAAGTATAAACTTGATATTCTATAAGAAGATGGGTCTTATTAGATGTAACACATGTACTAAGTTTGAAATTGATATCTTCAGAGGTCCCTAAGATATACCGTATTAAGTAGAAAACACATACAGACAGATAGGCGGAAAACTAAGCGTTTTAGGACATACCTTCATATGAAGTATTTTCTTTCTTTTTGTATGAGAAATCATATCCCAAAGTTCTGAAGATTTTTTGTTAATACCCCGTATATTATTGTTACGTTTGTTGAAAATATATTTAACTTTCTCTCTTTTAAATTTAATTTGGTGTATTTTAAAAGATAGTTAGTTATACTTAATATTCATGGTGTACTTACCTACGCCATGGTAATCGACTAATCTGGGGGCTGAATCAATCAGCGAAAGTTACTGATCCAGTTCCATCAGAACACGCAGATTCCTAATATAGTATACACTTTTAGAAACACGTTTTCAGCACAGGAAAACCTGAGTGACACTAACTGGCCGCCAATTACTTACATTTCCACCATGTTTGCCCCATTTCTTCAGCTTGATGGATTACTAAAAAATTCACTTGCTCATTAAAACTCTTGTTTAAGTCTGATGTATAGATGTTGGGGCCGTGAATAAATTACTTAATCTGAAAATAGGGGAAAGGGGTCCAGATTCAACAAGTCGGTGAAGATAACGTTCGGGGGAAGGGAGTAACTTAAAATTATATCATTTTGAACCAATTTCACTAGTATTAATCGAAAACTTGTATCAAATTAAAGGAGTGCCCAACCATAGACAAAAACTTAAGAAAAAGGATACTACTATTTTCAATACACTTCCTGATTTATTATGTTATTAAAAGTTAAATGTGAACAACATAATGTTTATGCGTCAAATTTACTCAATTACAATCTTGGTTCTTTCTTGCCCTCTGACGAGATGTATACGATCGGGAGTAGCAACAACTGTTGTGTAAAAACGAGTTTCGCCACAGAGAGCACAGTTCTTACTCCAAACTATAGTTTCATATTTATCGAAAATATCCCGAAATTCGGTCAAAGATTACGTCATTTTCAGTTGCTGAATTATGGTGATTAGTATGATTATGGGGGGGGGGGTATATAAATTGGCAAAACTGATGACCTAGGTTATGGACACTTTGGATTTTCCTCCGATGTACGTACTTGTAGATTTGTCTATACCGGAATTCAGTCGCTTTTAAACAGGTATACATTTTCTGCCAAAGTGCTGACAACGGAAGACTTTGCAAAAGTACATGATCCACAGATCATAAATGGAGGACTTTACTGTTATCACACCTAATCAGACACTTAGGAAACATGAAAAACTACCACAGAAAAATCCTCTTCTGAGGCTTAAAACACCTGTAGTCACGATTCTATGCAATGATGATGTCCTCTAGAATGTTTCATATACACTCATGTTTCCGCAGGACGCAAAAAAGTAATATTTTAAATTTTCAGGTCATCTGAGGTTAAAACAACTTAAACGCAGATTATATTGATCAGATAAGGCTAAAGAATATGATGATGAACATGAGATTATTTTTCAAACACAACCCCGTTCCACTCCCCTCCACACTCCGATGACAGCCCATTGAGTCACAGGACGGGACTATGTATTGGTAGGGTGGTCGGACCATCCGTAATTACAACCACTGAAACCAAAATTTCCTCTGAGGACAAATTTGTTTCTTGAATAGTCTGAATTCCTAAACAGGCAGTTATGAGTTTGAATAGCCAATTTATCGCAGTAGTGAATTGGACGACTCGAGCATCAGAAGTTAAAAATACTGAAACCAAAATTATTCCTGAAGATTACATTGCTTCTTCGGAAATTCCAATCTTCAAAGAGCCAGAGGTGAGTTTCAATAGCCATATGTCGCAGAGCAGTTGTAGTGGTGGGGTCAGTGACGCGCGTCGCGGTCGTGTTGGCCGTCATCCAACGTCCGTCGGCGCGGCGTTGTGGCGGCGAGTCACTCGTGTCACTCGTTGATTTATCACTCAAATACTGACCGCCAAACACGAGCAAGACCGCACAACTGGACTCACAACTCTCCGCCATTGTCCCCTAGCCTTCGCCCCCCTGGACACCGTCGCCACCTGGGTCGCGCATTGACTTATCGATTACTTTCCGTTACTGATTACAACCAATACTGATACGTTTCAGTACTGAGTACCGAGTACTTCTTACTCACGATTACCAGTTCTATCGTTATATTAATAAGTCTCAGCTAAGGTACTTTGGAGTAATTCGATAACCTTTTACATGTTCAGTTACTTATCACCAGTACTTATGAGAACGACATCGTATCCAATGCTAGTTTTTAAGAATTTATATACCTTTTAAAATGCTAGTACAAATTAATCAAATATAATACAGTCAATATATTGGCCCCCTCTGGAGCCGTCAACCGTCAACCCCAACGGCTCAACGGCTGCTGATGGAGAGGTAGTTTGAGTGTGAACGAGGATGTGATTAAAATAAGTGAAATTCACAAATAAATTGAAAATTAGTTATCTAAAACCTGTCCTAAAACTGTTTAAGAGTTACTGTTTAGACTCATTCGTTGAATTTATAAAATAATGTTATACACTTGAAGTTTTACTCGCATTAATCTAAATCGATAAAGCTAATGGGCTGTGTTTTAAGTTGTAATTATTAGTTTATTTAAGAGTTTGTTGTATTATCAAATGCGAAAACAATAAAAGCTAAAAACATAATACGATTCTTCAGAGCGGGTTTTTTCATTAAAGTCACTTTTCTTAATCCAGGTAGTATCTAAAATTACCGAATTTAAATTCAGTTTTTATCATGGTTATAAGAACTGTTACAATGGTAATTGTGTTAATTGTTTCATAACAAGTAAATAAATAAACATATATACATGAGAATTATCACTCTTGTTACATTTTAGATTGGGAAACGCTGTGTTTGTATTCTCCATCACAAATCAGTAAGCTACATTTGCTATTTTTAACATGGATACGGTTTTACAAAATTAAATTTTACTCGGAGGTAGGCTATTATCCACTAGGATTTAGTTTTTACCATTGATGAGTGGTTTTCAAATATCTACACGAAATATTTGAAGCTGCTATTGAGATTACTGTGCCAGCTAACTAGAAATTCCACAAACATACTCAAATTACAGAACTAAGACTATCAGTCAATCAGATTTTCGCCAGGGTGTGTACTCGTTACCCTCATCTTCTGTGACATAAAATCTGAAGCCGAATCCCTCAACATCAAACACAAAACACACCCGAATGTCGAAATTCCTCATTTTCCCACCTAGGAGCCGGACCCGGAATGCGGGTAGGTTTACGTCTGGACGGCCGCAGACAGTCGCAGTTTCCCAGCCGGGGTTGGCGACGATGGCGATCCTCACGTAACACTAGACTATCTCGGCCCGATCGGACGCTTGATGTATTAACTAATAGAGACAAGGGCGGTTGTAGGTCTTAATTTGGATCCGGAGAGTGAAGCGCTTATCTGATACGGGTCGGGTTACCACGGTATCGTGGTGATGAAAACGTCTTCGAGTGAGGTGCGCGCCTCGCACATACCTCGGCCAGACGACACCGACACTCCATTCTACTTCTGAATGAAATTGAGACCTCTCGAAGCTCGCCAGATAACGACAGCCAGAGAGTTCTTCGTGTCCAGCAGTTATCCACATGGGAGTTCCGACTTACCGGAACCGAACAAGTGGTCGGTGTTGGTGTTGTGTTTCACTGAGGATTTATTTACGAGAGTTATTCCTTTTCCGTTATTTAATCAATGGTCTTGTTTTTATACCTTCTCGTTTCTAAACCGGTTTTTAGTAACAGTTTGGTTACCAAATACGTCAAATATCCATTATATTTTATTCGAACAACTGTGCTCCGATAATCAATAAGAGAGTGAGACTTTTTTCATAGTTTCAGCTTTTATCCATGCAAATTCTTGAGTTATTTATCTTTCTACTGAAGAGGTTACCGACACATTTGTTTGAAACAATTGTGGGTCTACTAAAAGTGTAAGGGTTGTTTGCTTTGTATTCCAATTTCAATTTATATCTAGCTATATTTGTTTACACCACAGAGCTTTTGCCCCTAGCTCACTAGCTCTATAGATATATAGCTTATACAGGTCCGAACTACTTTGTATTTTTACAAAAACGATTTTTTGCATTATTTCTTTTAATTTTCAACTTTGTAACTGTAACTACAGATCCGAACTACTTTTAATTTTTACAAAAACATGTTTTGCATTATTTCTTTTAATGTTCAACTTTGTAACTGTTACTGTTTGAGGTTTATGCTAACTTTTCTTTACTGATTCCATGGACCAGTGAGTCCAGAACGAAGCAGAACTGTCCTTTTAATCAGCAACATATATTCTATTATACAAAGTTTAATGATCGTATCACATTTGGGAAGTTGAGAATCTCTCTCTTTCATATCAACTATCTATACTGAATACTGTAGTTTTAAACTATTTAAAACTCACCTTCGTGTTAATCACTCATCCATTTCTTTTACTGCAGCTTTTAACTTCTAAACAATGTTAGGTTACAATGAAGAGGTTACCGACACATTTGTTTGAAACAATTGTGGGTCTACTAAAAGTGTAAGGGTTGTTTGCTTTGTATTCCAATTTCAATTTATATCTAGCTATATTTGTTTACACCACAGAGCTTTTGCCCCTAGCTCACTAGCTCTATAGATATATAGCTTATACAGGTCCGAACTACTTTGTATTTTTACAAAAACGATTTTTTGCATTATTTCTTTTAATTTTCAACTTTGTAACTGTAACTACAGATCCGAACTACTTTTAATTTTTACAAAAACATGTTTTGCATTATTTCTTTTAATGTTCAACTTTGTAACTGTTACTGTTTGAGGTTTATGCTAACTTTTCTTTACTGATTCCATGGACCAGTGAGTCCAGAACGAAGCAGAACTGTCCTTTTAATCAGCAACATATATTCTATTATACAAAGTTTAATGATCGTATCACATTTGGGAAGTTGAGAATCTCTCTCTTTCATATCAACTATCTATACTGAATACTGTAGTTTTAAACTATTTAAAACTCACCTTCGTGTTAATCACTCATCCATTTCTTTTACTGCAGCTTTTAACTTCTAAACAATGTTCAAATTAATTTGGAAATGTTAATTATTTACTACAACAAGTAATATTGTGAATAATGTCGAAGGTATCCATTGTTTCCTTCGTGTCTGGGCTCTTAACTAATATTGTTAAATAATTTTGTTATATAATTACACCAAGATTATTGTAAAAATCTAAGTCTATTATAATAACTGTCCAAAATAGCTAGTAGGTTTCGGACTCTTATTCTCTAGCAAAGACAAATCCATATTTCCAGCAGAGCCGATCAGCTTAGGAGGAGCCGGTCCGCCCGTCGCCGTCGCGCGGCCTTCGCTCCTATCACTTTCACGTTCATTAAACTAATCATGAATTGCATAATCAGCAGTGCTGTGGACGTCCGTCGCTTATTAACGAGATCCAGCATGATCCGCGTCAGGCCGATCCGTCATCCGCTCTCGGCTCAGCCGGACAGCCCGCTTATACTTAGGCCGTCACATTGGCCGGACGCGGACGGTGCGGGGGTTACTTGGTTCATAATTAAGAAGCGGCACTAGTAAGTAACATGTTTGCCTGGATGGAATGGGGTTATAGAGATCTAAAGGAAATATATGACTTAAGAAATTATATTTAAATCGACACAGAATTTGTTTATTGTTTCGTATAGCCCAGTGGGTCATTCGGAAGTGAAATCAGCAGTAATACTACTATATAATACAGAGGTGGTAGATATAGTAGTGTACACTATTACAGAAGTATATACAAATAACTGGTTATGTGTTTATAATTTAACCTCACATTTGGAAGGTCTGAAAAATGAGACGGGCCATTCTGAAATAAGTTGAACATTTGGTTATGTAACTTCAAGCAAATGCCATATTAGTTCCCTAAAGGGCCGTACCCCGCAAGGTTGAACGAAAAATTGGTCTAAGTCATAACTTTTCCTAAATAAATAAACAAGTCCACAAAAATTGTAATATATTTTACCGTTATTATTGTGAAATAGATGTGTATGTCTCATTCCAGCATAACAATAATATTTACCTATATATAAAGCGAAACAATCCCAGGAACTTTTGAGAAAACCAAAATCTGACACCAATAAACCATATAGAGAGAGGTCCAAGAAAAGAGAGGTCCGTTTGCAAGAGAGGTCTTGATGAAATAATCTGAGGAATAATATAATTTGTTATACAATCTCTGCTAACATCATGAATTTCAAATACCCCCGACACAGCAAACCTGCGTACTTCAAATGGTAACTCACTATCACATGAAGTCACTTACCAAATTTCATCAATAAGTGATTTTCCAAAAAATGTTTTACTCAAAGTAATATTATTCGCAGGTAACATAGCTGCAGTCGTAAGAGCCAAATCCCATGATGAATTAGACACAAAAAAATAAAAAAATTATTGAATTGGCATATATTGATTTCGAAGTTAATGGCCTGAAACTAAATTAAGGGAAAACTAACTGGTAAATCTTCGTACTACTCAATCCAGAGAAGGTTTTAATAGGGGTCTAATTTTTCAAGGCCAAACGAAACTATTGTATATTGTGTAAGTTCAACATTTTTAGGGATAGAACTATATATCAATCTTTCTTGAACCAACTGTATTGAATGTGTAGTTAACAAATTAAATTCAGCCTGCTATCAAATTGTAGTATAATGTATGTCAAGATTTCTAGCTATGAGAATATAAAATATTTGGGCTTGATAATGGATAAACAGTTAAGCTGGAAACAACTCGTAAATAATCTAAAAGTGGAGTCTTCCAATGGTGTTAAACGTAATCGTGTTACTTCTTAAGATAAGTTGAGGGCTATATACTTCGCTTCGGTGCAAAGTCGTGTAGAATATGAGCTAGTGTGCTGGGGAGGTAAACTAGCCCAAACCTGAGGGCTATATACTTCGCTTCGGTGCAAAGTCGTGTAGAATATAAGCTAGTGTGCTGGGGAGGTAAACTAACCCAAACCTGAGGGCTATATACTTCGCTTCGGTGCAAAGTTTTGTAGAATATGAGCTAGTGTGCTGGGGAGGTACACTAGCCGAAACCTGAGAGCTATATACTTTGCTTCGGTGCAAAGTCGTGTAGAATATGAGCTAGTGTGCTGGGGAGGTACACTAGCCCAAACCTGAGGGCTATATACTTCGCTTCGGTGCAAAGTCGTGTAGAATATGAGCTAGTGTGCTGGGGAGGTACACTAGCCCAAACCTGAGGGCTGTATACTTCGCTTCGGTGCAAAGTCGTGTAGAATATGAGCTAGTGTGCTGGGGAGGTACACTAGCCCAAACCTGAGGGCTGTATACTTCGCTTCGGTGCAAAGTCGTGTAGAATATGAGCTAGTGTGCTGGGGAGGTAAACTAGCCCAAACCTGAGGGCTATATACTTCGCTTCGGTGCAAAGTCGTGTAGAATATGAGCTAGTGTGCTGGGAAGGTACACTAGCCCAAACCTGAGAGCTATATACTTTGCTTCGGTGCAAAGTCGTGTAGAATATGAGCTAGTGTGCTGGGGAGGTACACTAGCCCAAACCTGAGGGCTATATACTTCGCTTCGGTGCAAAGTCGTGTAGAATATGAGCTAGTGTGCTGGGAAGGTACACTAGCCCAAACCTGAGAGCTATACACTTCGCTTCGGTGGAAAGTCGTGTAGAATATGAGCTGGTGTGCTGGGGAGGTACACTAGCCCAAACCTGAGAGCTATATACTTCGCTTCGGTGCAAAGTCGTGTAGAATATGAGCTAGTGTGCTGGGGAGGTACACTAGCCCAAACCTGAGAACTATATACTTCGCTTCGGTGCAAAGTCGTGTAGAATATGAGCTAGTGTGCTGGGAAGGTACACTAGCCCAAACCTGAGAGCTATATACTTTGCTTCGGTGCAAAGTCGTGTAGAATATGAGCTAGTGTGCTGGGGAGGTACACTAGCACAAACCTGAGGGCTATATACTTCGCTTCGGTGCAAAGTCGTGTAGAATATGAGCTAGTGTGCTGGGGAGGTACACTAGCCCAAACCTGAGAACTATATACTTCGCTTCGGTGCAAAGTCGTGTAGAATATGAGCTAGTGTGCTGGGAAGGTACACTAGCCCAAACCTGAGAGCTATATACTTTGCTTCGGTGCAAAGTCGTGTAGAATATGAGCTAGTGTGCTGGGGAGGTACACTAGCCAAAACCTGAGGGCTATATACTTCGCTTCGGTGCAAAGTCGTGTAGAATATGAGCTAGTGTGCTGGGGAGGTAAACTAGCCCAAACCTGAGGGCTATATACTTCGCTTCGGTGCAAAGTCGTGTAGAATATGAGCTAGTGTGCTGGGGAGGTACATTAGCCCAAACCTGAGAGCTATATACTTCGCTTCGGTGCAAAGTCGTGTAGAATATGAGCTAGTGTGCTGGGGAGGTACACTAGCCCAAACCTGAGAACTATATACTTCGCTTCGGTGCAAAGTCGTGTAGAATATGAGCTAGTGTGCTGGGAAGGTACACTAGCCCAAACCTGAGAGCTATATACTTTGCTTCGGTGCAAAGTCGTGTAGAATATGAGCTAGTGTGCTGGGGAGGTACACTAGCCCAAACCTGAGGGCTATATACTTCGCTTCGGTGCAAAGTCGTGTAGAATATGAGCTAGTGTGCTGGGGAGGTACACTAGCCCAAACCTGAGGGCTATATACTTCGCTTCGGTGCGGTGCAAAGTCGTGTAGAATATGAGCTAGTGTGCTGGGGAGATACACTAGCCCAAACCTTTTTCACTACATTATGCATCAGCAATCTCATGCCTTTAATCAAACAACAAAAATATCTAAATAGACTTACTGTACCATCGTGGCAATTATTTCTACATCTTTTTATTCTACCTCTTAGGCATTTTTAGGTGTGCAAAGTAAAGTATATTTTACTTATAAGAAGTGGTAATTTGTCTAATAATGAGAGGCTATACTTAAATCGATTAAGAAATTTAAAAAATGTTCTAATACCCAGACCCAATTCAACATATTAAAAAAACATATTGCCCTACGAATCTTCAATAGGTTCCCGCCTTTATTAAATCTTAATAATCTTAAGTCACTGACACAAAGTATTTATAACTGGACTTACTGATACAAAATTTAAGAAGAAGATTGGTCGCACGACACAATACCGCACGAACAGCCGCAGAACCCCCGTACTTCCGTTTGCAAAATCCTTTGGGTCTCCAAAACCTCGTTAACCACCACACACCAACTACTGAACTGATTAAGCTATCTAATAGATGATTGGTAATTCGATAAATTTTAATATAGGCCTACTTTGAATTGAAATATACTTTGGGGATATGCTCCTCTGGCCTCAAAAACTTTCATCACGCATAAACTAACTGATAAGATGAAATTCAGTATAAATAAATACAACAAAATGCTATTAGGCTGTCTCCTGTTTTGAAAAAAACCTTTGGGGCTCTTCCTGAAGGACTGGCCTTCAGTGTATCCATGTTAATCTTTTAAACATAAGGTTGTCATAGGTTCTATTTGGTGGACCGATTCTAAGACACGACTCCAGAATCAATCATTTAAATGTAACACTTACAGTAAATTTTGTTAATTATACTCTATTAATTTTAAATATCTTATAGCTTAAATACCCCCGTCACAGCAAACCTGCGTACTCAGCAAATTTCTAATGCATAAGATATGTATTAATACTACATTGAGCCGCATACCAAGTTTCATAAAAATAAATTCATAAAAAAGCTATATATACAATTTTAATTCTTCTCTATAAGAATAACATTGGGAATGAGTACGTAGGTTTGCTGTAGCAAGGAACATAACAAATTAGTTTTTATGCGAACATAAATAGAATTCAATTAGATGAAGCCATACTAAGTTGCATCAATATTTATTAATAAATAAGCAACATGTAATATTTTAATTATTCTCCATAAGAATTACATGGGGGCTGAGTAAGCGGGTTTACTGCAACAAGGAACACAAAATATGGATTATCATGCAAATATCAATATAACTCAACAAGGTGAAGCCAAATACCAAGTTTCATCAATATACATTCATAAATAAGCGATGTATACACTAAAATATTATACACTAATATATACACTAATAAGCGATGTATACCCTTTTGATTATTCTCTACTAGCTGTGTACCCGTCCTTCGTACGGTTTGTATATTAATGGTATATTAACTAAAGAAAATACCAATCCACATTGTTTTATAATATTAAAATTACATTTTACACGTTTAATGCACAGTTAATTCAAAGTTAAATAACGAAATATACAGGCAGATAGTTCGGGTCCTGTTGCTAAGTCGAGGAACTCTGTCGGCTAGTAAACGGCGTGTGATTTGCGACTCCAAATCTGTAAACGTAACACTTTGGATTCGCTTTTAGGAATAAAAGACCTCAAATACAATAAAAATAAAAAATCGGGGAGGGGGGCATTAATATAAAATCGGTGGGGGAGAGTAAAAATATAAAATCGGGGGGGAAATGTAAAATTGAGGGGGGACATAAAATAAATTATAAAATCGAAGAGGGGGGGAGCATATTATAAAATTGGGGTGAGGCAAAAATAAAAATGGGGGGAGAAAAAAATTAAAATCGTGGGGAGAATATAAAATCAGGGGGGCAAAAAAATAAAATAGATTGAGTACAACGTAAAATAAAAATAAAAAATAGAAGAGGAGGGGGAGCAAAATATAAAATTGGGGTGGGGCAAAAATATAAAATCGGGGGGGACATAAAATACAAATATAAAATTGAAGGGGGGCAAATTATAAAATTGGGGGTGAGGAAAGAATCAAAATGGGGGGGGACTCTGTCGGGTAGTAAACGGCGTGTGGTTTGCGACTCCAAATCGGTACATGTAACACTTTGGATTCGCTTTTAGAAATAAAAGAACTCAAGTACAATACAAATAAAAAATATCGGGGAGGGGGGCATTAATATAAAATCGGTGGGGGGAAGAAAACTATAAAATCGGGGGGGCGAAAAATTGAGGGGGATATGAAATAAAAATAAAAAATCGAAGAGGAGGAGGAGCAAAATATAAAATTGGGGGTCTTGCAAAAATAAAAATGGGGGGCGAAAAAGTATAAAATCGGGGGAGGGCAATAATAAAAATCGGGGGGGGCAAAAATATAAAATCGGGGGGGAAGTATAGAATACAACATAAAATCGAAGAGGATAGGGAGCAAAATGTAAAATTGGGGGTGGGCAAAAAAAAATGGGGGAGCAAGAATATAAAATCGGCGGGGAAAAAAATATAAAACGGGGGTGGGCAAAAAAAAAAAATCGGGGGAAGAGCAAATATAAAATTAGGGGGGCAAAAATATATGAAATCGGGGGGGGGGGCAAAACTATAAAATGGTGGGGGACATAAAATAAAAATAAAAAATCGAAGAGGGGGGAGCAAAATATAGAATCGGGGGTGGGTCAAAAATAAAAATTTGGGGATACAGGAAGTATCGGTAAAAATGGTTTTTGTGCAAATAAGAATAGACCACAACCAGATGAAGCCACATTAATATTTTTGTTCATTAATATTAATCAATAGCTAGCTGACGTACCCGTTCTTCGCACAGGGGTTTTCTCTACCCGTTCTTTAGTCAATGCAATTTCCTTTTTAGTTAGCTTGAAACAGCTGTTCTTGCTTCTGCTCTTTAAGCTGTCAAATCGAAGTGTCCACAGCTGTTCGCATTACAGTTTCTGAATGTTTACTTTCTTCTGAAATATAAACATTAAAAATTAGGACGTTCATGGGACGTAGCCCGAGGGGATTTTAAGGAAGTGAATAGGCCTATGTGTTGCATGGGTTCAAGATCTATCTATGTGTAAAGTTTCACCCCAATCCGTTCAGTAGTTTTTGCGTTCACCCGGAACATCAGACAGACAGACAGACAGAAACCACCTCTTCTTTATAATATTATAGATAAGAATAACATGGAGGATGAGTATACAGGTTTGCTGCAACAAAGAACAGAAAAAATGAGTTTTTGTGCAAATATCAGTATAACTCAACAAGGTGAAGCCACATACCAAGTTTTATTAATTTATGTTCATAATTAAGGGAGACATTACATTTTACTTATTCTCCAAAAGAATAACATGGGGGCTGAGTACGTAGGTTTGCTGCTACGGGAATTATCGTTAAAAATTGATTTTTTTGTGCAAATAACAATAGACCACAACCAGATTAAGCCGTATACCAAGTTTCGTTAGTATACGCTCATAAATAAGCGAGATATAAATTTTTCTTACTCTCCATAAGAATAGCATTGGACAACGTACTGTGTTTAGCACTTTCAATATATCTGTAACCAATTGACGTAGAGAAATGATCAAAACCCCAATTTGTGTGTTTCTTAAAATTGAATCCAATGGTGAGAACTAAAATTTGACTTTTTAAAACATTACATGTAAAAACATCAAAAAACCCATTTTTGGGGTACAAAACCCCCCAAAATACCCCTTTGGATGGAGCGACCTAGCTCGTTTTCGAACTTAAAATCATAAATGTTGCTTTACAAGTTTTTTCCAAATTTAATCAAAATCGGACCATTTTACGAGAGTTATCGCACCCACGGACACATAATATATAAAATGCTATATATATATATATATATATATATATATATATATACACAGTTTCGAACGAATGGTCTTTTTGGGGTCTGGGGACCTCAAAACGAAAAGTTATCCTGGTCCCGGGCCTAGGTCTTACCATGCCGACTACGGTAATAGCTTCTTCCCTATAGGGAAAATTCGCTAAAACTATGTGCTGATCGTGGCGAAGTTGGGACGAAGTGTTGGGATAATAAGTTGCTATGAACTGTACTAAAATATGTTTGTTCCATAATCAGCGAGGAAATTTTCATGATAGTAAAAGAACTTATAGAGGGCCACCCCATTTTTCATAAATCTTATTTTCACATGGCCTGGCAGAAGAAAAAAAAAACAGCCAAAACTAAACCGTCCAAACAATTGCGTCTTTGGCCTACGCCTTTGCGGGACTTGGGGCGGGGGGTGGTTTATGGATGGAGAAGGAAATTTGTATAAATACGAATATGGATTTCAAAATAATAATTTTGTAAATTTAAATTACCACCGTAAACAGGACTCTGTTGGAGACTTGGCGTAGGCGTGAGACCCGAGGACGGCACGGCACGGGCGGCCGCCCCGACAGGTCCAGAGTCCAGATTCCAGTCATCTCGGCTTAACGTCAACCGTGGGACCTCGTGCAATTATTGACAGCTATAATCTGATTATCGCTTATCGATCAACCTGTTTATTCAGATAGTATCACAACAAACAGCGAGCAGGCTCCCAAACTCGGTCCTCCACTGACGCGTCCTCTCCCACGGCGATTATACACTGTCAGCCCGGGTTGACCTAATGGCAGTCTCTTACATTTCATCCGTTTCGACCGCGGTGATCCGCCCGATCGATCACCTCGAGAGTGCGTCCGCCCGCCCGCCGTCGGGTAAAATTATGTTTTGGGAAGTAGGCGTGGAGTTTGGAAATAAACAGGTCACTAAACAAAATCGCAGAGAAAAACATAGTGTATATCGTGCCACTGTGTAATGTTTTCCTGGCCTTTCGTAACATGAAGGAAGTGGTCCCAGTTTTAAGCCTAGCTCTAAAGTACATGATCTCACTCCCAGCTGTTAATTATTAGAACACATACTAAAAATTTACTTTAAATAAAATAAACAATGCATTTGTTTCAAGCGTTTTTACTGCCTCTCTTATAGGTATCAATAGTTTTCAAATACAAAATTAACACTCCATATGAATCGGAGCCCGCTTCTTTTAGACAGAGATTTTAAACTCATTTATCAGGGCTGGTATCGTCGAGGCGTGTTTCATCGGGGATGTGGGTGGTGGGTGGTGGCATTCCGATAGGGTTGCAGGTGTGATCGGAACAAATGAGGTGATTCGCAGGTCGACCGCGGGGGGCGCTGTAGGGGTCAGGGGGACGGGGGAGACCGCGTGGGGGGCGCGTGTGGGCCTCTTTGTTCATGCACACAGACTTCATTCGCAGCCTGCATTAATATTAGCCTAGTCCAGGCTAATGACAGCCAGGTGACCCCGCCGCGAGGGAGGGCAATTATCGCCTCAACAGTTCCAACACGCCGCCGCCGCCAAGCGAGACAGTGGGTTTAAGTTTATCATATAACCTATTATATTTTGTGGTTACACACGCGGGAGGTATAACCGTAACCGGATAATGTATTTTCAATCATCAAATTTCCAGCCTGTAAGCCATATTACGACTCGATGAATATTTCAAAGGCAACTTGAGTCCATACTTAGCTTTTACCATTAAATTGGTCGGACGTTTAGGTACTTGTTAAGTGCAATACAGTATAATGCACGGATTGGAAAGAAGAGGGCTTGCAAGAGGAAAGGAGTGGGTTTGTACGGTGACTGCCAGAACACAAAATGTAATTAAAAATGTGAATTAAAGCGTTATACACATTCAAAACTGTTTATGACACAAAATTGTACACATGTACTCGGAGAAAAAATCGATGTCTTCGAATACAAAATGGATCGTGGAATCCCGCGGGAGACTTTGAAAATAGAAGACTTTGGAGCTCAGAAATCGATTGGCAAAACATTCAACTCGAGAAAAAGATCCAGATGAGAGTTAAATATATTTGTTGTTAATATTGGGTTTATGGGTTGGTTTAAATCAACAATACAACCAGTGAACCAGTGAGATGTCAATGTACTCTTTTTAAAAGTATCAATATTTGATTTTCCTCCAAGAAAGGCTTGACCCCCTCAACTTAATTTCTAATCTTTGCATATCCAACACATCTCCTTCATCCTTATCATTGGAAATTCACGAATGTTATCAGGGGCGGATCCAGAGTTCATGTTTTGGGGGGGCGATCACCGAAAGTTACCCCTCCCCCTTCCCTGTAGATGGTCCCTGGCACCCCCATTATTATTTTTAACTATATGAAATCATACAACGAATGAAAGTAAGTTAACATTATATATCAATAACCTTGTACTCAAGAAAAAAGCAAGCTTAACTTTATAAACAAGCTAATCAAAAATTAACTTTAGTTCTACTGCGCCCGACCGTAAGTAAAAATAAACTATTTAGGCATTACACTTTTTTCTACGTAATCTATAGGCGTCTAAGAAAAAGTAAGATGCTTAAATAAACAATTTATTTTAGTAATTACCCACGCGAAAAACTATTTACAAAACGTATTTTAAATCTACAATACTGAACTATACTACGCGAAGATACAATTAAGAATGAGGCTGACAGCCAAGGTCAACCACTCGAAAAATGAAAATGTCGTACCACATTTTTACAAAATAAACTACTTGGCTTATATGAGCTTCTGTTTTTTAATATTTTTTTCCTCTTATTTAATTACATATAATTCGAGGCACTTTTTGCTTCTAGCCTAGCCACTGGACATTTATTGCCTAGCAACGGATTACACGGTTTTAAACAAAAATCAAACCTAACCTGTAAACAAAAAACACCGCTGATAGCTAACGACGACGGTAGGCGGGTAAAATCCAGTAAAGAACGAGTTCGCTCGCAGCACGCTGACGTGAGGGAAGTGAATTTCCACATAAAAAACTATAAAAACTCAAAATCAGTTAAAAACATACATTTATTCCAAGTTTTATTCAAATCTGAAAATATTCATATTTTTGCTGTTCTGATGCTCCTGGTTCTATTTACCTGCAATGCCGATAATGAAAATTTGCGCATTATTAGGTTAGGAGAAGGTCTAGCCAGGCTTTAAAGTAGGCGTGAGGTTGTTGGGGATGATAAAAGTACACCAAAAAATGAATAATAGGTTTTTCTAATGTAAAACCTGCATAAGACAACGTACTGTGTTTGGTCGATACACATTTTCTTTAATAACTCGGTAAATATTTATGCTAGAATGACGAGAGAGGGCTTAAAAGTTTTGCCACACTAATTCCCATCTTTTTGCATGCGTTAATTTTACATCCGGGGCTTTTCTGCCCCTTTTTGGGTCCAAAAACTCAAAATTTGAAAGATTAATCCTCAAAAAAGGGGTTTAGAGTTTTCTGATTGTTTTGCCCAACGAACTTGTCCAACAGATTATAGAAAGGAACGTCCCTACCAAATTTGAAGTAAATCGGACAAAATATGCGACCGCTAGAGTGCATACACACACATATATATATATATATATATATATATATATATATATATATATATATATATATATATAATATATAATATATATATTATATATATTATATATTATATTTTTATATATAAAATTTTGAACTAACCCCCAAAACGTGTTTAGGGGGTCACGTTAGGAACTTCTATGGTGGTCCCGGGCTTAAGTTTCACCGTGCAGGTCATGCTAATAGTTCACATTCCATAGGAAATTCACTAATAATCACCGAATACAATTGTAGTAACCTTTGCATCTAAAATTTATCTCCAAGACCATGTTGAAAACACTGCATTTTAGGTCTGTCAACTTGCAAAACTGCAACAACTTCTCGATACTCGGGAATATCCATGTTTTTGTAAGACTCTTTTAGGTTAAATACATGGATCTATGTAATGTGTTATATACTAAAATGGAAGTTTAAAATTTCACCTGACTAATAGTGTGTATTTTATTTCATTTAAAGAAACGTTTAGGTTCGTTAGTTTGAATTTTAATGTAACCTTGTAGACGGGAGCGGCAAAATTGGCTCTCGGAAACGAAAAACGGGGTTTCTGAAGGCTTTTTTTTTTTGATGCTTACATTTTCATTCAGATTTATTCAAACTTTCATCGTATGCCTGAATAATAAAATAAAACACAAAAATTCTTAGGTTTGGGGGGGGGGCGACCGCCCCTACCCCCCTTGGATCCGCCCCTGAATGTTATTTCACTGTAACTAACGGTGATTGCAGTAAACAAAATACCACCGAGAAACGTCGTTCCGCGACAAAGCGTGTGATAAGACATAAACTCTTAGTTCTGCAAGCACTAAAACTAATTCGTCGCGAAGGGTTCTTTACAGCGTTTTTTGGTGACCAGGTGCCCGCGCGCGTGCGGGCGCCGGCTTACGTCACCGTGTTCGGTGTTGTGTCGTTCGGCGCTTTTACGACAACGGCATTCCGCCGTCGTCGTCAATGGGCACGGGCTATCGCTTCCATCCCAGTAAACCCGGGACTCAATGGAGCCGGGAGTCTATAAAGAAGAAGCGCTTGTTGAGAAATTAACACATTACCGTCGCGTGGGAGGTACACGGTTCGCTTATTTGCCTATCTCCGTTTTTGGGTCAGTAAGGCAATAAAGGCGTCCGGCGGGCCCACCCAGAACTGGGAACCGAGGATTTGTTGGGTGACAAGACAAGCCCCGGCCATAAAGCAACTCGCGACTTTACCGCCCCTTAATTTGGCGAGACATCCTTCACAGAGAGAGACGACGCGGCGCGGCGACAAGCACGTGAAGGATTCGCTCTCGCACTCCGGCCGGCTATTTATTGCTAGGCCTTGTTGGACTTGTGGTTTATTTAGAGCTAGATATACCTACAAGTAGTACATCAGTCTGATTATAATTTATGGCGGGTTTTATCGTGATTTGCAAGATAGCATCTTGTCGTGGCGGTGCGAAACAGGTCGCCGACACCTACCGAGGTGTAATTTAAACCTAGAGTGTAATAGCGTACTTGCATTGAAAAACAGAGTATGCAATCATCCAGTTTTGTTTTTAATCTGTTGTAGTATTTTTCTACAACTGTTCAAACTATAATTGTCAACAAATTTAAATACAATGAAGAAGGCTTAAGTAGAGGTTCCCATTGTGACGATCCGTTTGCCCATCCCAGGATAAAGCGGCACTATGTTGCAGCTGATGGCACTGACGAGCTATTTTGGACTGTTATTTTACAGTCATTCGCTTTAACATTATAAAAGGCTTAAGTTAATATTGTGCATGTAATTATGTCAAGGCAACAAAATAAGACATTGTATTTGTTGCAGGAGTGTCATGAAATATTTTCTCTATTTATACTGCGGTTATAAACAACATATTTACAAATTTAATTCAATAACTTTTAGCGCAGTTAACGTACCTTTGGGAGCATCCTATTGAAGAAGGGAATGATAAAATTGCAAAAGTAATTTTAAGCAAGAACAGCTGTTTCAAGGTACCCTCTGGAATGGCATCTCAATACGGTACTGTATAATCAAACTGAACCGGATATGTATTTATTGAAAAAATGCATGGACTAAATTTTGAAAATACTTCTTAAATAAGTAGTAAAAGAACACCACACACATTTTTACCTTTACATCTCATATAAAATATGTACTTTATATGGCCAATACTTGGAAAATAGTGACCCTGTAGCGTGTCTCCACGCTATACCAGAAGAAACGCATTATACTTATCGAACTCTTTTCACGGAGTGTCGAACCCAAACATTTACCCAGGTTTTGACAACGGCCTATTGTCAGTCTCTTTCCGGCCCGGCCCGGTAGTTCACGGTTATTAAAACGGTTGTGGTGAATTTCTCTTCCCACGACCGCTCTAGGAAGTACAACAGACCTTTTGTTTAAGGTAACTGAACTGCAGGTCGATGACTCTCCTATGCTTTGTGTGACACCCGCGACTATAATACAGGCGGTGTTTTAAATAACTTTTGAATTGTAACAAATTAGATAAAGAACTTTAATTTTAAATTGGATTGAGTCTATTTAATGACATTTTACTTAAAACCCAAGTAATGTTTCTGGTGGAAATGGGAAGCACAAATCATTTTGCGGCTGGGTAATTTTCATCGGATCTCCACATCTTCCTCAGGGCTTTCGCCTTATATTTTCTAAATATATAGCAAAATCTATAATATGATGTGCGCGGCTGCTTCAATAGTTGAGTATTTTTACCACCCCTACCAAAATACAGTTATTACAAGAATAAGCCAATTTTTGTAGCTTACTGGCGAAACTAATAGGTATTAAATCATGGCATTGACTATAAATACTGAAGTAGACTTCTCATTGCCATTGTAAAATGTGTCCCTAGTTTTGTGTATGCCAGGATTGAAAGAGGTCGTAGTTTACACCAATCACCAACAGAGTATACTGCTGTCAACTATTACTTATCCTCTCAAGGAGGGGATAATACAACAGTTGGTGTGTCAGGAAGCAAACATAAGTTGATTATCACTTGCTTTCTGGGGTGTAGATATTTTAAAAGTTAACGTAAATGACTAAAATACCCCCGTCGCAGCAAACCTGCATACTCAGCGAATATGAAATGAATATATAACATAACACATTAACACTTAACAGGATTCATAAGAAATATATTCACAAACAAGCGATATTAAAAATATTAATTATTCTCCATAAGAATAACTTTGGGGATGAGTACGCAGGTTTGCTGCAACAAGGAACACAAAATAATGGGTTTTTATGCAAATATCATCAGAACTCATCTAAGTAAAGTCACATACCATGTTCCATTCATATACATTTATAAGTAAGCGATATATAACATTTTAATTACTCTCCATTAGAATAACATGGGGACCGATTACCTAGGTTTGCTGCTACGGGAACCATACGTGAAAATTTTGTATTTTGTGCAAACAACGATAAACCCTAACCATATGAAGCCATATACCAAATGTTGTCAGTTTATGTTCATAAGTAAGTGAGATATACAATTTTTCTTTTTCTCCATAAGAATAACATTAGACAACGTACTGTGTTTAGCACTTTCAATATCTCAGGAACCAATTGACGTAGAGCAATGATAAAAGTACCAAATTGTTTGTTTATTTATGCTGAATTAAATGGTAAAAATTAAAATTTGATTTAAATAAAAATTACATGTGGAAACCCCAAAAAACCCATTTTTGGGGTACAAAACCCCCCAAAAACCCCCCTTTGGATGGTGCGATTCATCTGGTTTTCGAGCTCGTTCAAATAAATGGTGCTTTACACATTTGTACCAAATTTCATTAAGATCGGACCTTTTTTACGAGAGTTATCGTGCTTACGGACACACACACATATATATATATATATATACATATATAAAAATTTGAACTAATGGTGTTTTTGGTATCTGGGGACCCCAAATGAAAATTTATCATGGTCTCGGGCTTAAGTCTTACCATGAGACCTACGGTAATAGCTTCTTCCCTATAGGGGAAATTCGCTAATAAAAAGTTGACAGCAGCACAATCTGTCGGTGACCCAATCAAACTACTTCAATTTTAAATTGTAGCATACACTAAAAGTGGTACAGCTGGGCCATATGGATGGGATGTCTCCTTCAGTATTTATAGTCAATGATCAAACAACACATCAGTCAGTTGGTCAGTTGGTTTATGGATTAGTACAGGTACTAAACCCAAAACATTTATTTAGACTAACATTAAATTATAACAAAATATATAAGTAAAACTAAATTAACAAGCTGTATGCATCATATCAGCTGACATAATTTAAAGTAACTATACTAATTTATGTCACAAGAAATAGAAATAAAATAGCAATTTCAAAGAGAATTCTCATATATAAGATCCCTAGTAGGAAAATCTCTCAGAGGACTATGATAAAAAGTTTTGAAGTATAAATATCTTAAAAACTTATTTTGTACAACTTCCAGTTTCTGTGAAAATATGTTATGAAAAGGATCTTATATTACGCAACAATACTCTAATCTATTTATTAATAATTCAGTGTATACTAAATATATCTTATATATTAACACAATAAGCCGGTTTTTGTTAAGAGAACTCCTCCGTTATTACGGAACCGATTTTAACAAATGAGGTACCAACATATTTGACCTGATTCGTAGTTGTGCATAAAGGTTTTCATTTTTAGATTTTTTTTAATCTGAATGGCACGGGTCGCCCTCAAAGTTAGTTGTTTGCCCTTAAGATTAACATGGGGAATAATTTGACTTGAATTACAGCTGTTAATGCATTATGGACAGATTATCAACAATACCATATGTTACAGGTAAGGAATATATTTACCTTTATAAATAAAACAAATCATTTTCTACATCGTTTTGAAGAGAGAAATGTTGTATGAATCGGAGATATTAAAATTGTTATTACAATTTTTTATCCGTCTGTCTGTTTATAAGCCACACAACGCAGTCTGTCATCGCGTTTCACAAAAAAAACCTGTACTGAATAAAATAAAATATTTTGCCCATTTTCTTGTGGAGGAGGCAACCTTTTGGCTGTTTAAAATCATAGTACGTCATTAGGGTTATGTCCCTTTGTCCGGCACTGCTACAAAGTCGATCTTAAGGGTACAGGTTACTTAACCTTTCACTACAAAATGCACCATATTTGTTCTAATGAGCATTTAGTCTGCCAATTATATTTTATCAAAGAAAGGAAAATACCCCCGTCGCAGCAAACCTGCATACTCAGCGAATTTTCAATGGAGATATACATTTCTTAATACTACATAAAGCCGCTTACCAAGTTTCATAAAAATATTTTCACAAATAAGCGATATATACAATTTTAATTATTCTCCATAAGAATAACATGGGGGCTGAGTACGTAGGTTCACTGCTCCGGGAGCCTTTGGCAAAAACATGTTTTTTTGAACAAATATCAATAGACCACAACCAGATGAAGCCGTATACCAAGTTTCGTCATTATAAGTTCATAAATAAGCGAGATATAAAATTGTTCTTTTTCTCCTTAAGAATAACATTAGACAACGTACTGTGTTTAGCACTTTCAATATATCGGTAACCAATTAACGTAGAGGAATGATCAAAATACCAAATTGTGTGTTTTTTAAGCTGAATCCAATAGTAAAAACTAAAATTTGGCTATTTAAAAAATTATACGTAAAAATTCAAAAAACTGATTTTTGGGGTACAAAACCCCCCAAAATACCCCTTTGGATGGAGCGATCTGGCTGGTTTTCGAACTTAAAGTCATAAATGTTGCTTTACATGTTTATACCAAATGTAATCAAAATCGGATCATTTTTACGAGAGTTATCGTGCTCACGGACACACACACACATATATATATATATATATATATATATATATATATATACTATATACACATATATAATATTTAGCGAATTTCCCCTATATAGGGAAGAAGCTATTACCGTAGTCGGCATGGTAAGACCTAGGCCCGGGACCATGATAACTTTTCGTTTTGAGGTCCCCAGACCCCAAAAACACCATTCGTTCGAAACTGTATATATATACAGGCCTAGGTCTTACCATGCCGACTACGGTAATAGCTTCTTCCCTATATAGGGGAAATTCGCTAAAACACGTCAGCTTTACTACTCAACAAAGGTATACTTAAACATATTAAATAAATGCATGGCAATGAATCATTGGGTACGTAACACATAAGCCCTTGCAACATGGTATTTAAAGCTCAGTTTATCTAGGTAGTCATTGGGACTATAAAACTATTGTATGTAATACAATAGACAATACAGTACAGTACAATACAGTAATGTAATATGTATGTGTTTTTAAGTCCACCATCAATAAGTCTAACAAACTAAGGAGATATTCAGCAGGTATTTGGAAGAAGATGTGTCCATCCCCTCCCAAACAAAAAACAAAACAAAAAAAACAGTTACGTGCTTATTCCCGTTCCAATGAGGCTCGGTCTCAAACGACCTTCAACATTTCAATGATAATTATGTACTTACTAGATCGATTGAGCAAATATTTGGCAGAAATTCAGCAGGCAATGCACTATAATCAGAAACGGGCCTATTCTTTCCATCCCGAATGTCCTTTGATATTTATCTGCTCCGTCGGCCTTTAAAATTGTAATTTAATCATCACTGACGTTAGTACTTAACTGGACCGATTGAGCACACATTTGTTAGGAGGATAGTTAATACATCAGAATAAAACCGTTGCCTACTCCTGCTCCGAAAATGCTTTACTTCAGGGCTCTCCAAAAGTTGGAGCTATCGAATTTATTGGTTAAGATGTGTGATCTAATCAGACCTCATCCATGGAAAAATATAGTATTGTGTAGAAAGATATTTAAAAAACTAACATTGGGGTTATGGTTAAGATTTTTAAATAAAAACAAAATAATCATAACACATGTTCAAAAGCAACCGTTCAAATGTAAAAATAACACTCCCTTGGTAAATTATCATGTGATTTTTTAAGAATCGTGATTAGAACCAATATATACATAACTTTAAATATCCATCATTAGGTTATATTTGCATTGTGAGAACCATTCAAACTGAAGATTCAATATAAAACGGAAATGTCCAAAATGAATAGAAATGAGGAAATAAGCAAAGCAAATATACTCGCCTTGTAGAGGAACCGTGAATATAAGTACTCTAAGCATTTTTAACAAACTGACTGGGTTTTTGAGCAAAGCTTGGTCCTTTAGGTGCTTTAACAAATGTAACTAACTTCTCAAACATAACATTGTACTGTGATCGCGAGCGAAGCCGTGACAAGCTACTAGTTGTATGTAAATTCTGTGAAAAATTTTGTATTTCTTATAGTAAAACCAATTATGTGGTTTATAGACAACATTAATAAATTAAATGTGGTAATTGCATTTTAGCTGCATGCAGATCAAAAATGAGACTTAAATCTCTTATTTTTTACTGTGACTGAAGAAGGGTTCCGTAAACTAAATAATTATAATTCATTGCAATTTTCTGCCGAGTATAAGACATGAACAAACTTTTTTTCACATTCAGCCGTAGAAAACTATAGAGGACCACAGGACTATTAATTAATTGATTAATTCAAATTTCCATATCAAAATGTGATAAATAGATTTATGTAATTTTAAATCATCAGCAAAGAACAAATATTTAGAATTAGATATGTAATATGGAAGGGCAGTTATGAAAGTTTTGAATAACAAAGGATCCAAATTTAAGCCATGGGGTACTAACACGTACTGGAAATGATCTTAGAGATATGAAGATATCAGCTGCAACAATTTAGAAGAAAAGCCAAAATTAGAGATTTTTCATAAATTAACCTTGCCAAAAGCTTTGACAAATCTGAAGAAATAACGTCCACCCTACATCCTCTAACTCGGTTGAAATTTCCAATGAAATTTCCATGAGATTTGTTAACAGTTGACTTCAATTGTAAATAAACGGTATCAGGAAACTGACACATACTTTCTCCCTTTTAGCCAAATTTTAATGAACATTTTTGTATTTACTAAATATAGAATATGAAGTACAGATAAATGTACAGAAAATTGTCTAAAATAGTTGTTTTCAGAAATATCCACCCAAATCCCTTTTTGGGAGGCACTATAGAGTCCGTTGCCACACACAGTGGTTTTGAGAGGGGAAATGCCCCCTTGCCCCCCCCCAGGGTTAAATAGCAACACATTTCGAACATCATCTGTTGGTCAATGCTAACTTGACCTGCATATCAAATTTTAATGAAATTGATCAGTAAATAAGAGAGAAATAGTTATATTTGTATTCCCCATAAGAATAACATTGGACAACGTACTGCGTTTACCGCTAAATGAAAATTTCAATTTTCTCCGTAACTAGCAATCGTAGAATAGTAATTTAAAATACTAATTTATTTAGTTTTTTGAGCTCCTTTTAATGGTGAATAGTAATCTTTTTTAACATTTATAATTTTTTATGAAAAATCCAAAAAATTGAATTTTGGATGTATAAGTCCTGTAATTTCTGAACCCAAATTTTTCCAGAAATGCGGGTGGTGTCATTTTGTTGCAAACCTAAAGTTCTACAAACCACGAAAGTTTAATCAAAATCGTTAGAGCCGTTTTTGAGAAATTTTGATTTTTCATGTTTTTTGGCGGTTTTTGGGGGATAATTACCCTTAAAAATCAAAAATTAAAAAAAATTAAAAAAACACCTGGAGATATCGTGGATTAGTACCTACATACCAAATTTCATAAAATTCGGCCCATAGGTTAGGGCTCTAGCTCTGTACACATCCACACAGACACACACACACACACACACACACACACACACACACACACACACGGACACACACACACACACACACAGACAGACATCACGTAAAAACCACTTTTTTGGGTTCAGGGAGCACCAAAACGAATATTTCCACTAACAACTCAAATTCGAAAATATTTACGAAAACAATACTTTCTCCATATACTATGTATAGGGGGAGAAAGTAAAATGCATGTTGTTGTGATGCAGTTTAGATCTTACCGGAGGAAAAAAATTATTTATTTAGAAAAAGCTCATACAGATAGGAAACTAATTTAATAAAGAAATCGGACGACAATTTTCATTGCAATTTGTTCACCTGACTTGTTGGTGTAACTTTGGCTTCTTTTCATTTAGTAGGAAATATTCAAGAATATAAGGATAAACTAAACATTTAACATAATATGGGCTTTGCAAGTGGCTCGGCTCAACCTTTGACAAGTTATGCTGGGATTCCATCTGGTTCAGAAGATCTTTTGGAAGTTCTTGAATTTCAGTAATACTTGAGCTGTGTTAAAATATTTCAGGAGGTGATTTATAAAGACTGAGTATTGCCGTTTTTATAACAATTTGATGAGTTATAGTCATAGACTATTCAAAAATAATGTTAAAAAGCATGTGATAGAGCTAATTTTTAAAGATTTCTTACAAAACATGTCTGTTTGATTATCTGAAATACTATTTTCTGACGTGCGTTTTGACTTAATGTACTTCCAGAACTGGCTTAGGATATGTTTTAATATTATTCTCAACAAAATTTAAATAAGTTTCATGTGCACATTTAATTTTAAATTCAATACCTGTTCTCAAAAGTTTAAATAAATTACTTTTTGACAACTTTCTTCTTAGCACATCTTTTCTTAATTTTAAAACAGTATATTATCTCTAGTGTAAACCAACAAGGATATTTGTTCTTTAAAAAAATGTTCGTGGTACACAATATTCCATAAATACAAAAAAAATGCAAAGAAGAATCCTAATCAAAGTTTATTTCATTATGTTTATACACATAATCTCAAAATCATTCCCTCATCTTACAAAATAAGTTTACATAATTTTCATTTTAATACAAAAATATTGAGTGTCAGTTTTATATGCCTTAGCGAATTTCCCCTATAAGGAAGAAGCTATTACCGTAAGACTTAACCCCTAGACCATGATAACTTTTCGTTTTGAGGTGCCCAGATGCCAAAAACACTATTCGTTCAGATTTATATATATATATATATATATATATATATATATATTTATATGTGTCCGTTACCGCGATAACTTTTTGAAGGAAACGCCCGATTTTGATGAAATTTGGCACAAATGTGGAGAGTAGCATTTATGACTTTAAGTTCGAAAACCAGAGCGATCGGACTATGGGAAGGGGGTTTTATGGGGGTTTGCAATTTTCCAAAAATCAGTATTTTGCAAATTTAACCCCAAAATTTTAAAAACACCTAATTTTGGTTATAGCCATTTTATAGAGCTTAAAAAAACAAATAACTTAGGATTTTTAATCATTAACCTAGGTTAAGTAGTTGCGGAGAAAATCCAAAAAAACGTGGCCCATGTTAATCTTAAGGGAAAAAGGTTTTTAGATTTTTCTCAGATAATTATACTAAAAACTTCACATTTCTTTTTATTAATATAATTACCTCAAAAAAATTTTGGTGTTTTAATTGTTGTTCTACGTCGAACCGTTGCAGAGATATTTAAAGTGCTAATCACAGTACGTTGTCCCATGTTATCCTTATGGAGTATAAATAAAATGGGATATCTCAATTATTTATGAATGTATATTTATGAAAATTGGTATGTGGCTTCAACTAGTTGTGGTATATTGATATTAGCACAACAAACAGGTTTTTTGTAATAGTCCCCGTAGCAGCAAACCTGCATACTCGGCCCCCATGTTATTCATATGGAGAATAAGTAAAGTTGTAATCTCCCTTAATTATGAACCTAAATTAATAGAGCTTGGTATGTAGCTTCATCTGAATCAGTTATATTAATAATTACGACAAAAAAACGCATTACCTATCTTCCTCGTTGCAGCAAACCTGCGTCCTCAACCCTAATGTTATTCTTATGGAGAATAAATAAAATTGTATATATCACTTATTTATGAATGTATTTTTGTGAAACTTGGTAAGTGGCTTTATGTAGTAGTGAGACATTTATATATATATGCATTGGAAATTCGCTAAGTATGCAGGTTTGCTGCGACGGAGGTATTTTATCGTTACAGTACAAATATGTCCATTTAATATCATGAAATGGTAACGAATATCTGCGCTGGGTAATCCCAAGTGTGGGGATTGTAACGAATATATGAGCTGGGTAATCCTCAGTGTGGGGATGGGAACGAATATCTGAGCTGATGGGTAATCTCCAGTGTGGGGATGGGAACGAATATCTGAGCTGATGGGTAATCCCCAGTGTGGGGATGGGAACGAATATCTGAGCTGGGTAATCCCCAGTGTGGGGATTGTAACGAATATATGAGCTGGGTAATCCCCAGTGTGGGGATAGGAACGAATATCTGAGCTGGGTAATCCCCAATGTGGGGATGGGAACGAATATCTGAGCTGATGGGTAATCTCCAGTGTGGGGATGGGAACGAATATATGAGCAGGGTGATCCCAGTGTGGGGATTGTAACGAATATATGAGCTGGGTAATCCCCAGTGTGGGGATGGGAACGAATATCTGAGCTGGGTAATCCCCAGTGTGGGGATGGGAACGAATATCTGAGCTGGGTAATCCCCAATGTGGGGATGGGAACGAATATCTGAGCTGATGGGTAATCTCCAATGTGGGGATGGGAACGAATATCTGAGCTGGCTAATCCCCAGTGTGGGGATTGTAACGAATATATGAGCTGGGTAATCCCCAGTGTGGGGATGGGAACGAATATTTGAGCTGGGTAATCCCCAATGTGGGGATGGGAACGAATATCTGAGCTGATGGGTAATCTCCAGTGTGGGGATGGGAACGAATATATGAGCAGGGTGATCCCAGTGTGGGGATTGTAACGAATATATGAGCTGGGTGATCCCAGTGTGGGGATTGTAACGAATATATGAGCTGGGTGATCCCAGTGTGGAGATTGTAACGAATATATGAGCTGGGTGATCCCAGTGTGGGGATTGTAACGAATATATGAGCTGGGTGATCCCAGTGTCGAGATGGTAACGAATATATGAGCTGGGTGATCCCAGTGTGGGGATTGTAACGAATATATGAGCTGGGTGATCCCAGTGTGGAGATTGTAACGAATATATGAGCTGGGTGATCCCAGTGTGGGGATTGTAACGAATATATGATCTGGGTGATCCCAGTGTCGGGATGGTAACGAATATATGAGCCGGGTGATCCCAGTGTGGGGATTGTAACGAATATATGAGCTGGGTGATCCCAGTGTGGGGATTGTAACGAATATATGAGCTGGGTAATCCTCAGTGTGGGGATGGGAACGAATATCTGAGCTGATGGGTAATCCCCAGTGTGGGGATGGGAACGAATATCTGAGCTGGGTAATCCCCAGTGTGGGGATAGTAACGAATATCTGAGCTGGGTAATCCCCAGTGTGGGGATGGGAACGATTATCTGAGCTGGGTAATCCCCAGTGTGGGGATTGTAACGAATAGTGAGCTGGGTGATCCCAGTGTGGGGATTGTAACGAATATATGAGCTGGGTAATCCTCAGTGTGGGGATGGGAACGAATATCTGAGCTGATGGGTAATCCCCAGTGTGGGGATGGGAACGAATATATGAGCTGATGGGTAATCCCCAGTGTGGGGATGGGAACGAATATATGAGCTGATGGGTAATCCCCAGTGTGGGGATGGGAACGAATATCTGAGCTGGGTAATCCCCAGTGTGGGGATGGTAACGAATATCTGAGCTGGGTAATCCCCAGTGTGGAGATGGTAACGAATATCTGAGCTGGGTAATCCCTAGTGTGGAGATGGGAACGCATATCTGAGCTGGGTAATCCCCAGTGTGGGGATGGTAACGAATATCTGAGCTGGGTAATCCCCAGTGTGGAGATGGGAACGAATATCTGAGCTGGGTAATCCCCAGCGTGGGGATGGGAACGAATATCTGAGCTGGGTAATCCCCGGTTTGGGCATGGTAACGGATATCTGAGCTGGGTAATCCCCAGTGTGGAGATGGGAACGAATATCTGAGCTGGATAATCCTCAGTGTGGGGATGGTAACGAATATCTGAGCTGGGTAATCCCCAGTGTGGAGGTGGGAACGAATATCTGAGCTCGGTAATCCCCAGCGTGGGGATGGTAAGGAATATCTGAGCTGGGTAATCCCCAGTGTGGAGATGGGATTGAATATCTGAGCTGGGTAATCCCCAGAGTGGGGTTGGGAACGAATATATGAGCTGGGTAATCCCAAAAGAAAGAATATTCCAGCAACTGGATTCGTGTTAGTTTTATTAAAATATTCCAGTAAGTTTATCATTTAAGGTTAATTTATTTTTTAGGTTAATTGTTTATGATTTTTCTTAGAACATTTATTTAAAACAGTTTTTGTAAACTGTTAATCGTTGTCAAAAAGGTAGATTTAAGATATTTGGAACATAATTCCACAATACATTAAGCTAAAGAAATTCCTGGTAGAATTATGTTTCTCTGACTCAGGGATAAGTCATGAAATATATTTCAACAAGAAAATATGACAGGCATGTTACATGAATATAACACAAATTTGTTACATGCAAGGAAGGGATTCCGAACTTAGCGAAGATATTATAAATTATGGAAATACAGCATAACAGCATGGTTCTGGTTACTTGGGATGGTTAGAAAGCAGAGTGAAAAAATGTTAATACCAAAGCGAAAGTATGTATTTGTTGTTACCGATGAAACTCAAAAGTGTATATAACTCAAGAAAGCATGAAGATTTACCACACGTACACAGTTTGTATAATATTAAACACCGATAATTAATCAAGGTACGTTTCCATTATGACATGTCCCAAGCACATTTCCCGGGATGTGTGCTGGCACATTTGCTTGATGTTAGTTGAAATCGAAACAGTCTGCGACTAATCCCGGGCACTTGTCCCGGGACACAGCTCATGTAGTTCTTTCTTCAGACCACAGTCACCAGTGAACAGTGGAAGTGGACATTATTGCAGTGGAATAGTGTTTTCCCGTGTTTGTCCAGTTATTTTTCAGTTAAAAACGATTATGGACGACTTAGCTGCTTTTGCTTTTGTGGTAATAGCAAGGGCATACTATTAAATAAGAAAAAAGGCGAAAACGACCAAGATGACGGATAAGAAGTTTTTTAGCCAAAAGGCGTTTAGAAGGAGCCTTCAATTCGTTGATGACTTGAGACTGCAAAGTGGGTTCGAGAATTTTATGAGAATGACGTATGCGCTAATGACGCATGCGCGTGTCCCGGGGACAAGTTGCAGCATGTTTCCATTCTCCGTGGCACAAATCCCGGCATATATCCCACAGCTTCGGCACAAGCCCCGTCTCCATTACTACAAAATCGTCCCAGGACTTGTGCTGGAATGTGTGCTGGCACATGTGCTTGAAGTTTGTTTAAATGGAAACTATCTGGAACACATACCGGCACAAGTGCCGGGGAGAAAAATGTACCAGTCGACCGTGGGACAAAACATGTGCCGACACTGTGGGATATGTGCCGGAATTTGTGCCACGGAGAATGAAAACAGGCTGCAACTTGTCCCCGGGACACGCGCATGCGCAGGAGCCGGGAGCCGAGCACGCGGTCAGTCTACTGTGGTCTGAAGAAAGAACTACATGGGCTGTGTCCCGGGACATGTGCCTGGGACATGTCGCAGACTGTTTCCATTTCAACTAACATCAAGCACATGTGCCAGCACACATCCTGGTAAATGTGCCTGGGACCTGTCATAATGGAAACGTACCTTCATGTTGTGTCCCACGGTCGACTGGCACATTTTTCCCCCCGGCTCTTGTGCTGGGATGTGCCAGACCGTTCCCATTTAAACTAACTTCGAGCACGCATCCCGGCACAAGTCCTGGGACGATTTTGTAGGAATGGAAACGGGGCTTTAAGGTTTACAAACAAAACGTCTATATTTTTGCACCAAGCTACAGAAATTAATATATGAATATCTTTCATGATATAGAAAGATTTCTGTTTAACATTTCAAAAAGTGACAATATCATGAAAACGAAAGGTGATATTTGAAAACAGATTGCGGCATTGATTTCAGCGTGGAAAACCAGTTGGAAATGATGGGTCACAACCCTACTTTACATTTGAACAAAATTATTTTATTCCAAAATGGCGGCCGAACATTTTAATTTTGTCAAAATGAAACAAATACCACTCAACAATGATTGGTAGTAGGTCATGGTAATTATTTGATGTAATGATAATATGGGCATGTTTTAAGATTGGGACCTTTACAACTCTCTCCAAAATTCATTTATTTAATTGGCCAGTATCTTGAGAACGGATAGTGATTTTCAAAAACGGATTGCGACATTGTGTTCACCGTGAAAAATTACTTCTATATGATGGGTCACAACCTCACCTTTACTTTTAAAAATAAATAGTCGAATCCAATATGGCGGATCCAAGATGGCGGCCAAAAATATTACCTAAGTAAAAATTAAGTATAAGTTGGTCAACAAATCGGGGGTGGTCCGGAGTCGATATCATAAGAAATTTAGAAAAAAGTAGTATGGGAGGACTCATTTAAAACTCACTCTGTATATATCCTCAGGGATGTAAGGCATTTTCTGTCTTTACCCCATCGAACTATAAACACCCCAATGCATGCCAGTGATATACAGGGTGTTACAAAAAAGGTGCACTGGCTATATATTTTTGGATTCCACCCAAAAATAAGCAAAAAATGTAGAGTGACATTTTTTAAATTCCGCTCCGTTTAGCTTCAGGCTGTCTGTTTGTGTTTTTTACTAAATTTAGTATATCTTTTGAACCATTAAAGTTAATGTTTTGGAACTTTGCATACATCATGCCTATACTTAATCATACTTTTGTATTGAATTTCAAGTTTCTATCTTTCACAGTTTCAAAAAGGCGGCAGTTTTTTGTTTTTCAAAGCTAAATATCTTAAAAACCTTAATAATTAGCAAAAACCTTTATGGATCCAAAAAGTTTTGTCTTTTTGCCCCACAAATAATGGTATACATATTGTAACAGTAAAATTATAAATAACTGAGAAATTGCGACTTTGTTAGTTAAAACATGAAACTTTAGTCCAGGAATGGCAACAAAGTATGTTTTATCTTACAAAAACCACAATTCCTCAGTTATTTATAATTCTATTGTTACCATCAATATACCATTATTTTTGGAACAAAAAGAAAAAATATTTTTAATTCATACAGGTTTTTGCTAATTATTAAGGGTTTTAAGATATTTAGCTTTGAAAACAAAGATGGCCACCATTTTGAAACGGTGAAAGATAGAAACTTTAAATTCAATACAAAAATATCATTAAGTATAGGCATGAAGTATACCAGGTTTAAAAACATTACCTTTAATGGTTCAAAAACTCAATTTAGTACAAAACACAAACAGACCGACTGACGCTAAACGGAGCGGAATTTCAAAAAAAGACACTCAACACTTTTTGATTATTTTTGGGTGTAGAATTCGAAAATATTTAGTCAGTGCACTTTTTTAACACCCTGTATTATCTACGTTTTATGTTTTTCTTGCCAATCTAAGTATGGAATTGGTAAAATTCCCAGATGGTTAAAAGTTGCTCTTGAAAAAATATTCTGATCGGGATACATACTTGGTTAACTTCGTATGACTTTCTAAAACATTTTCTAAAACAATAAAACAATATTTTATGGAGTACTTCAGAAAAGTAATTTTTGTCGGAGAATCAATTCAGTTTTTTTTTAGTAAAATCAACAGAAGATGTTTATTGAATTATTTTTCCAAAATGTTTAAGTGTCTCGGTAAAGAACTATATGAATAGTATATTTGTTTAAATTAGTTTAAAGGATTGGCGTGGTTTAGCAAATTTCTTGAAGGAGGCATGGAGATATAGGTGGGAACTAATATTAGAATTTAATTTTTAATCAGGCAAGTTGTAAATTTGTTTTTTTTAGTACAAATTACAGTGTAGTAAAGAGTATTAACAATAATAAAAAGGATCAAGTAGGTCTTTGAGAGTTGTGGTCTAAGTGGATTCTAGAAGAAAGCATTATCCGTTATGGCTTTTGTTTCTTTTTTCACTGTGGATGTAAAAACTGCAAACCCAGCAGACGGTCCAATTGGACCATTGCTGAAGTTAGTGCAATTTATTAATAAATAAATGAATTAAATGTATCTTAAGTACTCAAAGAATTTATTCTTACTGTTTGTATGTCAAACTTGTATTTAGATTTCTGTATTTATTTATATGTATTTCCAATGTCTTCAATAAAGCTCTGTTTCATTTCATTTCATTAATTTTCATTTTATTTAATTCATTTTCATTTCATTTGTTTAAATTACTAACTTCGACTCTAATCTTTATACTCACTTAACCATATTGCTCTTTTGGACATCATATGGGATGCATGAGCTCGAGGCCTAGCTTTGGATTGATTCAATAATTTATTTAACTAATTAATGTTGTGCTTTAAATTCAATAAAATGTGTAATTCTTGTCTCGAAGTACAGGCGATCTCAGTAGCTCTGTGGTTGGGACTATTTTGTTTTCGGTTTATGTTAACAACTTGTGCAATGGAGTGGTTAGAAATATTTTATATTCGTATGCTTTGATGACTATATCGCTCTTTGTTATTCAGTGCATGATGATACAGGATGACCTCGATATGGCAAAATTCTGGTTCTCCATTAGTAAATTATTTGGATTGATTTTAAAAAAAAGTCTCAGATTTATGGGATAGTGCTGATTACATTGAACCTCTCTTATTTATATAGGATCTATATATTGTTGTTGTCCTTCATCAGATAGTAAAACCTGCTATAGTTTCTTGAAAATGATCGATTCATATACAATACCTGTTTATTATACCTGTACTTTTGAAAACTGTAGTTGTGACTAATGAAAATCTATTAGTATTAGTTTTACTTTTTGTTGTATTTTAAATTATAAAATTTATGCTTTTTTAACATTATATTAAATCATTTTAAATCATTGTTTGGTCGATGAAAAATTATGAAGAAATCAAGAACGAAAATAAGTTTAACATTAGTTTCAAAATAATCTTAAATAATTTTGAAACAATTTTAACATATCTTGAAATTAGTTACAAAATAACTTTAAAATATTGATTTAAATGTTTTGATTGAATTCTAAATCTCTTTCACCCTAGAGTTTGAACGTGGTTAATATTCTTTCCGATCAAAAACTGACTCAGACTTATGTCAACCGTGAAATGTAAAAAACTAACTTAAATATCAGTCGTGCAAAAATTCGCGCGTACACATTCGATTATAATTACAGCCCGTGCCGGTATTGTTCCTCGCCACAATGAGAACCTGTGAGCCACTATTGTCCACGGTATTGTGTCACTGCGCGTGTGTGTGAGCGCGTCTGCTCGTGTGCGCGTGCGCCATTCGGCCCTGAAGTCGCTTTTTGCCGGGGTCGTAAACATGATGAAGACGAGTCTTCTGATAATTGGCGTCTTCACCTTTGACATTCGTTCCATTGTTCTGCCTCCACTACAGTTTTTGTGCCACACTCATGCGTAAACAATTTTAAATTCGCAGTCGTTCCCTTTTGTTCCAGCGCCAGCGTGGAGTGTGAGGCATCAAGCGGCACCTGCGCGGCGGCTGGTGGGTTGCGACATTTTAATATAACATGGTTCTAAAGCTGGAGTTACACCGAAGAACAAAATATTCTGTGTCGCACAAGGTCGCACTTGCCTACTACTTTCATTAAAAGTACCCATTCAATTATTTGACTTAATATATACCTATATTTTTTTTCATGGCAATAGTATTTTAAACTATATTGTAGAATTCTCATAAGTCAGCAACAATTTGGAGATCCCAGCTTGGGAAGAATGTGAAGGTAAATCATTTTAATTTTACAATCTATTTGTGGTGATGTGAAACGATTTTTCTTAGTTCTATAAGTATAGTTTTTTAAGCAATAAGTGGAACAGTATGTTTTACGCGAAGTAATCTTTTTGAATGGGAAACGAACTATTAATTTTCAATAACAACACCATCAAATTAAACCTAGATTGATTGCTTCACAAAAAAGGAACAAATTTCGACGAAGACAATCGAGCACGAGGCTACCCCACTTATGGCAGGTGTGCTTTTTCATTAGACTAATAGGAGCGCCTAGTGAAGCTACATCCGGAGACCCCCTAGTGTCATCAGATTAATAACCAATATGTGCACCGGATGCCGGCGATTGTTCCTCGAACAAGTGGCAAACCGCAGACAGTTCCAATCCGGTAAACCGGCAATTTGCGACCCTTGTGACGAGCATTAAATTAGAGCCTAGAGACCGGATGTGCCGCTGCAACGTCGTCGGTTGCAGGATTGCAGGATCGGCTCGGTTCCTCTCTGGTCCTCGGAGTCGGATCGGCTCACCCAAGAAGTTAATGAGCCCATTGTAGATGGATTTTTAGAAATGATTTCTGAATATTATATTAAACCAGCTAAAATGTATGCTACAAAGTGAAAGTTGAAATCAATGAATTGCTAACATTAATGATTTAATGGAGATTAACCAGGTTCCTATCTCTCAGGAAGACAACTTAACAAATATAAAATATTAAATTAGAACTCTCCGCTTTAAGGACATACCCTCCAAAACGTGGAGATTTATGTGGGATGATATCTAAGTAAAGACGCGGTTGAACTTTTGGATGCCAACGAAGTATAAAGTAAATGTCAATTAACTGGTCCATATATAAATTGCCAGTTCACAGTCTAAACTAAATGTTGTTTATAAAACATTTTTAATAAACTTGGTGAGGTCTACAATATTGGTATCTTCAAAAATCTATGACTTTAGTGGGACGTGAATCGATATAACATGAAATATTCTGTTTTCTCTTCATAGAGTTTGGGTGTTTGATACGCGAATGTAAACGAGTTTTTATTACAGTACATACCTTAATGTAGCCTAATGTCGCACATTCAAACCATCCTCCTCGTCGGAGCTGTCAGTAAATGGCCTCTAAACTGGCTTTGTTGGCATCCAATCCACAAAACCTTCCGAGGGAATTCAGGGTTATCACTGACAAGTATGTCCCGCATACCTTGCTGCCCACGAGACCCCAAAATTTAAGTAATGAGTCCCGTCAATGACATTAATTACCTGTGTAAGAGTTTTCCTCGACCAATAGGTTAATTAAGGTTGCCGATTCACTGTTCCTCGCGGCGGCGTGGGCCGGGGCGCTGCCTCCCACATCTCGGGCCCACAATTTGTCGCACGGGTCACCGGGGCCGCCCCCTCTCCTCCCACTTCCTGGGCCCCATTGTCTCCCCGCATGAATATTAACTAGCACACGACCAGCGAAATCTTTCACTCCATTCACTCCTCCGTCTCACAATTCAGACTGAATTATTAGACTTAATACCGGGAATAACATTATCTGCCTCACGGCCCCTCTTCATTCAACCATTGAGCTGGCTGAACGGTCAGGGGGAGGAACAATGTATGAGAAAATGTTGGGATCCTTGAATTATTAATCATTTAAAAAAATGTAAATTATGTATTGATTCTAAAATAAACTCATGATAAGCAATGCAAGGCATATCATTGCATGTATCTTTGTGCCTAACTCAATGCAATTTGAAGCTTAAGGTTCCATAAATCTCGACACTTTGTACAGAGTTAGATATTTAAAAAAAATTGATAACTCCAAAACTTCGAGTAAAATTCTAGGTCCTAACCCTTCAACCTTTTCAACTCGGCAACTCATTGCCGAGTCACCAGTCACCTCGATTTACGTCACTGGCAATAACTATACGGCAGTAGCTTCAGCCTTCGAATTGTTAATTTATCACTAGACAGTAAAATTGGCCTTCGGACCTCAGTAACGAAGACAGTTATGAATATAATAGTCGCCTCGATGAGTGGGGAGAAGACAGTAACCGACTTTGGGACCGAGAAACCTCATTCTTATCATCCATACTCCGTGACTGGAGGTAACAGAGTGTACCCGAGATCAATGGCTAGCTGATTGATGTTACCACGTCTTGGGCTAAGGTTACTTTCTACCTCAGGCAACTAACCATCAATTAGTAATTCCAGTCTTATTCCTCGATTTCTGGCCTCCGCTGCCGACTTTTAACAGTAAAAAACCTCAGACTTCGGGTCAGGTAACATTCCAATAGACAGTAGTTTCGGACTTCCAAGTTGTTATAGCTAGACACACATTAAACTAGTCCTTCGACTTTGGATAATTGACACTAATCGAGGCTTTCTGGCTGGGTGATTGACCAATAACCGGTTACACAGCCATTGGTACACAACCTTAGCCTCGAGTTTTAAAAATAAATAAGTCTGGTAAAGTGATTTTTAGTGAATATCTCTCCTGCTTTTTGGCCTCCTTAACAACGTCTGATTCAAAATTATTTTTTTTGAACCAGCCTGTCAGTAGATACATTATTTGACGTGGAGGTTTCTTAAAAACCTACTTTGATGTCAGTAACCCAGGAAAATAAAACAGATACTTGTCACACATGTTGTCATCACAAGTTTATAGACTATCACGTGTGCCAATCGTGTTATTTGAAATATAAATATATACACACACACACGCAGGACTTTTGTTGTTTTTCTTTAGTTATTATTAAAGGAAATTCCACTTAAAGTTCAAACTCTGCCTTCATAAGGCCCTACTACATATGTGCAAGCCCTTAGGCTAGTATTTTGTTAGCCAGAAATGTAAGAAGATCCTACTGGTAGTTCTTCATGCAACCGCTCCAGTTGGTCTTCGTTTCTCTTTTGAATCCAAAACTAATAAACGAATTTATTTGGAATTTCCCAAATGAGAAGCTTTTAACTTAAATTACAAGTCTGATAAACATAAATTTAATTTAAATCTGGCTTAACTGTTATGAAGTATATAATTCTTCATAACAAATTAGACTGAGATATGCAAATCCCCAATCTGCCGTGTAAACTTATCACACTACTGGTCATAATTCCTGATAAATTACTATATACAGGTATTAAACCAGTAATTATTACCAATATTCAAATGTGTAACAATATAGTTCAAAATAATGTAAATAATCGAAAAATCAAAAACTGATTTAAATAAAAGTACGAGTCGTGGAATTTTCGTGAGGAGATATGTGCGTTGATAACAAATCAAATTTAAAACGTGCAACATTTATTTGTTTAGGCTATGAATTATAAGAAATAAATGAATAACATTGATATGATAACATGTAAAGAGACCGTAGCTAGGGCCATATAAAACTTCTTATACTGAAACGAAACTACCATAAAAGCCACCTCGGTTTCTATGGTGATCACAATCATCTACATAATGTTAAAACAAACTTCATTTGGATTTGGAGGTCCTTATATCTCAACAAGTACTTGAGGAAACATTATTTTTTTTCTCACGGTGATAGTGTGCTACAGCAAGTCTAGATGATAATCTTAAATTTAAAAATATATATTTCTGCCATTAAAGGGCTGTTATTGAACTTTCCCAACCAGCCGCTGTAACATTATAATTAAGAAAATATCGTTTTTGCTACAACGAATTAAACCTACTTACTACAGTTTATTTTTTGTTACGAGTCATTTTGTGCGTCAATGATTTGATACTACAACACACAATATTCTATACATTCCATGCTATGCAAATTTTATGATTTAAATACAGAAATAATAATAACATTGTAATGTATGTAATTTTATTGTTATTGTAATGTTTATATTAATATAATATAAACCTATGAAATTAAAGTTACTCTGCAAAATTGTCAGATACGTTCATTAAAACTGTAAATATGACATAATATAATGGAATAGAACTCAGGGTATAAAAACTCACACTATTAGATTTTAAGCTCGTTTAATAAACTCTTTTTATGTACAAAATGAACAAAAACAATTTGGTCTAACAAACAATGTAGTGACTTAGCTAGGCAAACATAGATGTCCGGCGGAACTGGAATAGCAAAGAGGTCTGCAGGATTTGCATAAGTTATGGTATCCTGCAAAATCTACAATGGATGTTATAATTACTCGAAAAGATAAAATCTGTCAACCACAAATGACACTGTACGTCTGGTTTAATGAATAAATGTCCTTATAATCATAATGTTTAAATCGTGTAAGTAAGTACATTCGATTTCATCCAGTCAATTCCCTAAGTCAGTCACATACCCTTATAAATCACAAATTCCCAGGTTTGTGAAGCAAATGCGAAAATCAATAGGTATTCTTTACTGAAATATTATATTGATAATATTTAGTAAATATCTCTTGAACAGTAAAGAGTCTCATCGATTTGAAAATTCGCGGTCATCTCTTTAAATAATATCGCTCAATATATTATTTTGAGATAAAATTAGTCTAATTAAATTTTCTTACTTACTTAAATTTTCATTGTGGGCCGGGATTTACGCAATTTAAAATAATAATTTAATAAATTTCAAATTTAGAACACCAAAAAAGGTGTTGTTGACAGAAGGTTCCTCAAGAGTACATAATTATGTAATTAATTAATTTAAGAAAGTATTAAGCTTACCGATCCTCGATTCTAGAGGCTCATAACAAAAACAAAAAAGTTAAATCAGCGAAAAGGAATCTTGATCTAAAAAGCGCATCACCAAAAAGATAAATGCGTGTGACATTACTTGGTGGCTGGACTGGACGAAAGGAATACAATCAAATGAGTGTAATCTAAGTTGTAACTACAGAAGAGGAAGACAAGTCGAAGGTGAGTGGTAACAGAATGTTTATATACAATGTACAAGACGCACTTGGCCGCCGAGACGAGTACAGTGCGGACGCATCGGCATCACAGTGAATTGCCCAACTGCCAACCCATTGCACTTCTCCACCGCTTTATTTAAATATTCAAAAATCGAATAAAAGACTTATAAATAAACAGAATCTACTCATTATATCACCTATAAGCTCGCCTTAGATAAAAATTCTTCAAATCAAACAATAAAATTACTAGTTTTATTTCATAATATTTGTTTTTTAGGATCTTAGTAATTAAAAAAATAGATCTGTTGGCTATATAAATAATTAAACAATTTAAAATTCAAATAAAGCTACCATTGTTTTGAATATATATTTAAATTAATACATTAGAATATTTAAACGGCAGAAGTCTGTGATGCTCGAAACGTCGCGTCGTTCTCGGTTTCTATAAATAAATAATCGACATTCATTGCACGAAGGTTAACATTAATTCGTAGTTTGTTTAAATAAAACAGTGGCCTAATTAATCTAATACACAAGAGCTTTCATTGAATACTACTTAATAAAATTCAATTAAACATAAATATACAACATAAGATAAATTTCTTAGTTAATGTTAGGTTAGTTGTTATAGAGATAATTCCAATAAATCACACGATATTGACACACTAATATCAATAAAACAGTTTGAAGTTTTATAAAATAAAATATTACTTTAAATACCAATATAAACAATTACAAACAGTTATTTACTTATATTTTCACTAATTTTAATCGCATTATAATTTTACAAATAATTAAAACAAAACGCAAATTTTCATTTAGAAAACACATTGCTCCAGTATATTATTAATACACGGCCACTATGTACTATTTACAAGTCGCAACAAACTATGATACATAAAATCGTTAAAACTAACATAAAATAAGTTACAGAAAAGGAAAGTCGGGCAGGAACGTCGAAGTAACGATTTCTCTGGCTTAGCTGCTGAAGAAAGTCATTGTGCCGAAAGTTCATCGAGTTCAGCACTCTGCGAAGGTGTGTCGTCACATTGTGGGCCGGGAACCGGAAACACTGAGAGTTTAGTACAAATATCCGGTTTGACAGTCATCACTGTTGTATGGAAGGAATGGCACTTTAACTCAGCACTGTCACTCGAGTATGTGTGGTTTAGCACTGGAGCAGCACTGGTGCTGGTATGGGGTTGGGGCGGGTTGTGACACACGATCAGCAGCTTCAGCAGCTGACGCCTCGGTCGGTCCGGGAGGGACTCAGTACCGGATGCCATATGGAGGACTATGGCTCGACCTGCAATCATACACGTGATGAACAATTTTACCAACCTCCAGGATTTGTATCCTTACTTCAAGGATAAAACTAACTCTACATATATATATTCCCATTTTTAAGTAGGAATCAGAGACTCGTTTTAACAAAATAAAACTTAAAATGTTGTATTGGCATATCAATTATTTATTTAAATTTGTTTTTCCGTCAAGAAGCAACTTATATTAAAAAGTCTTACGTTTATGGGTTATGTAATGTTTTTTTTCGAACGGCGAACGTGAAGTGACGGTAGACAGTGGAAACTTTTATTTTTTAAACACAAATAAAGTACAATTTAGGCCACCAAATTAAAGGCTGGAAATATATTTACAGTATATCCTTTTTCAATTGTACGGTACGGTTCGCTTGGTTAAAAAACTACATTTCACAGACTTTTGTTTTCCCATTCACTTAAATTAGTTATAAATACCATGCATAACCTTTTGATCTCTAAAGCTATTTAAATATTTATAATTAAAACATTATTAGAACTAAGACCGATTATCTCATGAAATAATCGACGGGAATTATCAACTAAGTGAATAAAATAGCAAGTTGAGATATAATCATGATAACACAAAACAATATGCGTAATAAGCAACTGGCCAGTAATTATAACCCTAAAAATAACTAAATACATGCTGGATTACTACAATCAGCTGGTCCTTCAAAATCGGTTGATTACTCGTGAGAATTGTTCGCAACCAACAAACATAAGTGAACTTAAAAACATGAGTGCCTTGTTTTTCCTTGGCCAAATTCAAGATCAACTCTTTACGGGGATCGTTGATATTGACCATTACAATATATCCCTGCACCGCTACGACCTACAACATGATTATGTTTGAAATATTATTTATATAAAGTTAGTTTTAAGTAGATTTTATACCAAGTTCATACATTGTAGTAAGTGATTTATTTTTCCTGATTATATTTTGTATTGCCAACCAATGTATTATGGAGAAAATAAATACAATTTTCAATATTATTATTATTATTATTATAATGTAATTGTTCGGTTGGTGGTTTCTTAGAAATCTTCCCTACGCAACTGATTCTTTAAAAGTAATAATTACCTTAAAGCATTTTTCCATTAAATTTAATTTTTTAACTGCCTTGTTTAATATTCAAAACTATTTCGCACTTTCTTTACTAATTCGGTTTGTAATATCATCTTGATGTAAACAGCTGTAAAAGTCATTACAACTGTTTAGAGTAAAAATTAATTAAACCATAAATTAAGCTCAATTAAATAGTTTTTGGAGTAATGTATTTCAAAAATTGTTATGGATATTTTCTGAAAACATTTAATACATTTCGTAAATTAATAAAAAGGTCAGTATTAAAAATCCTTTCAATAGAAATTCCAAGGTTTCGAGTTTAGATTTTAAAATTATTATAATATTTAAATATGTATTTAATAGAACTTGTTTTGGAGTACAAGGCGGAAAGTTCTTTCCGAAATGAAACTTGCCTGGACCGTAAGTCCCTCAAAGATATTTAAACAAACAGACAAAAGTTACACACTTGACGACAACTCAGCGTTTATAAGCCATACATTTAGTATATTTTGTAGATGTAACATGTTCGAATAAAATTTATTTTTTTGTATCTACGATTCTATGAATTAAATTAAATTATCATGTATTGTGATGTGTTAAAATATAATACTGTTCTTTGTTTAATATTTAATCCATCAAATATTCAACCGAATCTCGACTGCATTATTATTGAAAACAATGTTATTTATCTGTTTGTTATGATTATTACTCGTACAAAACATATCGAAGTTAATGAGACAAATGACAAATATTTCCTAGGTTTTTTTATAACTGGTATTATGATATTTGAAAGTTATAAAAGTAACTAATCGTTAAACGTTGATCAATTTTGATGGTAAGAGAAAAACTATATCAAATAGATAGGAGTTAAGATAATGAGTAAATACCCCCGTCGCAGCAAACCTGCATACTCAGCGAATTTCCAATGAATTATAACATAACACATTAAGCCACTTAACAGGGATTCATAAGAAATATATTCACAAACAAGCGATATTTAAAATATTAATTATTCTCCATAAGAATAACATTGGGGATGAGTACGCAGGATTGCTGCAACAAGGAACACAAAATAATGGGTTTTTATGCAAATATCAATAGAACTCAGCGAAGTCACATGCCAAGTTTCATCCATATACATTCATAAATAAGCGATATATAACATTTTAATTATTTTCCATAAGAATAACATGGGGACCGACTACCTAGGTTTGCTGCTACGGGACCCATAGGCGAAAAATTGTTTTTTTGTGCAAACAACAATAAACCCCAACCAGATGAAGCCATATACCAAATTTTGTCAGTTTATGTTCATAAATAAGCGAGATATACAATTTTTCTTTTTCTCCATAAGAATAACATTAGACAACGTACTGTGTTTAGCACTTTCAATATCTCGGTAACCAATTGACGTAGAGCAATGATCAAAATATCAAATTGTTTGTTTTTTTAAGCTGAATTCAATGGTAAAAATTAAAATTAGATTTAAATAAAAATTACATGTGGAAACCCCAAAAACACATTTTTGGGGTACAAAACTCCCCAAAAACCCCCCTTCGGATGGTGCGATTCATCTGGTTTTCGAACTCGTTCAAATAAGTGGTACTTTACACATTTGTACCAAATTTCATTAAGATCGGACCTTTTTTACGAGAGTTATCGTGCTTACGGACACATATATATATATATATATATATATATATATATATATATATACATATATAAAAATTTGAACGAATGGTGTTTTTGGCATCTGGGGACCTCAAAATGAAAAGTTATCATGGTCTCGGGCTTAAGTCTTACCATGAGACCTACGGTAATAGCTTCTTCCCTATAGGGGAAATTCGCTAAAAGGCACAAATAGTTTGCTGCCTATAACCATAACCTTAGTTTATTTGAAATAGGGTTACAAATAAAGAAGCAAATTAAAATTTGGAATTATACTATGACGTTAGATTAAATTTTACCTGATATCACTTCTAATAAAAAAATTTGTTTACAATTTAAATGAGGTTTTGACTATCTAAGCTAAAGTACCTAACTTGTTTTTATGGTTTTAGAATTTTGTTTTAGTTGTTATTGTTTATGGATTGATTGTTTGGTTTATGCTATTTTAGACATGTATATTTTCTTGACAATTCACCTGCCCACGAGAAAGTGCACTCATAAGGCGTTACTGTGATATATGGAAATAAATAATTTCTTTAGTAGGATGATACGTGTTGTTGCAACTAAACAGGATAAATAAAATACGACTTACAACACTACAAATATATTTACATTTATACTGTACTTACATACAAGACGGTAAAGTATACACAAAAGATGGCACAAGGCGATCGATTTCAACCAGCTACACCGGTCATCATCAGGCCCAATCAGAGAATTTGTAATATGGAAATAAATAAATGCTAAAGCTAGTTAAAGTACCAAAACTATGGAAACATTGTTAGGCGAAGGCTGGAACTGAAGACTAGGCACAATGCTTTTGACCTTTTAACTTTCATAATATTTTTTAACAGCAATTACTTCAATTCTTCCTCAATTCTTCTTCAATACTTCCAATTATTTCAATTTATTTTCCTGTCATTAGGCTTGATGATAACTGATGTGACTGGTCGAAATCGATAGTCTTGTACCATATTTTATATATACATTAATCGTAGTTTGTTCATGTACAGTAAAAGTGCGGGCCTCATATACCGTGTGTCCCAAAAGTCCCGGAACAGTTTAATAACTTAAAACCAATACAAATAAAGAACAAATATTTACACAGGTATTTAGGAAACCAAAAACTACTTTCTTGTGTATGTGCCATATCTGCTCCTGCCCCTAAAATGAATTTTTTTTTTGGGGGGGGAGGTTGCCCCAAACAGTTTAATGTAAACCCCTATCGTGTGATCCATCATTTTAAAGGGCTTTTAAAAAGAAACACATTGACGAGAACGGGAAGTTGATACCACACGCCTGTAGAAAATGGTGGCCATTAAAAATGTAACAGTGTTGTTCGTTTTTTAATCAAAGGAATTCTCAGGCTAGTTGAATAACTTAAAACCTAAAGAAAGATGATTATACACATTTTGCACATGATATCTTAAATTTAAAAAATGTTGAATATGTCATTATTGCCCCTACCCAAAAAAATAGAGTGCTGTCCAAAAGTGGTACATTTAGACTTCAATCAAGTGCCTATTCATTTTTAAGGGTTAATTGAAAGAAACACAACCCTTGAGCTCAACTAAAAAACCTTCCTCCTTTTAAAGAAATACAATCTTATGAGACAGTTACTGTTGTTTTTATTTAACTAACAAAACATAGGTACTTATTATAACAAGGCAAACAAAATTTATGTTGGAAATCATATAAACTGAACAAAATGTTACTGTAAATACACATTAAGAAGGTAAATATTTATTTGGATTAGTAGCAATTATATATTTTTTCAACATAAGTTTTGCTGTGTCTTGTTATAATAATTATGGTTTATTAGTTAAATAATAATGGAATTATAACTTTCAAAAGCCAGACATTTTTAAAAGGAGCAAGGTACGGTTTTGCATTGACCTCAGGTTTGCATGGTTGTGTTTTCTCGATAAGCCCTTTAATATGAATATTCACTGGATTGAAGTTGAAATGAGTGAACAAATTTCGGGCCACCCCCTAAAATATAATTTTGGGAGCAGGGGCAATAATGACGTATGCAACCAAAAGAATTTGTTTAATTTAAGATATCATGTGAACCATGTGAGTGATCATCTTTTTTAGGTTATACGAGTAAGTTATTCAACTAGCTTATGAATTCATTTTATTAAAAAACTAATATCACTTTGATTTGTTTTAAATGCCCACCATTTTGTATAGGAGCGTGATATCGATATCCGGTTTGTGCATTGTGTTTCTATTAAATATACTAAAATAGTAGGTCACACGAAAGGGGTTTATGTTTACAAATTTGTGGCAACTATCCAAAATCGTTATTAGTGTTATCTCAAACTGGTGATTTATCTACGGAACTACAGGATTATAATGAATTTATAATCGACTTGACTGTTTTGTTAGTTTAGCTCAAACTAATATTGTTGTTTTCCCTTGTAACGTACACGAATTTTAAATATTAAACCGGATAAAATTAATATTTTTACACTGAATTAATAATCATCTTTATATATAACTAGCTGTTATTAGCCCGTCAAAAATGACGGGCTTAAAAAAACTAAAGAAATATTGTTCACAAGTTTTAAAATAAATTTAATGGCTTAGCGATTTATATTTAAAAATCGAATTTTTAAATGCATGTAACAAAATGGGAATTCGCCGTGCAAAATTTAAAGTTACTATTGTAATAAAGCCTCAACCTAATGCATATTAATATATTCATTAGAAAGTGTATAAATTCCAAAAGTATCTTTTTACGAAATTCATTTTATGCCTGCGTGCAATAGCCCAAAAGGGTTTAGTTTAAACTTTGTTGTTAGTTTAGTTTTTGATGTTGAAGAAAACCCATTTTGGTGTCACTTGAGGCCAAATTTTGTTTTTTAAAAACTACAGTTAAATGTTATGTATTTAAAGGTTTGTTCATCGGGTTAAAATTTATAATACAAATTAACCTAGTAAAATAAAAATAAAAATTACAGTCTACATATTTACCAACATTTAATTGTATTTCATCTGCTAACAAACTATCAATAGACAAAGAGAAAACTATCAATATACAAACTATCAAAAGACATACCAACAAAAATACATGATTTATTTATCTATCTTTCTATATGTTTCTACTTTGTTTACGCTACTTGCAAACTATGTAAAAAATAAAACGAGTTCACACGCAGCACGCTGACGTGAGGGGAGTGAATTTCCACATAAAAACTTTTAAAACTTAAAATTAGTGTAAAAACATACTTGTATTCCAATTTTTATTGAAATCTGAAAACATTGATTTTTTGGCTGTTCTGATGCTCCTGGTTTCATTTACCTGCAAAGCTGGGAATACAATTTTGCGCATTATAATGTTAGAAGAAGGTCCATTCAGGCTTGGAAGTAGGCGTGAGGTTGCTGGGGGTAATAAAAGTACTCTAACAAAGGAATAAGACGCTTTTCTAGTGTAAAACCCCCATAAGACAACGTACTGTGTTTAGCCGATACACATTTTCTTTAATAACTCGGTAAATATTTATGCTAGAATGACGGGAGAGGGCTTAAAACTTTCGCCTCTCTAATTCCCATCTTTTTACATGTATTAATTTTACATCTGGGGCTTTTCTGACCCTTTTTGGGCCCAAAAACTCGAAATTTGAAAGATTAATCCCCAAAAAATGGGTTTAGAGTTTTCCGATTGTTTTGCCCAACGAACTTGTCCAATAGATTATAGAAAGGAACGTCCCTACCAAATTTGAAGTTAATCGGACAAAAAATGCGACCGCTAGAGTGCATACACATATATATATATATATATATAAAATTTTGAACGACCCCCCAAAACGTGTTCAGGGGGTCACGTTAGGAACTTCTATGCTGGTCCCGGGCTTAAGTTTCACCGTGCGGGTCATGCTAATAGTTCACTTTCCAAAGGAAATTCACTAATAATAAGGTTCTTTTGTTTTATGATTTACCACCACATATTATACACTAAAACGCGCGTCAAGGTTTGCAGATTTGCTAACTGGCTTTAGATTTTAGATTTATGCCTCAAGGCTGTGCCCCTTGGGACTTCCAAGTACCCATGTTATTCATATGGATGAGTGTTTTATTTGGTTTATGTCACATGTGTTTTTCCTTAATTCAATTCAATTAAATGAACAGCTGTTGTAAGGATTACATTTAATGACAGACTGTCATTGTTTTGTTTACTATTTAACTATTTTCGCTTCTCAAAACGGGATGCGCAAGCTGCGCGCAGGAAATTCTAGTTAGCTATAAACTGTATTGATAAATAGTTCACATTGTATTCAATGCTAATTAATAGGATAGGTCAATAGTCCTTAGATTTCTTATCCATTGCATTAAATTTCTTACCAGAGATTCATCCAGTTTCACCCAATTTCATCCAATACAGCACATGAAATCGAAATCGAACTAAATTTTAAATAAAAAAAACTGAATCGGAATTTGAAACTTGAACTATATAACTGAAATGTATTTTACTGGATTATACCAGCCGTCTAAACCTACACAAACCTTATGTAGTCATTGATTTTACCTTCGCATTTTTACCTACTAGTTTAAACTGTATTTGTGTCATAGTCATGTTTTTTTATATACTAATGTTTTTTTATATACAAATCGCTGTACTACTTTAGGGAGTATAATGACTATCATCGATGTTTTGAAAAAGCTTTTAAATCAGTTTTACACAACTCTCTAAAAACTACCTAACAAAACTACAATTCCAGCAGTGAACCGCTAAAATGCCACCCTTTTGCTGAAACCCAGGACTTATCAAAGTAAATTCATCTACTTCTGGTTCCATAACAGTGATAAAACCCAATTTCGCTGCAAGAGTAAAAGTAAACAAAAACTGATATACAGGGTGAGTTTCTACTGACGCCCATAACTTCGCCAGGGGATTCTAATGATAAAAAGGAACAAAAAAGTTCCAGTAAACGCTAGTCCGATTCCGAACCGTTTGGTCATAATTGAGAAATTTGTTTTTTCTGCAAAATATTGGACTTTGTCCTACTATTTACTTTATAAAAATGAAACTAGTTATTCTAGCGATTGATATTTAAAATAATTAGAAAGGGCATTAAATTTGCTATAAAACCAAGGTTACATGTACAAATTTCATTTCATACATCGGTTCCTAGCCAAATTGAAATGAAAAATATGCTATAATTAATTATTTAGGCTAAGTTTAAAGACCCTTTTTTGTTACTTTAACCTGGTGCAACGCGATGTCCAACTAGATAAAAAACTTCCTCATTTAATAAGCTTTAAATTGATATGCTATTTTAAACTGTTGTAGGTGGGAATGACAAAAAAACTACCACCAAACTAAAGTAAAACACTGTTTACTGATTTGGTTTTAGCAAGGTAACAAACCTACTAATAATAATCTACTCACTGATTAACAGTGAGAGAGCTGAGAAAACATGTCCGCATCTGCATCAGACAAAATGGTGGTCATTTCGAAAACTTACTCAACTAGCAATCAACATTGTTCATTCTGAAGGCTTGTAATTACTTTGTTAATGCAAAGTAAACATTGAGTTACCGTATTCCAATTTTGTGGTCATTTGCCTTGTACTATTAATAAGAATACCCTCACTCGTAAACCGTGTTTTTATTTAAGTTGATAGTAGTTTTTCTGTCATTCCCACCTACAACAGTTTAAAATAGCATATAAATTTAAAGCTTATTAAATGAGGAAGTTTTTTATCTAGTTGGACATCGCGTTGCACCAGGTTAAAATAACAAAAAAGGGTCTTTAAACTTAGCCTAAATAATAGCATATTTTTCATTTCAATTTGGCTAGGAACCGATGTATGAAATATAATTTGTACATGTAACCTTGGCTTTATAGCAAATTTAATGCCCTTTCTAATTATTTTAAATATCCATCGCTAGGTTAACTGGTTTAATTTTTATAAAGTAAATAGTGGGACAAAGTCCAATATTTTGTAGAAACATCAATTTCTCAATTATGACCAAACGGTTAGGAATCGGACTAGCGTTTACTCGAACTTTTTTGTACCTTTTTATCATTAGAATCCCCTGGCGAAGTTATGGGCGTCAGTAGAAACTCACCTTGTATAAATAGTAAATATAGAATACATAAATCTGAATTGAACTTTGCTGACACATTTATACAGTACTATAAACTCTATCCCATTGAGCATGGAATATGTGTTCCTTAGTACTTGTCAATTTCAATCCAAAAACCTAAATTTAATTAGAAATAGTTGTCTGCTTTGTTTAAAAAAACAACATTAACTTTACTCACCTGTTGTATTTGATGTATTGCATTTGGATGCAAAGTAGGGAACACATGGCTCGGTAAACAAGGTGATTGCAAATAAAATATGACAAAATAAAACAGTGTTTTTGGCTAATTACAAAATTATAACTAAATAAATGTAGGATATCGTATTTTTTATCATCCTGGGCCTACGGGAAATTTTTGACATCAACCTGGCCTCTCTACGTTTAGGAGTTTACTTGGAATAGGTGGTTACACGTTGCCTTGTACACGCTTGTATATAATTCTGTAAGCGAAATTTTTAAGTCAAAGTTGTGGGAGTTTACCAAATCGCAGGATGATGGAAGACGGCTCAAATTACAGGTCTCGATCCCTGGGACTCGGGAAAAATAAATGTATTTCTAAAAATTTATCAGAAAATGAGAAATAACTTAAAACATCCCCCATAAGAAAAACATAGGGATTTAAGTCGTTTGCTTTGTTTACATTAAACCATGTGATCAGTGTCTACTCTGTTTACAAACTGACTGTAAAAAATCAGATAAGGCAGAGCATTGGAGCAAGGGGCTATGGTCCCTTCAAGCCACTAGTTATATACAGTGGCGGATTAAAGCAATTGCTGCCTAAGAGCTATTAGGAAATTTGCCGCCCTCCCTCCCCCCCCCCAACTACAATCTTTGTCCTTTTCGCCGCCCAGGTCTACCCACAAGTTATATATGTCTTGTTTGGTTATTTTGTGATAGTATCTAAAGAAGTTACGAATTAACTGAATGAATAAGTTTATGAAATTTCTGTTATTTCCTAGTTGAAAAAACAGTAAAATAATGTATGATTGACTTGTTCACATTAACACAGTTTAATTTTCAATATAGCCTACTCAGTGACAACCAGCCCTAGAGACTTCGTGTTAAAAGTTAAAAGCAGTGAAGCAGTACTAGTGCTATTTTTAATAACAAGATAATCCTTCAACAAAGACCTAGAAATCCCTTCTTATACTTCATCAAAACATTTGACTACTGAAAACTATAATAAATAACCTATAAATAAGATATGATAACACTGTAGCCTTAAAATTCATAATTGGGGCCATTAGCCTCAAAATTCTGACTATTTTAATCCTGAAGTAGCTCTTTTCAATACAGTTGTTCAGTCATTTTGTAATTTATACTTTTATACAAAGAACTATTTATATGTTTTAGACGATTAAAATATAAAATTAATTGATGTAGGCCTATAATCTTCATAAAACTCTACACATTTTCAAACACTTCTTCTAGTTTCACCTCCATGATGTTGTAGATCCAATGAATTAAAATATAATACCTGCAGGAGTCACTACTCTCTGACAAATAACCTTCATAAAGCGTGTCGTCATATTTGGTATTTCGTCCTGTTGTGGTGTCAACTTGTTGGTGGGACGGTGTAATTCGATGTACAAGGCGGCTTGTTTTCAACACTATTTCCAAAGCTATATTAAAAGGGTGTTTTCATTTAACTCAAATCATAACTTTGCTTCGATATAAACAATAAAATTACGTATAAAATATGTCTTAAGATTATAAAGTTAAGTTTAACATCATGATTCTAAAATCGCCCCAAATCCGCCACTGGTTATATAGGATTCTGTAAGCGAAATTTTTAAGAATAAATTATAGAAGTTTGGCAAGTCGCAGGATAATGGGAGACGGCTCAAAATAAAGGTCCCAGGTACTCGGGGAAAATATCAATGTTTCTAAAATGTTACCAGCAAACAAGAAATAACGTAAAACTTCCCCCATAATAAAAGTATGGGGATTTAAAACCGTCTGCTTTGTTACATTAAACAATGCATTAAACCATGTGGTTACATGTCTACTTTGTTTACGAATTGACATGTGTTCCTAAGTTTATTGTTTTATTTTCCTCAGCATGAAAATAATAAACAAATCTGATGAGGCAGAGTATACGAGCAAGGTTAGGGGCTATGGCCCCTTCAAGCCACTACTTTAATAATTAATCTAAATTTATTTTCATAATTCCGGACATCCACAAAACTGTGTTTCATTACATTAAAGGCCAAAATACTCAACGGTTTAGGAAGTCGGCTAGAAGCTGGGTTTACCTACATAAAAAATGCATCCACATTTTCCTAATAGATTATAAAACCCCTTTACGGTTAAAAAAAATGTATTTATGTCGTGTTATTAATCGCTTCGTGTCATACTAAAGATTATCGCTTACACGGATTTTAAAATAACATACTTTGTAAGATCTCTTAATTCCTTTGCTAAAAATGCAAATCCTGAAAAACCATCGAATGTCATAATTTATTACTTACCAAATGCTTACTTTAATAATAATTTATGTTACGACTACAAAGCTCCAGTAATAATATGACTAGATCTATGACTTTATATGAGGTCATAATCATAAATACATAAATGTAACATTGATGTAAAAAAGTACTTTCTTAAAATACTATGGAATTTACTAAAATTACATTCCTTTTCAAGCATTTCATCCGAATTAATTATTTAAGTTACAGGCCTTTTGTCAACATTTCATTATACCATTAACACTAGGCATAAAGGTGGATTTACAAATACAGTACTGTACCTAAAACAAGGCACTGAAGACTGCCGTGTCTATTATGAAGACTAATTATGTTTTAGTCTGTAAAGAATTCATGCCTGAGGCCACGTTTTCAGGTTTCAGAAAGTAGGTTCAGTAGTTAGTAATTCTTAGTTTATGGATTAGAGACAGATCTAGGTCTAGGGCATGCATTAAAATAAGTAAGCATCATGCAATAAGAATGATTATCGGCTTACAGTTAGGCCTCCGCGCTTCACCGCCACCCACATCTATAACAGAGGAGAACCAGATCACAACGCTGTAACCAGTGTTGCACAGCGCTACACCATCAGACTCCATAACAACATGATAAATCAGTGGTTACAGCTAGGATTGTGAGCCCCTGCACGTGAAAACAGGTGGTCGAGGTAGTATTGTGTAGAATTAGTAGAAGACGTTGTACAGCAAGAGGAATAGAGAAAACACTAGTGCTGTAACTAGGGTTTCCCAGCGCTACACCATTAGACTCCATAAGACACCATATAAATATTATAAATCAGTGGTTACATATATTATTGTGAGCCCTCTAACTAATGTTCGAGGTTTTTGTTGTGTAGAATTAGTAAGACTTTGTACATCAGGAGGAACAGAGAGATCGCTAGTGCTGTAACCATGGTTATACCGTATACAGCGATAACGTTCGAATTTAGACACTAACGCATTAGGTCGAACTGTTCTATGTCAGTTGTTACAAATAATGATTTTCCTGACCTCTATTTTTCTGTTGGGGGAAAAATTTAATTTGAATTATTACAATTAATAAAGTTGTTGTTTAGCAAGACGGATAGAGAAATCGATAGTGCTGAAACCAGTGTTACACAGCACCCTATTAGACTTTATTAGCAACCATACGAATATTATCAGTGGTTATCACTAGTATTGTGAGCCATCTATCTTTTCAAATTTGGAAAAGATTCAAGATAAATAGTTTGTTTAGTAAGTGAAAAACTGTTTACGACGATATAAGTAAAGAAATCACTAGAGCTGTAACTAGGGTTACTCAGCATCTCCAGTAGGCTTTAGACACCATCAGATTAGGGAGAACTAATCAAAGTCAGTGGCTACAGCGATTATTGTGAGCCCTTTGCATGTAGAAACAAATTTACAAGCTAATTGTATAGTACAGTACAGAATTAGTAAAAGACTTTGTACAGCAAGATGAATATAGATATTTATTAGGCAGTATTAGTAGAGAATATTTACATGTTCAAACACTTACGTTTTGTTCCAATTGCTCTATCTAATAATGTGTGAAAATAAATAAACTCCACCTTTGAAAATTGGTTTAGAGAATATACAAGTCACATCATTTCCGTTTCTAAACAATATACATGTCAAATAAAATCAGCGTTTCAGTTCAGAAGCTCAAAATACATTTTAACCTGCTTTACAAAATCGGATTTAAAGATAGGCTTAATGTTAGAAAATTCTAATTCCCATAGCAATCTCATCACCGATAACACTGAATGTGTTCAACAAGAGACCTACGGGCCTCTATGTAAATTTATTTGAAAAACTGAAGACGTTTTATTTATTACAACTATTAGGCTTCATTGATCCTTTTTTATAAACGTAGCTATTTTAAATGTGTACCTGAAAATATAAAGCAAAGTATATTTTTAAATTAATTAAATAATATAATATCGAATAAATAATAATTTACATGTTTAGTCTTATAATGCGAACATTATAAGAGGGTAAAGTGTGCCAACCCTCTTCTATTATGAGTTGAGATTACAGGCTTATGTAAGATGTTTTAATCCTAGCAACGAGGTCTAAAATTCAACGCTATATATACAATCAAGTTATGTTGCTTTTGGAATGACTTCAACAAAACTCTAACCAAAATCTAATCTAACCAAACTCTAACTCTGCAAACTAATCTTGTTTGTCTGTTGCTGCATTACTGTGGTAATGTGTTAAAGACTGCTGAAAGATAAACAAATGGACTTTAAATTATTTCATGCCCTAATAAATCTAGAATACTGATTTAACCCAACGATTTTATGTTTTTTAGTTTTAATGTTTATTGCTTCTACATAAGCTTGTAGAATTTTTGCTTACGCTAGATTTTTTTTAAATCTACCTCTTGTTTCGTTTACACTACATATGAATTATAAATTTATATATAAACTATATAGCATTACAACACATATATATTTATTATAAATAAAGCTACACATACAAAACTAAATAGTTCATCGGGACTGGGGAACTTCGTCCGATACGTTTCCGTATAGTAAAGCCATGTTAATACAACCATAGTAAATGGTTTTATTTGATTATTGCTACAAATATTGATGAAAGCAGTGCCATCAACGACCCTTACATTATTTAATATCCATCCTAATGCAAATGTAAAATTTCAGAAACATAATTTCGTATACAAAAACAGGTTATCTACATATTTTAAAAAAATCCTGCTTTTTGTTCACTCACTTCCTGAAGTTAATACTTAACCGATTTTGATTTTTTTTTATTAAAAAAATTTAAATTTCTAAGTCACAGTAGAGCCAGAATTCCGATTTAGGCCCCAGAACCGCCCCACGAGACTTCCAAGTTCCCATGTTATTCATATAGAGGGGAATTTTATTTGGTTTTCGTCACTTGTGTCTTTTCTTGATTATATAAACAGCTGTTATAAGGATTACATAAACAGCTGTTATAAGAATTACATAAACAGCTGTTATAAGGATTACATAAACAGCTGTTATAAGGATTACATAAACAGCTGTTATAAGGATTACATAAACAGCTGTTATAAGGATTACATAAACAACTGTTATGAGGATTACATAAACAGCTGTTATAAGGATTACATAAACAGCCGTTATAAGGATTATATCCGCACAATATTGCGGGGGAGCAGCTCGTATATACTTACTTTTTATTAATTGTGCGTATTTTTAGTAACACATATTTGCAACACGTCAAGATGAACTCTTTCAAAAATGTACGTTAGTCCCAAACAAATGTGAAAAAATAAAACCTTCTCCCAAAATATAGTTGAAATTTCAGCACAATATTATTGTAAAACGTGTTTATTTACTTAAAATGGTACGTACATACGTTATAATAGGACTAGCCCGATCGATATGTAAAATGAGTTTTGTTGATAAAATGCCAATACTTGTTCTTGCATTCAGTCATACAATTTAGAGAAACTTCAACAAATTAAATAACAAATACGAAACGTTTTGAAGCATTTTATCAACACCTAATATATTTGAGACTTTCAAAGGCACAACTGGAAACATGGGAATTATAATTTCCATTAATATAAGCCTCCGTGACTGAAAATCAAATAAAATCAACGATTTATGATATAATAACTAAAAATGTTGTGTACCAATGTAAAAAAAATAGAAATTTAGATTTGTTTTAAACTACATAGCAAAACAATTAACAAACAATTTAAGTATTACATAATTAAGTAGTATATAATTTAAGTTGTAAATAAAGGGAAAAGAATCTCAAAAATGTAAAAATGTTGGATACGAAAAATGTTAATTTTGATCAGGTTATTTATACCATGAATTATTTCATAATCAAAAGTGGACATATGATAAAATGAATTATTTATTAAACATTGTTTTAGTTCTTTTTTAACTATTTAAATTCTATACATTTTGTAATTTATTTTAAAAAGTCAAACCTACCAGGATGGAAGATTAGAAAAAAGATTTTGTAAACAATGATCAACCTTAAAAATTCAACAATATCGCTGTTGTGTCATTATCCAATGAGCGGCCATGGAAGTGGAAGCAATCACCATAACTTGCAGAAAGTTACGTTACGCACTGTGGGTGTCGGTGGTGACGCTGCGAGTTAGCGTGACGTTTACAGTCGAGGGTGGCAGCCGCGCCGTCACGCATCTCAAATTACGATTTGTCTCCTCTAAGCAGTCGATGACAAAGTGCACTGTAAAGCCCTTCTCCGAACCTCGCAACGGTCTGTCGCTCGCTTATGCATGTTTTATGCGCAATTTCGCCGCGTTACTTTGACAATGTTGCGCTTTTAGCTTTGCACCGACGACGGGTGGACTGCGGTTCTCCTTTTTCAAAAAGAGCGAGGCAAATTTAGAGCGCTGTTTTGCGTAAAATTATTGAGACAGCGTTTACGGCAAGGTGCAGCAGTCTTAAATCATGCGGCATTTGACATTCTGCTATTTCAAAATAAAAGCTTTTCTGGAAAAGAGTAAGGCTGATTATATTTACTGGCTGTTACCAAACTTCCAAGCATTATGAGGATTAAGTTTCCAAACTGGCACGATCGTTTAGAGATGTTATTAAAGGTCATCTAGAAAGATTCGTGATTTTCAAACCGCCATGACCGCTCGGGTAGGTATAGTTTCGGATCCAGGAAAACGGGAAATCTTTGCTCCCCGCGGTCTTGCTGTGCATGCAAATTCTGCGATTTTCCGTTGGTTGCAGACAGTTTAGCGAGTTAAAAAACTGGGATGAATAGCACAAGAAATTATAATAGAAGGATGTTATTTTTCACCTTCTGCAATTACAAAATTGCGTTTTAATTAGCTATGTAGTAAATCAATCATACCATACCAAAAGGTAACGATTCAATTGGATTTAAGCACTTTTCATTAATAAGCAAAATCACTATCGGAGACACAATTCATTTTTTAGGAGTACTGTTCAGGATAATACACAAGCACTTACAGTATTTTTGATATATCGATTTATTTGTTATGCTTGTGAAGGTTTAAAACTGTTTCATGTAAAAGGATTAAAATCCATTTACAACATCTTGTTCAATAAGATTTTATTAATACTATTCTACATCAGTAATAGTTAATCGGTTTTAGGAGCATATAGATAATCCAGTTTCCACACTTTCGCCGGAAAAAGTAGATGTTCCACGGGATCTAAACATGGCTCAAGAACTGAAACACGACATTTTCAACTTGGTACTGAGTATTGAGTTTTCTTGCATTAGATATAGCTTAAATTATAGTCTGTGGTAACTGGTTAGTTGAACGCCATCAATTTTATTATTTATTTACAATTATACTTATGACTATACTTATACATTGTCATCTCAACTGTGACAAATATCAACCATAGTTCGAAAAACCATTGTTGTTGACCTCATTGAATTTTAAAGTTTCCTGCTTTTAAGTTCTTTTAGATTTTTAGTTGGCTTTGCTCCACATCCTTTGATATAGAACTGTATTTTCATCATATAAATACATCTGTACATATTTATTATGGAGATTTTATGCTAGTCAGTGGTTTCCAATCATAAAAAAATTGATCACAAATGTATCCATTCCTCCTGAAATAGGTTCATCAAGATGCGTGCTAATGAACTAAACATGGCAAATCCGCAGTTGTATGGACGTTTTTCCAGGCAGTTTTCAGATTCCCATCTCAGGTGAATATGCACGTTCAATCAGTTAAATTTTACTACTTTTACTTTTGTAATACGACTTTTTCATCATGGCAACAAACTGATAACTGAAAATGGCATAACTTCAGCTGGTATCGTTAGAGCCCGTTTATATGGGTCAATGTTTTCCTCTCCACTTTTTGGTGCACGCATCATTTTCGAAAACAGGGACGATAAACACACGCTCTTGTATAATTATTGTTCTTTCTTGTTAGTGGTTTGATTATAATTCAAAGTAAAATAATAAACACTTAAGTAAACCTAAAATCTTCATAGTCAAACTATGTAAAGTAGATTAACATAATCAATACTACTTTAGTCAAGGTTGTGAAAGCCACACATAGCAAACTGATAAACACCATAACGTTTTTGTTTACACATATAATAATAATAATACTTGAAAATAAACTACAATGTGGCATTTTTAGTTTGTTAACAAAAATAATATCATTTAATTTAAATTATTGAGCCATAAAAATATATAATTTTCTATTCAAGTTTCATTCATGTGCTGCCCTCTGGGATACACGCTTTAAACTCCCTGATTAAGGCCAATACAAATTTTGAAAATAGTGGAATAGAAGAAGGGCGTTGGTACGATGACACTTAAGCTGTCAACGATAAACTACAATCTGACAGTTTAAATTCAAACTAAATAAAAAATCGAGAGCAAAAGTACAAACATTAAAATTAAGTTTTTGGGCCCTTTAAATTAAACACGATTTTTAAAACGGGAAATTTTATCAACGCTGTAAACAAATTCCACTATAATTTCTACAGTACAAAAATTGTAGTTTAGTGTTTCTACAGTAAAAAAATGTAAATCTGGTATCTCTAAAACGGAATTCAACAATTTGGCCCTATCGAAAATGTGTATTATTGTAATGATCTTAAACTCGGCGTCCCCACGGATCTATTTTTTATTTTTACTCCAACAGTGCTGTGTAAATTATTCATCCACCAAAATTATACCGAGCTTTGAAAGATTTTTGGTGCTTATTTAACCTAGTTTATCTTCTGGAAATTACACACACGTTTTCCTACAAAGAAAATAAATTTATTCGAGTGCCGGCTTAGCGTATCACGAACACAATAGATGATACTTCTGGCAAGGAGGTCGACTGTAAAGTGCTTCTGAATGTTTTCTATGTAGCGAATGTACAAAGGACTCGATGGTCCTGACCTCGCACGGTAAAACACTCAAACTAGTCCCTAAATTACGCTGTGGGACTGACCTGTGCTGTTTGAGGTTATCCTGCCGCTTGAACGTCTTCCCGCAGACCTCGCAGGTGAAGGTGACGTCATCCTTGTGGCTGCGCTCGTGGATCATCAGGTTGTAGGGTTTGGTGAAGCGACGCTGGCAATACTTGCAGACGAACTCGCACTTGGTCCTCATCTTGCGGCGGAACTCCCTCCGGTCGTCACTCTCCACTTGCATAATCGCGAACATGGTGAAGGGTCCTCACTCTGCCGCCTCGAGGAAACAGTCTTGTAGTGGTGTAGCGACGTGCTCAGGAGTGTTGGTGGGGCGAGGCCGGACTGGTTGCTCTCATAATGCAGGGGCTGGTCGGGGAGGGTGGCTCTGCCGGGCGAAGGTGCAATCTGCAACGCATAGTGTTGGGTTAGGGGAGTTGTTGAATGTTCGGAGTAATGGTTGATTTATTGCAAGGTGTATTAAAGTTTAACTTGGAATCGTCTGTGCTCAGGCGTTTGATTAGATGTATTTCAGGGACAACCTCAAGATGAATGGTGACAAACTTTTTAACGTTTCTAATATTTTTAAAGTTGTGCTACTGATTTTATTATGATAATTTGTTAGATGGTCTAATAGTCTATGCCATTAAAAACATTTGTATGTGCTGCGAAATCATTATGCAATTTATTCATTCTATTTCAACTCGATTTAACACTTAGGCAATAATAGTAGTCTGTCAAACGTTATTGCCGTGTAAACCTAATGTACTTTTTTGCAGTGTTTTTTACATCAGGTTACCGTTATATAGTTAGGTTTCAGTCCAAAAATCCTCTAATTTAAAAACAGATTTATTTCAAAATTTACTAAACCACAGAACAAGTAGACTGCGAATCATAAAATTTAAGCTAAAACATATAATTGGAATATATTTTTGTTTGTATTGTTATTTAATTTATTCTGACAGTGGCATATAACCGATTTTAATTTCATTAGGAAAATCAAAATGTATTTGTTGACTTATTTAATACCTATATGTTTTTATTATAATGTCCCAACTAACTTATATATAAAGCCAACCCATCCCAGGAACTATTGAGAAAATCTTAAGTCTGACAACTATGAATGAAATATCTCAAGTGAGGAAATATTAAGGAAAGTATTAGTTTTTCGATCACTCCTCTCTTAAGGCTATACATTAAATAACGTAAAATCAAACACATTTTTGAATATTTTAATTTGCTGCGTAATTTGATTTTACTATAAAACTAGAATGAAACAAACAAGCGAAGCTAGTATGAATTAATATCTTAACTTATAAACAGTTACACATTTTTCAAAACAAGCTGCAAAACAAAAAACTGCACCATCAACCAAAAGAAACACAAACAGAAAACTCCAGATTTATAATTAAGTAATTGAAACTCCATCTTTGACAACATCATAAATAGTATACAAAATAAACTCCTATCTTAATGAAGTAACTAAAAACACCACTTGATGGCCCCGCTTTGTAAAGCAGTTCACCGTCCCAACAGGCAGCGTATTACTGCACTATGAGGAAGATTGAATAATATATTAAATGTGTAAATACGAGACTTCCGTGGCAAACCCCAGTTAAGGGGAATGAGATTGCCTAAATAACTAACAGAGGACAGCTTCATTACAATAAAGTTGCCGAGCGGAAGCCGCTGGAATAAAAACTTCTGTTTACTGCTGATGGAGCATTACCCGTTGAAAGGGGCCTATTTTTGGAATGAACTCATTACCTAGCTTGACTCTACGTTTACTTAATAAGTATCTCAATTTAGTGTAAATAGGCCTCAACATAAAACAAATATGGGCCCGCTTTATCAAGGGACTTTATTAGTTTACCGTACACATAAGGTTTTAAAAGGTTTTGATTAATTTGTATGAAGCTATAGTGCTTGTTAACAGTAAGTAAAATCATAATTAAGTACAGCAGTTTTTAATACACATAGAGTATTACAAATATACATTTTAGTTGTTCTGTGTATTTATATATGCAATGCTCCCGTTTCATAACGCAATACAGAATGAAACAAAACTGTTCGCGAAGTAGTAAATGACTTGTGAGAGGCAACCATTTTAATTTATATTTGGTTTACGAATACCTCGTCTGATTAAAGCCTCAATTTTCATAAAAGCAAGTCTCATAAAAGAGCAGAAATTAAATGGCACATCGTTAAACAAGTCAGCTTTACTTTAAACCGGAAAAGATCTTCCTGTCATTAAAATGTTAATTGTCATTATATACAAGATGTATCACGTGAGGACAATCAAATTGATTACAGATTCAAATTGATTGTGTTTTTGATGTTATAAATAACCTCCATTTTGAAACGGATAGAGGTAGGTGAGTTCTTTGTTTACAAAAATGCTCATCTCTTATATGTACAACAAAATATGTACAACATACATGTTTACAATTGGAAATTCAGAGATTCACACTTGTGACCCTCAGTTATTGGAACGACCTGAGTTCAAAATTTATAGCATACAAATATAAAGTTTACGTTATTTCTTCCAGTTTGCCTGTAATCTAATTGATACACCTTACGTAGAGACAAAGTATATAGTATTACAGCTTTTTGTCATTGGCAAGTGAATTATAATATAAGCAACGTATCAACCATACTATGTTCCGTACATTAGCTTGTATATTAAATGGTCAGTTTCTAGTTATAATATTACCATCTTAATCTTAATTATTAGTTATTTATTGAATCCACTATTTAATTACAAAGCATCCTCCACGAATCTCCGATCGATGTGACGAATGTTTGTCTAAATAATACTCAAAATGTTATTTCATATGAAAACTAAACTGTGCACGGCTGGCAGCCAAGTATTTCTTATCTAAAAACAAAACTTGATTTACCTGTTCTACCCCGGACTTTTAAAAGTTGTCTTGAACGCAAAATAAAAAATTACACTCTTCAAGTATTATGTAATTAAAAAGGCATGGAACTTCGGTTGCGAATTTTCGAGAACAATAATTCAATCATTAGACCTAGTATTTTTGCATTCTCCACATCTCCAAACTACAGCAACATTTTAACCAACATTTAAACATTGTCCTCGTCTTTTAAAAATTCGTGGAAACTGCAGATCTCTATAGCGACGAGAAAGTATCTAAGTTGTTTTTGGACTTACCCGCAATTGACTCATGTTTGAATTGGGGTGGAAGGGAGTTAAAACGCCTAATTGCGGAATTGAATGTTTTGGGAATACTTTTTTTTCTTCATAAAAAAAGAGAGATACATACCCAGAATGTAAATTCTGGAGAAAGTGAGATAACGCCTTTACGATACTGGCATTTGTCCATCTTTTGTCATATCTTATTACTACTGGATAACTATTGCGCTGACGGGCCCGCTACCACTATGAGGCGTTGTTCCCAACTCTGAGGTCGCCGAAGTCTACCGTAGGTGATCGTAGGGCCCAGGCACGCGCCGGCGGCGGGGCCACTCCACCAGTAGCCGCCCAGGGCCCGGTCAGGGCCCCCGCAGCGCCGCATAAAGCCGCGCCACACGATACACATTCCGGGCCCGAATCCATAATTCCCCGCGCTGATATGTAGCATCATTTATTTACAATGACAACTTTAGATGCCGCCGGTCCCCGATCCATTACTGATTGTATCAAATTTTAAATTAACCCATTTGAATTTAAATAGCCCTTTTAACCGGGTATGACACGGCGATGATTAATTTCGGCAATCGAAAGGGGATTTTATTTCTTGGGAAAAGGTGAGGGAGTAAATCATGTTGAATTTTGATTTTTGAGATGAGAGGTAATATTTAAACAATTATCTTTATAAGTGGATTCAACTGGGACACTGAGGTTTTATTGTTACCGTGGAAAAAACAGCTACTTTCCAATAATGTTGTTAAAGAAGCACTCAGAAAACGTTTTTAATGACATGAAATAAGTCATAAAAATGTTTTTTTTTTTTATTAAAAACTATTTATATTTCTTTTGCAACTTCGAACCTCAGAGTGAGTATGCCGGTTGAAGAGATCAAAAGAAAAATGTCGAATCTTTATCTGCTTTTGCTAAAATTACAAAGTTATTGTTAATCCTTAACAAAATATGGTTTAGATTAGAAATAACAGCGACACATCCTAACACAACATCATCTCTGCATATTTCTTTTTCAGGTAATTGTATAACTTATTATGATAGAAACTATACATTAAAAGTCTGAAAACGGAAAGTTTGTAGGCTTTATTTTTTAAATCCAATAGTGTGTGGCAAATAATTGTAAGTCTTGCGATAACCATGTATTTTTACGTAGGAAATCAATTTTTTGTTAGGAATGCAGAAAGCTTGGACATGTGGTAGTAACACCCGGTAACACCGATAATAGATCAGTAAAACTTTAACGATAGAACAAAATGTTATGCATACTGGGTACTTCCAACATATATTTCGAATCATCCGTTGTCAAGTTTCAGGTTGAATTTATTTATTTGTTCATTAACATTAAATTATGATAACAAGTTTAATATATTTTTAAACAATTATCCCTTGGACGTTAAAAGAAGCATAATATTAAGTTTGAATTAATTTAATGCTTTTAATATATTTACGAGATACAGGATTTGTATAGTAATATGAAGGTTGTATAAGGATATACAGTTCGTTAATCACTCCTAAAATTGCTCATCACTTAGGGCCTATACATTACTAAAAGTTTACGGTTTAGCAAATGATTATTGATTTATACAACCACAATAAATTATTTGTTATTGAAAACTGAGAACTAGAAGTGTCAAGAATTGTTCTTAAATTATGTTTGTTTATCTTAAATCAATTTTTTAAATTGTATTTTATTTATCTAGGGAATATTTCGACCACAGTAATTACTTATATCTATTATTTAATTTAGTGCACAATTTTTTTATGAAACGTATAGGTAATTGCATGTTTTAGTTAATCCTTCATAGAAAACCCATCAAGGAATTATGGTGACATTAAAGTACGGGTAATAGTAGTGAAACACACCTATCAAACTCGTGCCGTGTTTTGAAGTTAACTTAGCGTAGGTGATGTAAATCAAAGCAAACCACTTTTGATCTTTGGAGGTAGTCATTCATCCTCATGACAAGCACTTCATGCCTTTAACGACTACGAGTTTGTTTCCAACTCAACATAACATGACACTGATAAAACAACTGTTTTTTTTTTAATATTGGTTAAAGTTTAGTGAAGAGACAAATCGCAGTATATATTTGTTATCAGCTTTTCCCAATAGTTTCGCTTGTTCACCTGATTTCAGTTTTATAATAAAATCATATTATACCAACTATATTGGAGTTTTATTATAACTCCAATATTTAAAAACATGTTTTAACTTGCCACTAGTATTTAATTTACACCTTATGAGTGGTCTGATCAAAAACTAATATTTTGTCTCCAATTTTCTCACGGAGACGTTTCATTCAAATCCCTAAATTTACTAACAGGAAAGAAAAAATCCAAATATAAAGACAAATTAACAATAACAAAAATGATGAGAGTAATAAATTTATTTGTGGCCATGATATAGTGGTTAAAATATCCCAGTGAAAAGAGACCAAACAAGATATTAAGAAAAAACATTATTTAATTTTAAAACATTATTTATGAATCAAGATTAATTTTAAGTTCTAAATTTAGGAACAAACTATTTAATGTATTTTATTAGTTGCTAATATAATATTATATTGTTACCCTGGCTAAATAAATAAATATATGTTACATGTCAGACCTATAGTTTCCTAAAGGTTCCTGGTACGATTTGGCATCTTGATTTTGTTTCTAAGACATACCTTCCCGACGCCTGCGATGGTGTCGGGTTAGAACGGTCAGGGTTAAAACGGAGCATTCTGTGAAATTATGGGGCTGTTAGTGTTGCTGCATTGGATAACATCTGCATATCGATGGTATAGCGAGGGTGAAACGGAACCTTCTTTCACAAATGATGTGGCTGCTGGTGTTCAAAGCGCTGCATTACGAAGGTGGTCGAGGTAAAGTGGAGCTCCGCAGCTGTCTGTGACAAATTATCTGGCCGCTGGTGTTCAAATCACTGCATTGCGATGCACATATTGAACAAAATGCGGGTCCAAGGTAAAGCGGAGCCTTCTATGACAAATTATGTGGCCGCTGGTGTTCTAAGCGCTGCATTACGATCGTGTGGTCAGGGTAAAATAGAGCATTTTGTGAAAATTATGGGGCTGTGGCTGCATTGGATAACCTCTAAATATCGATGGTATAGCAAGGGTAAACCAGAGCCTTTTATCCTAAATTATGTGGCCGCTGGTGTTCAAAGCGCTGCATTACGATGGTGATAGGCAAGGTAAAGCGACAAATCTACGACAAATTATGTGGACACTTGTGTTCAAAGCACAGCATGATATCTGCATTACGATGGTGTGGTCAACCGAGTCTTCTATGACAAATTGTATGGCCGTCGTGTTTTAAGTCTTGCATGACCTTGCATCTCGATGGTGTGGTAAAGTTAAAACGGAGCCGTCTTCTACAATATCTGGCCGCTGGTGTTCAAGCCACAGCATGATCTCTGCATCTCGATGGTGTGGTAAAGTTAAAAAGGAGCCGTCTTCGACAATATCTGGCCGCTGGTGTTCAAGCCACAGCATGATCTCTGCATCTCGATGGTGTGGTAAAGTTAAAACGGAGCCGTCTACGACAATATGTGTTCCTAGTCGTCCGGGTAAAACGAAGACGTCTACGACATTATGTGGCCGCTGGTGTTCAAACCACAGCATGATCTCTGCATCTCGATGGTGTGGTAAAGTTAAAACGGAGCCGTCTACGACAATATGTGTTCCTAGTCGTCCGGGTAAAACGAAGACGTCTACGACATTATGTGGCCACTGGTGTTCAAACCACAGCATGATCTCTGCATCTCGATGGTGTGGTAAAGTTAAAACGGAGCCGTCTACGACAATATGTGTTCCTAGTCGTCCGGGTAAAACGAAGACGTCTACGACATTATGTGGCCGCTGGTGTTCAAACCACAGCATGATCTCTGCATCTCGATGGTGTGGTAAAGTTAAAACGGAGCCGTCTACGACAATATGTGTTCCTAGTCGTCCGGGTAAAACGAAGACGTCTACGACAATATGTGGCCGCTGGTGTTCAAATCACAGCATGATCTCTGCATCTCGATGGTGTGGTAAAGTTAAAACGGAGCCGTCTACGACAATATGTGTTCCTAGTCGTCCGGGTAAAACGAAGACGTCTACGACATTATGTGGCCACTGGTGTTCAAACCATAGCATGTTCTCTGCATCACGATGGTGTTATCCGGGTAAAACGAAGCAGTCTACGACAATATGTGGCCGCTGGTGTTCGAACCATAGCATGTTATCTGCATTACGATGGTGTGATCCGAGTAAAACGAAACCGTCTACAACAATATGTGGCCGCTGGTGTTCAAACCATAGCATGTTCTCTGTATTACGATGGTTTGGTCCGGGTAAAACGGAGCCGTCTACGACAATATGTGGCCGCCGGTGTTCAAACCATAGCATGTTCTCTGCATTACGATGGTGTGGTCCGAGTAATACCGAGCTGTCTACGAGAAATGATGTGGCAACTAGTGTTCAAAGCGCTTTATTAGATGGCGTGGTCCGGTTAAAACAGAGCTTCTATGACAAATGATGTGGCCACTAGTGTTCAAAGCGCTTCATTAGATGGTGTGGTCCGGGTAAAACAGAGCTTCTATGACAAATAATCTCGGCACTAGTGCTCCTTACACTGCGTAACACTAGCTCTATGATAGTGCTTTTGCTTTATGACAGTGTGATCAGAGAAAACGGAATCTACAATGACAAATTACTGCATAGCATAAGTTTCACATTGCGATAGTTTTTTTCATGGTAAAACGCAATGCATTATCGTTGCAGTGGCCAGAGCAAAACGGAGTCGTTTACTTAGCCCATACCGGATCAATATGACGTAATCATAAGAGGGCATGATTCATCATCACATTTTATTGATAAGTTTATAAGTTCCCACACCGGAGGCAGACTCTCAGATCTCCGATTACCGAGAAGCAACGACTCATGTCCCGGATCCGACGTAGGCCAAAATTATAATCCCACGTTCCCGAGCGCTGAAACGCCAAGCTGCGAATGAATCCGAGTTAATCCCACGCAATGTTTCACTCCGGTACCCGGTAATAAGAGCGCGGATGCCCGGGAGCCAATGGGAGCAGTGGGCGTGGCGCGCAGCACAGTAGCTATTGGACGGCTACCGGATACCCAGTAGCAGCAGGCCTCCCCTCCACTTCCGCCAACCACCGCGCACCGCACATCCGTTGATTAAACCCTTGAATCAAAAATGAACGTCGATGTGTCGCCTCGGGCGGGCGCCGCGCCCTTTCGCTGCACGCTTCGTTGGGCCCGGTTGTGGGCAACTGGGTGTCAAACCGATTAGGGACTAATAGTTTGCTTGTTATACTAATCTCACATCAAGTTTCCGTTCTCGCTAAATTAGTTGTTTTAGTGGCAGCAGTGAGGCGCGAATACTTAGCGCCATTGGGTGTAACATTTTGGAGTACGAATTGTTTTTTTCCTTAAAGCAGCGCCTTTAATATGTTCCTCGTAACTGACTGGATAATTATCGTGGCTTTCTATAGTTCATAACAATAGCATCATTAACATTATTAAACTATTTTGAATACTGTATATATTTTGTGTCTGAGACGGACTAGTGCTGATGCGTTGGACTAGTGATATTGAATTACGAGTAATATATATCGGTCAAGTAAAGTATATAGCTCTCCTTATGACTTCCTTTTCGGCGAAAAGATGTGGGTTGATACAGATTAAACACCGTCGTTCGCAGATATCCAAATAATGGTGAAAATGACAAACTAACAGAAACCAAAACTGTGTTGGTGTCTTAGTTTAGAGGTTAGGCCCGCTCACGTATCATTCATTCCCTTGACATTTCAATATGTTTGGGGAAATGCTTCACCGAACAGTATTATTTGTTCTCCAAACATCCGCACGCCGCCGTTAGTTTGCTATGTTTGCAGTTGTGCTGTCAGGAGGCCGCAAATGTGAAGGTTTTAGGTTTTGAGGTTAGGGCCGCGCACGGTCCCCTGTTAGGGCTGTCACTCCGGTTGATGGACCCTCCTGGGGCAACCCTTATCTGAAACGTTCGCTCGTTGTGACACTACCTGATGCCCCTGTGAGAACGCTCTATATCCCTAACCACGACGGCTCCTTGAAGTCATGAGTAAACAGATGTTTGAGGCAGAGATATGTGTAAAACCAAAATTAGATTATATTTGAAGTTCTAGTTGAGTTTTTAAATACATTAACCCCCTCCCCTCCCCTACGAGCTTCAAACTTATTTTACAACAAACCAAAAACTAAATTAATTTTAAACCAACAATAATCGTATTAAGATGGTATTACAACCACCCGTAATATATTACCGCAACATATTTTTCTCCCTAGGTCATCCAAAAATCCCATCACATTTATGAATGAGTCAGAACAATTCCGTAATCGTAAGAGTAATCAATGACTGTATCGGATGAATAACAATTACAACTGAGTCAGAAGCCAGGAGCTAGGGGCGAGCTGAGTCAGACCAGCGAACCGTGACTCGACGCAACTTTCTGTTTCTACGAGGAATTTTGTTTCCAATTCATCCAACAACTTTATTTATGTAATGAAAAGATATAAAACACTAATGCCAATTGATAATACAAAGGTATAGGGTTAAAGTCGTTCATTCATCACTTTGTAAGGAATGTCATAGATGAGAAAATATAAAATGTTTGACAGCTGGATTCAGGAAATAATAAATAGATTATATCTTTGTATTGCTTAGAAACCTTGTTGTTGAAAATAAGGTTAATAGCTTAAAAATGTGTTATTCCATGGAAATTATTTTTATGCAAAGGAATTTATAATCTTTGTTATAGTATTGTGTTACTTATAACTATTTAATTCATTCAGACAAACAATCACACGAGTTGTATAATATGACAGGCTAAGTCTTACAGTGACAATAGCAAATTTAACCAATGTCATAAATATTCATATTCTTGATCAACGTAGCTTTGGGAAACTTCTTTAAATAACAGTTTATTTAACGAAAATCCGAATTTTTGTTACTCGTAATCTTACGTAACCTTCAAAAAGTAATGCCACTGTACCGATAATTAGCTTGTTATACTAGTCACCTACTAAATAAGCTTAACAACTATCACTAAGACTTAAAACACTAAACCATATCTAATACAAATAAACCAATACAACTTGAGAAACATTAAAATAACTAGCCACCACACACGGAAAATTGATACACAGTACACCAAAAAGTATATAAACAGCCCTGTTAGTGTTATTTTTATAAAATAAACTGTCATAGGCCTATTACAAGTAAAAACAAAATTTATAGTTACCACGTTTCGAAAAATAAAAACATCACTACAAGCTGTAATCATAAACGTGCGAAAACACAATTTTCTTTAAAAACTGTTTAGTATTCGTTTGCTTGTATAAAACTTTTCTTAATTAATAGACAAAAAATACAGACTACTCTTAAAATCGACCCCAAGTATATGAAGCAAAGTCAGAAACCACAAACTCCCGACACGAAATGAGTGACATTCGCGCCGTGGAGGTGGCAACGATTGCGAAAACCTCACATTTTTCTTTAAGGTTAACTAGGGACATAAACAACTCAAAATCACAAACCGGAACAGGCAAAGTGGCGAGCGAGGCTGTGTGGTGGTAGCTTAGCAGTTAGCAGCGAGAGAAAGGGCATGCGGTGGTCGTACCTGAAGCTGAAGGGTGGTGCAAAAGAGCTTCCGTCTGCGCTGGATGAGGGCTTCTGAAGATGTAGATGGAACGACGGCTCTGTCCCCACCACCGTTGCTGCGCGTGGGAACTACACAGTAGCTAGGCCCCGCCCCCGCCGCCCGGCCAACCAGCCAACCAGCACGCCGCCCGCCCCTCACAATAAAACGCAGAGTCGGAATAGAAAATAACTTTCCCTAACCGGTCCATAAAGTCGGAAAACGCGTGTCGGGTGTCGGCCCCCCAGGCGTAGCGTCGCCACCGGGACGGTAACCCGTCACTCGTCACTGGTACTGCCGAGTTTGGGGATTTGGGGAATGCTGGTCTCACGGTCCGTGGGTGGTGGACAGTGGCCATCTGAAGGCTGGCGTTCTAGTGACGTGTTGGAGATGACGTTGTTGTTGGATTGTTGATCCAACTTGTATACCTGAATATGCATCTGAAATGTTTTGCATAATAAAGGTGGGCGTGGCAACACTTAAAAGAGGGCAGTGGTAAGGGGGGTTAGGGGAGTTTGGTTTAACAGACTTTAAAAGCAACTCTAAAGCACATTTCTCTTGGGCATAAAATAGGCAAATTCTAAGTATTAGGAACTAAAAAATATCCTTAAGTGTCAACATTATAGATCTTTATTATTTTCGTTATTGATTTACCAAAGAAAATACTTTTTATTTTGTCTGTAGTATTAAATGAAGGATGACCCAGCTAAAAATAATAAATACAGGAATCATATTACTCTGAGGCTTAAATAAATACATTACAAATAATACAAAACTAATTTTACTCGTTGAATTTTGTAATTGAAATATTCCTGTTTTAATTTATTATACCTCAAATGAACAAAACACGCAATACAAGGCAACCCAAAACTAGCCAAGGCTAACAATGTCATGTACCATCAACAAATCGAAAGCTGTTTAGACATTTTTTAATCAAGTTAGACCAAATTATGCCTTACGATATGTGAAGAAGATTCTAATTGAATTTTATGATTGCGTTATTGTTGGTAATCAAAAGGAAGAAGCTGATTCATTAAATTTTTTTTGTTCGGAGACATTGCTATTAAATCTTTTGTGAATAGTCCTGTAGCTTTGAGGAGCTCTAAAAATGTATCCAGCTACGTGATATTTACACTTGCGTCCAGCAACTAATAGTGACGAAGTCTTAAAATTCAGTCGGTCTTAGTCAGTAACAAGGCTACACAAGGTATCTCACCCATTCTCCCATTCTACACTCATCATTCATTCATATATTCGCCTTAAATTACGCCCTTGTTGAGTTGGCGTTTTCGACAATGATTTAATAATTTAAGTTATAGATTTCCTCAAAAATAGTTACTCAGCTAGGCAAGATGAGGATTTCCTTCAGATTGCGTAACGAAGTCATCGAATAGTTAGCTTGGCTGCTGTCCCATCTCACCAATGCATCTTTTGAACACGACAAATTTCCCCCACGTTATTTTTAAATTGTTGAACCAGAACCACTGTTTGAAAAAGGAAACAATGCGTTCAAATTCCTTACGTGGACAGTAATCGTTATGTTTCCTGCCAGAAATCTGATGAAACGATCGTACGTACGGGTTTCCCTTATTATATTATAGAGATCGGTGCCTGGGCCGATCCTTTTTTGCTATTAGTCGATGGCATTTGTATAGTAGCGTGCATCGCGCTGACCTATGATTATTTGCGGACGACACTTCGTTAAGTGGTAATAACCATTCTCGTGATATTCTTAAGGTGAATACGTTCTTACAAATTAGTCCTTTGCTGCAGTGGTTGGCTGAAAATAATCTGCTGATTAATACAAATAAAACCGTGTTCATTCAAATAAATTGAGAGAGTCCGTTGATTCTGCCCTGGCTCTTCTATGAATGTAGATGAACGTTATTGATCCCGCCAGGATACATTTTGCTAGGCCTTATTGTCGATTTTTGTCTTGATTTTTCTATTAAGCATGTTGAGAAAGTAACCAGTAAATTAAACAGTGGCATATTGGTTCTTCGAAGCCTTGCCCAATTTTCAGGTTTGAATGTACTTCTTTCAGCATATTACGGCTGTTTGTATTCTCATTTATCATACGGGATCGCAATTTGTGGTACAGAATCTATATACACGGAATGATACAATTTTCCCCTTACAAAAAAAAGCATTACGACTGATAATTTTTAGTCTGAATCGAGTAAAGGTGTTTTCTCAAAACAATCTTCTAACCTTTTACAGCATATACATTCTTGAATGTCTTTCGTTTCTTGCAAAAGATAAACATTTATATCAGCCCCATAACATAACACCAATAGCTACAACTTTTGCAATTCTGGACCAATGTCAAATCTGTTTAGAAGAGACACTAAAAACAATTTATTTTGCATTAATTCATTCCCATATTTCTTTTGGATTATTTTGGACGAGAGTACGTCTTTTATAAATTAAAAAGTATTAGTTTTACAAAAACAAACAATCAGAATAATATTAAACATGCAGAAAACACATTCGGTAAATGAATATATATAAAAATTAGGGATACTAACTGTGTTTTCTCAATACACATTCGAAGTAAGTTTACACGTAAAGAAACATTTTTTAAGTATACCAAATTTGGGTTCTTCACATAATTATTTAAATAATGCACTGTCACATTTTCTTGGATCAGAATCAGATGAGGGGGAATTCCGGAATAAGCTAAAGGATTTTCTGGTTGAAAAGGAAAATTGCGTCACCGTCAGTGGGTATTTATCAGAGAAGAGTATTGTTTAGTTGCTGTATATGCTTACAACTGTAAGTTTATTTTTCTATTATTTATTAGTAGGATTCCCTTAATTTAATACTTACTGTGTAACAAAACCTGACGGTCTTCAATCCTATGTATGTATATAGTCGAATGCCAAAAAATCTTTTTGATTTGATTTGTTTTGATTACTCTTTCTCTCTCTAAAAAAATACCAATACTTAAGAAAGAGGTTTTACAATAGTTATTCAGTCAAAAAAAGATTCAAGATATACATTTCTCTGAGGATACTTTGATGAAAGATTTAAACTGAACCATGCTATAATAGGGGCCTATTTGTTTTTCTGGACAATTGACACAATTCAATTATTTGATTGTGCTCCTGTCTTAGGCCTACGCAACTGACGCGACACTAAAATTATCTATTACTTTGCCAGTTTTCATCTTAAGGATGTAATATACGAACGTTTGCTTCATGTTAATCACATGCAACTTAACAATGATTGTATTTGTTATATCGTTAGTACCTGACGATGTCAATACATTCTTGTAATGTTTTTACGACAATAACATTTCTGATTTCTGAAGCAACTGACGAGAAAGTTAAAAGTACCATTGAAAATTAAAAGTGCATACTGGTACCTAATCGTTTTTAACCCTCAAAAAGAGTAATAAGATAATTATTTAATTCATTCATTCTTTTTGAGAGCTAATGATTCATCCTCATTGTTAATGTTCTTTATTGTTTTTAATATATCATTATCCTCGCCTTCTTTTTTTTAATTCAACATGTATGCTTTCGACATGTAGGTCTACTAGCAAACAAAATTATGCTAACAGTTTTAATAAGTTTGTTAGTTTTTAAAAGTTTTAATATAAATATAAAAAAATCATGTTAAACTGTCGAAAACTGATTTATTTTACGTCACATAATTTTCATGAACAGTAAGATCTACGTTTCAATATTTCTAAATCACAACGTATGTTGTCTACAGAAATAAATTACATTCCGTACTCAGGCTCAGTCTCCAGACACTTGATACATTTGCACCATTTAAGAAAAATATCTTACCTCATGTTGCATAAGCCTCCTGTATAGGCCTCCTGCATAAGCCTCCTGCATAAGCCTCCTGCATAAGCCTCCTGCATAAGCCTCCTGCATAAGCCTCCTGCATAAGCCTCCTCCATAAGCCTCCTGAATAGGCCTCCTGCATAGGCCTCCATACGCGTTTTATTAAAAAAAATTTTAAAACTATAAACACGTTAGAGAAATTTATATAAAGGCAACTACACGCATCTTTCAATGAGTGGTATTAAAAATGGCATTTGTGAATTTTTTAATTAATAATAAAAATAAATGTAAAATTTGTGATTTGGAAAATTAAATAATTTTATTGATGAACGAAGTGAATCACTGTATTGATGAAGAAGTTTCAGTGGCCGTGTGTGGGTGTGTGTGTGTGTGTGTGTGTGGGTGTGTTATCGAAATACTAAATAACTGTAAAACATTTCTTAATGAAATTTTGAAGGAGTCATTTGGGATACCAAAGGGATGTTTTAACACAGCATTCGTATTTTATTTTGGATTATTAATAATTATTAAGACTAATTTTAATGTTTGATATTCAGTAGTTGAATTGGTTTTCGTAGTAAGCTATTGACTATGGTTGTCTTTAAAATGTCAGCTGGGATTTGCCTGTGTTTCACTTGAGGGATTTTTATCCCCTATATGGGATATTTTGACTGCTTGTGGGATAAAATGGGATTGTGGGATAAAGTGGGATTTTTTTGAAATCGGCATTACGTCTGCTAGTTCGCTTACAACTTACGACCAGAGCACCTTAGCAGTAGCACTTCTAGTGGATTTTCTCGCCGTACTGGCAGTTGCGGGGTTTCCCATTTTTAACCTCGCTGTCCGCACCTATTATGATTTTATAAACGTCACAGAACGAACACTGAATCATGTCAATTTCGCTGGCCGAGCCATGTTGGAATTAACAAGCAAACTATTTGCCATTATTTAGTACCTACTTCGTACTCTTTAGTACTACCATTAAAAATATTAGTACCTCTCACGTAAATAAATTATTTAATTTAGTTAATTCACCGTATCATTTAACCTATGTCGCATTGCTCAAAATCCTTTGAGGTACTAAAATGTAAAATACCTATAGGTAATTAGTAGATCTAAATAAGCTCTATCTAACGGTATAAATATTGTACTAATACATTATTCAATAATCATATAATATTTAACATTAATTGTGTTGCAATGTTTAACAAATCAGTGGGAAAGTGTGGGATATGACGAGGGATACTGTAAGGGAGAGTCTGGTATAAAGTGGGATTTTTTGTATCAGTGCGTGGCATATTTTTACCGTAGAGTGGAAACACTGCATATTTGTTTATAAATTACTCAAATGTAAACATAACCAAAACTATGGATTTGGTTATGTTTTGTTCCATCAATTTAATTTTATTTCGAAATAGTTTAAAATGTGAGTGTTATGTAAATTAATAGTGTTTTGTCGTGTTTAAAACAATGCTTGTATCTATTTAGATTTATTATCAGTTTATTTTTTACTGGAAAACTTTGATGTAAAAGCTAAGTGTTTGGACTAGTGGTGATAAATTAATACAATAGGTTTTGGAATTTTTGAATTACTGGGACAGTATAACTCTGTAACACGACTGACTGTGATTGATAATCAAGCGTGTTGTAGACCTATAGTAGTTTCTTTACATTGTGAACAAATTACTTGATGGCAGACTTACTAAACTATCATACGTGCAAACTATCTTTATTACATGTAATGTACCAAATAATCCTCACTGTCACCTAATGACATGGGATTAAAGTTTTGTAATCTACCGGTCAGTAAAATAGTCTGGTTACAGTTTATATTTGTTTGCATTTTCTGTGGTTAATATTGATTTTCATAAACAATCAAGATGTCCAAAACTCCGTAATCCCAACCGTCTACATTGTTCAACTAATTACGATGTAGACAGATTGCCCTCCTGAAAAATTGTCATTAATGTAGATGTTGGATTTTGCTTTTAAATCTCTCGTGCTGCGATTTCAGTAGCTTGTGTATTTAAATTCAAACTAACATATATTAATGATGTAAACATTTTTAAATTTAAGGTATGAATTTTATAAGATACTGTTATATAAATAAATCATTGAATACCTTTTTTTACATTAAATGGGTTTAAAACAAGTATATTTCTGTATGTTTAACCCCCTGATTTTGGAGCTGGAAATTAATAGGTGTAATAATAATTGGCAACTTTTCTCTCAGGTTATATATTTAAAACTCGTCGAAAACCATCCGGTACCAAAAATATATTAGTCATTGGCCGAGTCTTAAAAAAGCGTGAACAGGAGCTAGGACATGTGACCAAATAAACGCAATCAGTTTAATCTAATTTGCTAGGTACACACAGTGGTTTTAAGAGGTTAATTGCTCCACCTCACCCTCCAGGGTTAGATGGAAACGTATTCCACATATTCTCTATTCATTGTTGCTAGATTAGGAAACCCCAGAATAGCTGCTATAGGCACGTTTTCCATAAGTGGGAATTTTGCGCAGGTTACCAGAAGGTTAGGATATAGCAGGAAAGGAAAGGGTGGGATGGGACAGGCAGCCAAATTGGCCTTTCAGAGTACCAACTCCCGTGCCTTGTGACAGCTGTGATCAGGCTCAATGTGGACCCGCTCTGCCCTCCAACTGGCCAACTCAACGGATGGGGTATCCATGTACAACAGCCAGGGACCATACATTCTCAGGTTGGGGACCAACCCCTGAGTTTCCGCCCCGAGCCGCTGCAAGTGGAGGGACCAAAGGTGAAAGGGAAGTTTGTCATAATGGACATCCAAAAAACTTCATATGTAATGACAACTTCATTTGCTGTACCCAATGTCAGCATCCAAACTGGTATAGACCAGTTTTAAGGTTGTCCTAGGACGAATATTCCCTTTTGGTCAATGCTAACACACCAAGTTTTAATAAAATTAATCAGTATACAAGAGATATATGTTTTTATTTCTTATAAGAGTAACATCGGACAATATACTTAGTTTACTGCTGAATGGAAATTGAAATATTCTCCACAACCATTTGCCGAATAGCCTACTAACGAAATACTAATTTAACCGTGTGTGGATTGGAGTACTAATTTTTCATCTTTTAGAGCTTTTTATGGCAATGAGATAAAACTGTTGAAACCTGCTAAAAATATTTAAAGTTTATGGTACTAAGAAAGGTAAAAAAATGAAGTTTGGGATCTCTTAAGCCCTGTAATTTCTGAACCCAAATTTTTCTAAAAAATCAGGTGGTATATTTCATTTGAAACCTAATATAAACCACCAAATAAAAAATCCAAAGATTTCGAAAGCGGCTCCTCAAAACTGCTCCAGACCTATATACTACGTTGTTGGGTACCAAAATATTATGGATACCTCTTTGTTCTTCCCTCAGGGCTCTGCCTTTACTATCACTCCCAACGTTTAATTTTAACGTATGATTCGTTGGATTTATTTTGTTAAAGCAGCATCTCCTGAAAGATGTCCCCACGTTTGATACGCCGCTCTACTCAACCATAGACCTCCACCGCATAGGACAATTTTCTATGTTATTATTTACGCCTTTTTTAGTAATTTTAGAAAATTTTCAATCATACAAAAAATTGTTGTTATTTTCTTTTAACCCCGACCTTAGAGCTCCGCCTCGCTGGCTTTAAAAGTTGCCTTGTTAAATTTATGGAGGAAAGATGATCCTTGGGTAAGCGTTCGGGAGTCCGGGTCAGCATTCGGGTTGAGTACTACTAGCTGGTCAGACAGACATTATTCTATCATAATGTCACTGAATTTGTTTTATGTCAAAGATTCTCGTTCTTTTTCAAGATGAGCTCGTTAGCTACGCTCACTTGCCTATGTTTATATAGAGCTTGCTTCGGTATTGAAAATGAGTTGCTATTCAAATAGATTTATTATGTCTATAATAAACATATGTTTATATGCTTTTCAAGTATGTTTAGATATCATCCTTATAACAGCTGTTTGATGAAACTAAATAACTAACATACAATCCCGACTTTGTTTTATGTATTTAGATAATGAAAATCACTTAATAATATCTTGCCATGACAACGTTAATATACACTAGGCAGCAATACGGATTTTAGCAATTTGAAATTTAAGTAACTGCACAACGCCATCTGTAGAGCCTGATATAAGCGTAGGTTATATTATATAAATCAAACAGGAAAGTTGGCCGGGCTGGTAAGGGCCCGCACTTGCATTTAGGCTGTAGACCAGAGCCTGTACAGACCTAAATTCAGCCCTGGCCGTCTGTATGCAGAACTTCAAACATGCTAGAATCCAGAATCATTGTCCCTGTCTCGTGTACATTCTATGTGCCTAAGAGTAAAAATATGTTATAGTCAATCAATACAAATGCTGAATTATTTTGACTCAATCCTATCCTACACTATAATATGAGTAAGGTTTGCATGCTCGCTTGCTTGGTTGATTACTTGCAACTCTTATCTCAAAAACGGCTCCAACGATTTTCTTAAAAAATAACTAATGTGTCCTTCCAACTACTTGTGTTGTAAAACCTTATATCTGGGTTAAAAATAAGTTCTAGACATGTCCCATCCCCCAAAAAAATCAAATAATGTAAAAATCCGCTATGGAAAATTGAAAAATCACATTGGGCTTTTGGGGATTAAAATAAAAGCAAAAGAGTCATAACAGCTGTTCAAAATCTTTCAGCGAACTCTCAAAGTTATACTCATATAGTTTAAGTACTACCTGGGACTGAGCTTTGCTAGGGAAAGGTCAATCTTGTTTATGAATTTTCACCATGTACCCTACTAACGAGCATTTTTGAGGTCACAACAGTTGTTATTATAATGCACCTTTGAGTCATTCTGGATATGACCACTCTACATGTAATCTTCATTCAAAGGATTTATTATCTGATTTTATGGAACCACATGGAACTCATGTTGTTTATGATTATTAACATGTGGTTTCCTGAGAGCAGAGATTAAAATATTTGAGAGAAGATTACATACATAGAGTAGTAAAATAAATCAAAGGGATATTGAGCTATAAATAACAACTGGAGTGACCTTAAAAATGTAGAAAAGAGGCAAATGAGTTATACAAATCTGATTATCAGTAGGGGGAAGTGGTGAAATAAGCTCCAAGTCATCTAAACAAACTGACTGGCCTTCCCCCGAGCAAAGTTCGGCCCCCAGGTATCATATACTCTAATATGAGTAAGGTTTGCTTGTATGTTTGCTTGCTTGCGACACTAATCTCAAAAACGGCTCCAACGATTTCCTTCAAATGTTCAAAATAACTAATTTCTGGGATAAAAATAAGTTCTAGACAGGTCTCATCCCCAGGAAAAATCAAATAATGTAAAAAAAATAAAATGAAAAGTTAAAAAAAATAACATTGGGCTTATGGAGTTTTAAATCAACACAAAAGAATTTTATCAGCTGTTCATAATCAACCAGAGAACTGTCAAAGTAATACTCATGTTTTTTAAGATTATTAACATGTGGTTTCCTGAGAACAGAGATTAAAAGATTTGAGTGAAGATTATATATATATATATATATATAGTAGTAAAATAAATGAAAAGGACATTGAGCTATAAATAGCAACTGGAGGAACCTTAAAAATGTAGAAAAGAGGCAAATGAGTTACACAAATATGATTATCAGTAGGGGAAAGTGATGAAATATTACTCCAAGTCATCTAAACTGACTGATTGGCCCTCCCCCGAGCAAAGCTGGGCCCCCCAGGTACTGTCGTGTTAAAACGGATATGAGAAGGATGTTACCACTCCAGTAGTCAGTGGTATTTTTTATTTACATTAGTCCTAAATTATCTGTTCTTGCCGTTGTGGAGTTAAAACGGATATGGGAATGGTGTTACCATTCCATTAGTAAAATGTTTGGTTTATTAATTATCTGTTCTTGCTGTTGTGGAGTTAAAACGGATAACAGAAGAGTGTTACCAATCCAGTACCTGCCTACATATCTTTAAAAATTCAGTCTTCGTTCATCCTCTTACGGGAAGAATGAGCGTACACCTAGTATAAATAACTGAAATGTCTCTTAGTTAATTTCTGATTTAGTTTAATCAGAAATTATATAGACAAATTACCGTTTCATATTACTACTTCTGAAATCCCAACATTGATGTATATTTTATTAAATCACACAGTTGGTTCATGTGTAATATATTAATGTACTGTGCGTTGCACGAGTGAAAACCCAGGCCGCCCATACCCCAATGTTAAAATTAACACTAGTTCTATACAGGGCCGGCAAGAATAGCTCGCCGGTCCTGCAGCACTCATGGGTCCTATGACCGACCTGGTTTTTCCCTCGTGCAACGCACTGTACACGGGTGTGCAAGTAAATGAACATGGTTAAGGCTCCGGTCCACCCTCGAGAAAACCAATGACTGCATAATCTACAATAGTAGTTTATGTAGTCATTGAGAAAACTCTGCGCCGCCGCGTAAAAATACATTGTTAAGATAGGGGAAATAAGCGGTTTGGAGGTCTGCAGGATTACTATTTTCGGCTATGATAATTATGTTATCAATATACTATAAACTGGATTTGATAGAATAAAGTTAATTGTATTCATGCTCTTTTTTAGAATATTAAAATAAGGGTTCTGTCTTAAGTTGTTGTAGTTTGAAAAAGCTCATTTTTGTACATTTAAAAGGGCATGCAAATGAAACTCAGTGAAATAAATATAAAAAGTAGAATACCCCCGTCGCAGCAAACCTGCGTACTCAGTGAATTTCCAATGCATAATATATGTCCTAATACCATATAATGCCGCATACCAAGTTTCATAAAAATATATTCAAATATAAGCGATATATACAATTTTAATTAATCTCCATAAGAATAGCATTGGTGATGTGTACATAAGTTTGCTGAAACAAGGAGCACAAACAATTGGTTTTTATGCAAATATAAATATAATTTAACTAGGTGAAGCCACATACCAAGTTTAATCAATATTCAATCATAAGTAAGCACTATATAACATTTTAATTATTCTCCATAAGAATAACATGGGAGATGAGTAAGCAGGTTTGCTGCAACAAGAAACTAAAAAAATGGGTTTTTATGCAAATATCAATATAACTCAACAAGGTGAAGCCACATACCAAGTTTTATTAATTTATGTTCATAATTAAGGGAGTCATTACATTTTACTTATTCTCCATAAGAATAACATGGGGGCTGAGTACGCAGGTTCGCTGCTACGAGGATAATCAACAAAAAATCAATTTTTTGTGCAAATATCAATATACCAGTACTACGTGACCCCACGTGCCAAGTTTCATCAATATACATTCATTAATAATGGAGATATCAAATTTTATTTATTCTCCATAAGGATAACATTGGACAACGTACTGTGTTTAGCACTTTGAATATCTCTGCAACGGTTGGACGTAGAATCACAATTTAAACACCAAAATGATTGTTTTGTGGAGCTGAGTTGATTGGTAAAAGCAAATGTGAAGTTTACATTAAAATTAACTTAGGAAAAGCCAAAAACATTTTTCCCATAAGATTAACATAGGAGATTTTATGAGCAGGTTTTTTTGGATTTTCTCCGCAACCACTTAACCTAGCTTAATAATTCAAAATACCATATTATTTGTTTTTTTAAGCTCTATAACATGGTCTAAACCAAAATTAAGTGTTTTAAACATTTTAGGGTAAAAAATGCAAAAAACTGATTTTGGAAAATTTAAAACCCCCATAAACCCCTCTTCCCATGGCCCGATTGTTCTGGTTTTCGAACTTAAAGTCATAAATGTCACTTTACACATTTGAGCCAAATTTCTTCGAAATCGGACGATTTTTACTCAAGTTATCGCATTCACGGACACATATATATAGATATATATGTATAGATATATATATGCATATATATAAATTTGAACGAATAGTGTTTTAGTCATCTGGGGATATAAAAAAAATTTATCATGGTCTCAGGCTTAAATCTTACCATGAGACCTACGGTAATAGCTTCTTCTCTATAGGGGAAATTCGCTAAAATTAAATTTGTTTGTTGAGGATAACATTTCCCTCTTTAATATTATACTTTAACATAATTAAGAGTTTATATAGCAGCTGTAAAGAGTAATCCTGCAAACCCCTAGCGCTGCGCGGAAGGGGTCGACCGGAGCCTTAATATCAAATATCTTTATTATAGACAGAATTTTTATTGAGATTAAGATGGATTTTTTTCCAATATAATTATGATATACACCAATTTATACCTGCATGGTAGGGTTAACTCTGAAATTAAACTTGGAGAAAGTTTACATTCTTCCTTAACATTATTTGGTTATTTTTATTTGTATTATATGTTTTTATAACAAATTTTAATATTACAATATGAAATACAGCAGTTTTATTTAATAATATCCGTTCTATATAAATAGTGCAATGAGCATGTGTGCATTTTGCTATTAAATTGTGCTGGGAATCCAGGAAGCGGTGACTGAGTGGATCACGCTAACCGGCTCTAGGGATGCTGTGTTTGATATACGAGGAGGAGATGCTATGGCATATATCTTAAATAAACAAATATTGGATCGTTACAACACCGACTATTTGTTTCTCCTATTTTTTTATACAGGGTGCCCCATAAAGTTCCCCCTCTTAATTTTTGAACGACTGTAAATTTTCAATCAATCTTTAGTAAATGTTACTAGTATAAGTCAAAGTATTTTTTAAGTGGTTAAAGGTTTCAACCCTGACCCCTAAGTTGCTGGGAGTATTTTTTATTTTTCAAACAGCAACCCCTAAAAAGTTGCATATCAATTTAAAGAGCGTAAAAAAAGAAAACGAATACCGCAAACTAGACTTCTCTATGTTTATTTAATGTAATGTTATGGTCAGAACAAAATGTATTAATTTTGGTTTATACTGCTAATATTTCCTGATTAATGGTAAGGAGGGGAATCTTAGCAGTATAAATAACTAAATTAATACATTTTGTTCTGGCCATAAAATTAGATTAAATAAACATAGAGAAGACTAGTTTGCGGCAACCGTTTTATTTCTTTACCCTCTTTAAAATAGTGTGCAACTTGTTAGGGGTTGCTGTTTGAAAAATAAAAACTATCCCGATTTAAAAAATACTTTGACCTATGCTAGTAACATTTGCCAAAGATTGTTTGAAAATTTACAGGCGTTCAAAAATTAAGAGGGGCCTTTATAGGACACCCGTTATAGTGTTATAATATTTTTATAACAAAAGGTCGCATGGGATTTTAATATTAATACTTTTTTTAACTAAACCCTTGAATCAACGTATTTTGTTATAAATCAAATTTATCGGACTGTATATTCCATCCACTTTTGTTTCCAGGGCAATATAGTACTGTTGATATGTGGTTTAATTTTAAAATAAAGTACATCTTTTATTTTGTCTAACCTAGTAATTATCATTATTGCTTATATTTTAAAACTTCATGAACGTTTTTATTTAAAAAAGGGAAAAATAAATAGCCTCAATCATATTGAGTAATCTAAAATTAAACTATTACTGGCAATAATAAACTGTAACTGGTAATAACGCTATGCACTAGTGAAATTCTCCTTACCTATTTACTCCGATGTGTAACCTATTGATAAGTCGCATTTATTTGATCCAAGAAGAGAACCATCACATTAACACCATCATATGTAATTAATACTGAATTTGTTTTACTACTTGATGGATCTCCAATAAAAATACATGTGTACATGTACACAGGGATCAGACTAAAGTAAGGAATGACGGGATACTTCTAGTGTATATCATTACCTATTATATTGAATACATTTTCCACAATTTTAAAAGCATTTCCAATTATTTATTAATTATTTAGTTTTTTTATGTTATTTAAAATTTAATCGCTCTTGAAAGCCTGTTCTATAAAGGAAACATCTACTAGGGATATTAATGTTTTTATATTACGGACCAATAAATTGATATTCTAATTGATATTAGATATGTAAATATTGTAGCACATATATATATATATATATATATATACAAATTGTATATTGGATTAAAAATATTGTTCACTTTAACTACATTTTTCGCATATATATATATACATATACATATATATACACATATATATATATATATATATATATATATATATATATATATATATATATATATATATATTATTGGTGGCTTGTAGGGTGTATAACCTCTAATGTTTTATTTTTGTGTTTGTACATATTATATTCTATTAATTTTTTTATTTGTTGAGGAAAATAAATGTTTTAACATTTCTTTGTACTTTAAGGGGGAAAACAAAAATTAGGTTTCGTTGGGGTCTTCTCCATCTATTTTTTAGCGAATTTCCCCTAAAGGGAAGAAGCTATTACCGTAGGTCTCATGGTAAGACTTAAGCCCGAGACCATGATAACTTTTCATTTTGAGGTCCCCAGATGCCAAAAACACCATTCGTTCAAATTTTGATATATGTATATATATATATATATATGTGTGTGTGTGTGTGTGTGTGTGTCCGTAAGCACGATAAATCTCGTAAAAATGGTCCGATCTTAATGAAATTTGGTACAAATGTGTAAAGCACCATTTATTTGAACGAGTTCGAGAACCAGACGAATCGCACCATCCAAAGGGGGGTTTTGTACCCCAAAAATGGGTTTTTTGGAGTTTCCACATGTAATTTGTATTTAAATCAAATTTTAATATTTACCATTTAATTCAGCATAAAAAAATAAATAATTTGGTATTTTTATCATTGCTCTACGTCAATTGGTTCCTGAGATATTGAAAGTGCTAAACACAGTACGTTGTCTAATGTTATTCTTATGGAGAAAAAGAAAAATTGTATATCTAACTTATTTATGAACATAAACTGACAAAATTTGGTATATGGCTTCATCTGGTTGGGGTTTATCGTTGTTTGCACAAAATACAAAATTTTCACGTATGGTTCCCGTAGCAGCAAACCTAGGTAATCGGTCGCCATGTTATTCTTATGGAGAATAATTAAAATGTTATATATCGCTTACTTATAAATGTATATGAATGAAACTTGGTACTGTATGTGACTTTACTTAGATGAGTTCTAATAATATTTGCATAAAAACCCATTATTTTGTGTTCCTTGTTGCAGCAAACCTGCGTACTCATCCCCAATGTTATTCTTATGGAGAATAATTAATATTTTTAATATCACTTGTTTGAATATATTTCTTATGAATCCTGTTAAGCGTTAATGTCTTGTGTTATATATTCATTGGAAATTCGCTGAGTATGCAGGTTTGCTGAGACGGGGGTATTTAATGAATTTTCCAAGTTCCACGTCTAGGTCGTATGCCAGCTTCAGAAACCTAAAAAAGGGATAAATTTACAATTTTTTCCCTTATGCAATTATTAGGACTTACAATCTTTGAATTTTAGTTACTGATGCGAATATTTTTAAAAATTCACTATTGTTTTCGTGGTGATATCTGCCTATCTGTCTAGATGTGTAAGTTTTTTGCAGAAGACTATTCAATTTAAAAAATGGTCTTTTTATTTAAAAAATTGCAAAAAATATCCAAATTTGCTTTATTTAGCTCTATTTGTATTAGAACTCTGTGGTTTTATTTTATTTTATATCGGTTGTTTATGCAATAAAGTAAATGATTCAAATTCATATGCATTATGTCTGAATCTAATTTAGGCCTCGCCACCATAAGTTGAGGTAGCCCAAACTGGCCTGCAGGTATACGACCCGGGCCGCGTCCTCCCCCTCCAGTAATCCTATTAGTGACACTTCCGTGCACGCGCAAGTACAATTTTTATTTATTTTAAATTGTCGTAGAACATACAAGGTTACGCTCTTATTATTAACAGCGACAAAACAAACATTTCTGTTTTCGTCCCATTCCATTCGGATATCTTGTGCGGTTTTAATCAGATTACTAAAATCCTTATATAAACGAGTGGCTTAAAGGGGAAATATCGCCTAACCTTGCTCCTATAATCTATCTCATCTGATTTTAGCGAATTTCCCCTATAGGGAAGAAGCTATTACCGTAGGTCTCATGGTAAGACTTAAGCCCGAGACCATGATAACTTTTTTTTGAGGTCCCCAGATGCCAAAAACACTATTCGTTCAAATTTATATATATATATATATATATATATATATATATATGTGTGTGTGTGTGTGTGTGTGTGTGTCCGTGAATGCAATAACTTGAGTAAAAAACCGTCCGATTTCCATTAAATTTGGCTCAAATGTGCTTAAATGTGTAATTCATGACTTTAAGTTCGAAAACCAGAAAAATCAGACCACGGGAAAGGGGGTTTATAGGGTTTCAAAGTTGTCCAATAATCTGCTTTTGCACTTTTCACCCTAAAATTTTTAAAACACACAATTTTTGTTTTAACCATTTTTTAGAGCTTAAAAAAACAAATAATATAGTATTTTGAATCATTAAACTAGGTTAAGTGGTTGCAGAGAAAATCCAAAAAAACGTGTTCATAAAATCTCCCATGTTAATCTTATGAGAAAATGGTTTTTAGCTTTTCCTCAATTAATTTTAATGTAAACTTATCATTTGCTTTTACCAATCAGTTTATCTCTACAAAACAATCATTTTGGTGTTTAAATTGTGATTCTACGTCCAACCGTTGCCGAGATATTCAAAGTGCTAAACACAGTACGTTGTCCAATGTTATCCTTATGGAGAATATTTAAAATTTGATATCTCGATTATTTATGAACGTATATGGATGAAACTTGGTATGTTGCTTCACCTAGTACTGGTATATTGATATTTGCACAAAAATTGATTTTTTGTTGATTATCCTTTTAGCAGCAAACCTGCATACTCATCCCTAATGTTATTCTTATAGAGAATACGTAAAGCTTATTATATCTCCCTTAATTATGAACATAAATGATTAAAACTTGGTATGTAGCTTCACCTGGTTGATTGATAATTGCAAAAAAACACGGTTTTATCTTCCTCGTTGCAGCAAACCTGCGTTGTCAGCCCTAATGTTATTTTTATGGAGAATAAATAAAATGCTATATATCACTTATTTATTTATGTATTTTTATGAAACTTGGGAAGTGGCTTTATGTGGTAGTAAGAAATATTTTCATGCATAGGAAATTCGCTGAGTATGCAGGTTTGCTACGACGGGGGTATTATTGTACTCATTACATGCTGAGGATATTAAACCATATAAGTAGGAACACATGACAGTTCACAAACAAAGTATACCCACATCACATGTTTTAATTCAAACAAAGCAGACGTTTTTAAATCCCCATGCTAATAAAATGGGAATTATTTTAAACCGTAACAAATTGTGGGTACAAAATTAAAAGAATTAATAATTTCCCCTAAAATGTCATGCCCAGAGCTTTAGAATGAGACCCCTCCCAGCTTTCTACAACCTCCCGTTCGCTCACATTTGTATTGTCAAATTTGGGCTTACGGAATTAGATATATAGATAGATAAAATACAAAAGATGAGTCACTGTGCCTCGAGTAGCCTATCTTTGGGATACATGTAGGATTGTCGAATGGGAGATCTGCTGGGCAGTTGGGCGAAACACATACTTTCGTATTACCATTCACACCCATGGGAAGCCTCTAACAATTGGACGACGTGCGCCTACTATGATTTTAACAGTATTTGGAAATCTTGGAGTCCAATTCTTGGTAAAAGTATGACTCGTCGGCTTTCCATTAGGGGTTGACTCGTTTTAAAATACTGATCCAGTGTAGAAATAAGCTGATTTTCATTTAATTTATCTCCTTCGTAATACAGCGTAATTTAAATTAAACATATGAAAGAAAGATGAATGTAGTGATAAAAACAGTTTAATTCCACTCGAGACGTGTCATTCAAATTTTAATAAGTTAAAAAAAACAATTTAATGTAAAATTTATAAGAGTTCGAGGTATAGTTAATTATATTTACACTTGCATTACAATTTTAAAGCAGTTAATAGTGTTGTAGTTTAAAACGTATGATTATCCCTACAGAAACAGGACAAAATATAACATCGAGTGTGTGTTTCCCCCAGCTTCCCAGCAGATCTCCCATTCGATTACATGCATCCCAGAAATAAGCTTCTTGAGGCGTAGTGACTCATCTGTTGTATTTTATTTTTCAGTATTTTAGTAGTCTAATTAAAACCGTATAAGATAACAGAAATGTTTGATTTATCGCTGTTAATAAAAGATAAATTTTTTATGGCAATTTAAAATAAATCAAACCTGTACTTGGGCTGCACTAGTAGGATTACTCGAAGGGGGAGGACACGGCCCGGGTCGTTTACCTGCAGGCCAGTTTGGGCTGGCGAGGCCTCATAGTACTAACTACTAAAAAAAGGTTACAAGATGGAAAATTTAAATTGTTGGGAAACGAAGTATTTTGCCTTATAAGTTCTTCCTATTTTTTCCATTAAAACCCATGATATAGATTAAGCTAACGTTTCTCATTGGAGAATATTTTGAATGTTGTCAGCTGACCCTAGATGGGAGGGATATTGGAGGGATTCCCCCCTTCAAAACCCACTGCATATGTATGATTTAGTGAATATTTTTGAAAATTGATTTATTATAAGTTATTGTTTATACTCCAATTGATATCCTCTGTGTAATAAATAGAAAGCTGAATGAGCAAAGCGAATTCACCCCATTGACATTCAGGCAATTGAGCTAATATGCGAATACGCCTTCTTTAAGGACAGAACAAATACAAAGGTGTAAACCAGTTCTGCGAATGAAGTATACAGTAATAAACACAAAGAATGCCACTATATACGTATACACCCTACTATAAAATATACAGTATAAGAAAACTGACACACTTATTTCTCCCGTTTAAACAAACCGCTGAGTAGTCAATACTTATAGCAGACAGGTTCATTGACTACTCAAAGGATTGTTTAAACAGGAGATATAAGTCCGTGTCAGTTTTCTGATATCGTATATTTTATACTAGGGTGTATACGTATAAAGTGGCATTCTTTGTTATGCAGGGTGGCCTATTTATTCTTATACTGGTTGTGTAATAGCGATTCTCTCTTATTTATAATGTCAATGATTTTTCATTAACACTTGCTACAATTATGTTGTTTCTTTTACTGAAGAAATAGCTTAACGTAATTTATTGTCATAAAATAAATACGGCATAGAAGTTGAATGTGCAACCAGTTATTTGGTACAATTTTTCTTTCAGAATTTTGTATTTTTTTCATTTTACTGTTTGCAAATTATGTATACAAATTGCTGTTAAAATATTTTACAGCAGTGCATACATCCAGCCATATAAAATATGTTTGATTCTGAATCCGCACTCAACCCTGCATATCCACAGGCTACACAACAGGCGTACCTAACTTCTCTACGAGGGCGTATATACACAGGTGGTTGAAAGGCTCACAGACACCACACGTTAATTCCAATATGGACCTCTGTTTGGCTGCCTATAATGTGCGGTAACAGAAGATTGTCGACTGCCAGTTTTGGGACAGTACTTAGAGTTTCAGGATTAATATTATTTGTTCTTAACATTTTCTATTATAGTGTTAGAAAGAATCATACCGAAAGATTTATTACAAAATTGTCAACCATTTTAGCCTTTTTATACGATTTGTATTCCAATTTTAAGTGTCCCTTAAACATTGTTAAACCTTGGCCCTAAATTGGATTTTATCAATAATGAAACATTTATTTTGGTAACAATTATTTTATAATAAGAAAGATGTCCAAAATTTTCAGATATGTGATAAGCATATCATATGATAAGCATATGTGATAAAATGATCAAGCAATTAAATATTATCTCTTTTTCATGATTAATTAGCCTCTGTATCACTAAATATTAGCAAAAAAGTTTTAAGTTACCTTTACTACTGTCGAATGATCCGGATTTTGGTCATGTGCTTCCAAAGGTTTCGGACTCTGTTGGGTCCATTATCAAGCAGAATATCAAGCTGGGACTAACGTCTCTATACTAATCCTAATCCTTGTTGGACGTCGTCCAAAATTCTAAAATCCCTAAAATAATTTTGCACTGCTCTTTGAATGGAACATTTTTTTATTTTTTTTAGAGATAAAAGATGTTTTAAATTCATTATTATCGTTGCAGCTGATCCGAAGAGTAATACCGTAATAAATATTTAACTCCAACTAGCCATCAGCAGTCTGTTGGTATACAGGGCCGGTGATAATGGCTACTCTCACCAACTAGCCATCAGCAGTCTGTTGGTATACAGTACCGGTGATAATAGCTACTCTCGCCAACTTGCCATCAGCAGTCTGTTGGTATACATGGCCGGTGATAATAGCTACTCTCGCCAACTAGCCATCAGCAGTCTGTTGGTATACAGGGCCGGTGATAATAGCTACTCTCACCAACTAGCCATCAGCAGTCTGTTGGTATACAGGGCCGGCGAGAATAGCTACTCTCGCCAACTAGCCATCAGCAGTCTGTTAGTATACAGGGCCGGCAAGAATAGCTACTCTCACCAACTAGCCATCAGCAGTCTGTTGGTATACAGGACCGGCGAGAATAGCTACTATCGCCAACTAGCCATCGGCGGTCTGTTAGTATACAGGGCCGACGAGAATAGCTACTCTCGCCAACTAGCCATCAGCAGTCTGTTAGTATACAGGGCCGGCGAGAATAGCTACTCTCGCCAACTAGCCATCAGCAGTCTGTTGGTATACAGGGACGGCGAGAATAGCTACTATCGCCAACTAGCCATCAGCAGTCTGTTAGTATACAGGGCCGGTGAGAATAGCTACTCTCGCCAACTTGCCATCAGCAGTCTGTTGGTATACAGGGCCTGCGAGAATAACTACTCTCGCCAACTAGCCATCAGCAGTCTGTTAGTATACAGGGCCGGCGAGAATAGCTACTCTCGCCAACTAGCCATCAGCAGTCTGTTGGTATACAGGGCTGGTGATAATAGCTACTCTCACCAACAAGCCATCAGCAGTCTGTTGTTATACAGGGCCGGCGAGAATAGCTACTCTCGCCAACTAGCCATCAGCAGTCTGTTGGTATACAGGGCCTGCGAGAATAGCTACTCTCACCAACTAGCCATCAGCAGTCTGTTAGTATGCAGGGCCGGCGAGAATAGCTACTCTCGCCAACTAGCCATCAGAAGACTGTTAGTATACAGGGCCGGCGAGAATAGCTACTCTCGCCAACTAGCCATCAGCAGTCTGTTATTATACAGGGCCGGCGAGAATAGCTACTCTCGCCAACTAGCCATCAGCAGTCTGTTAGTATACAGGACCGGCGAGAATAGCTACTCTCACCAACTAGCCATCAGCAGTCTGTTGGTATACAGGGCCGGCGAGAATAGCTACTCTCGCCAACTAGCCATCAGCAGTCTGTTAGTATACAGGGCCGGCGAGAATAGCTACTCTCGCCAACTAGCCATGAGCAGTCTGTGAGTATACAGGGCCGGCGAGAATAGCTACTCTCAACAACTAGCCATCAGCAGTCTGTTGGTATACAGGGCCGGTGATAATAGCTACTCTCGCCAACTAGCCATCAGCAGTCTCTTGGTATACAGGGCCGGCGAGAATAGCTACTCTCGCCAACTAGCCATCAGCTGTCTGTTAGTATACAGGGCCGGCGAGAATAGCTACTCTCGCCAACTAGCCATCAGCAGTCTGTTGGTATACAGGGCCGGCGAGAATAGCTACTCTCGCCAACTAGCCATCAGCAGTCTGTTAGTATGCAGGGCCGGCGAGAATAGCTACTCTCGCCAACTAGCCATCAGAAGACTGTTAGTATACAGGGCCGGTGAGAATAGCTACTCTCGCCAACTAGCCATCAGCAGTCTGTTGGTATACAGGGCCGGTGATAATAGCTACTCTCACCAACTAGCCATCAGCAGTCTGTTGGTATACAGGACCGGCGAGAATAGCTACTATCGCCAACTAGCCATCAGCAGTCTGTTAGTATACAGGGCCGGCGAGAATAGCTACTCTCGCCAACTAGCCATCAGCAGTCTGTTGGTATACAGGGCCGGTGATAATAGCTACTCTCGCCAACTAGCCATCAGCAGTCTGTTGGTATACAGGGCCGGTGATAATAGCTACTCTCGCCTACTAGGCATCAGCAGTCTGTTGGTATACAGGCCGGTGATAATAGCTACTCTCACCAACTAGCCATCAGCAGACTGTTAGTATACAGGGCCTGTGAGAATAGCTACTCTCACATGTGTTAGTAGACACAAAATTTGCTTGAACATAGTTTGAATGGGGTAAAATCAAAGGTTGTCAACAAGTTATTGTCTTTAAATGAATTTATACTTTTTGATAACATTTGCTGGCAACTTCCGTGTAAAAGCGTAAAAACAATCACTCTGATGGTAAAATATCAACATTTGATTTTACTTTACCACCCTGTACTATTACTTTGCCGTTTATTTTAGGAATTGAGAAATTATTCATCTATGTAAACTAATTAAATATCTCCGACCTTGGCTTAGTCTTCTGGTACTACAATATTAATTTATATATTCCATACCACTGCAGTTTAACGACTATAAGGTTTCGGAAGAAGCAAATCAAGATCTCCTTAAACCTACATACCTTAAACTACAAATTATGACCAGTACGGACTAACATTGCTTAAACAGTTATATATCAATACTGTTAAGTTTATAATTTAGTTACAGCAAGAAAATGTACAGTACTATCTTTATACAAACTGGCGGTAGTAAGTATATTTTTTTGATAAAATAAACCCAATGCGATGAGAGTGCATTATTCAATAATACTCCAATTTATTTTATCTTCATGAGATAGTTTGTGACAACTAAATCTACCTTCATTTGTCTATAATTGAGTGTTAATTATTGTTTTATGTTACTACGCTAGGTATTTTTGTAATTATTATTGAAGAAAAAATAAAACCATACAAAAGAAAATCCTGTTATTCTTGTTCTTGTGTAGATTAATATAACAACTAGTTTGTGCCCGTCGAAATTCAACGGCTACAATATTAAGGTTCCCCACGGAAATAATCACCAACAATTAAATATTTGTAGTTCTTCTAAAGTAGCACAATAGTTACGACTTCTCTCCGGAACTATATTATACTTTTTATTTTAAAAATAAATAAGAAACAAAACAGAAGAAATAATTTACAATACCTAAAAAAGCGTCTTATGTCAATGTTTAAAATTCCCTTGTCAATTTGTTTAACTCTTAATTGAATGGAGCTATTTTATTATTATTATTATATATTTTAATTAGATGATTACTTAAATTCATGTTTACAAATTAACTCCCAGGGTGGTACACGATTATCCTCACAGATTGCAGCATTGACTTATACAAAAAATCGGACGTAATTAAACTTATTGGATCATTTTAGAGGGTTTACGAACATATTGAATTTTGTCACTTTGCTAATTGTTGGATTTAGTTTTCATGACGGATGGCAGTGCATAACCTGTTTACTCTATTGCTTACAAAACAAACTTTGTTGTGACATTTGATGACGTTGGATGTGAATGAAGCGCTGGCGCTGCTTGTGGAGCCACGGAGAATATTACAAACATCAGCGCTGGTTTATACTCTGAGCTCAAGGGGCGAAACTACAAATGAATAACATGGGATCTCACTACTTAAAGGGTTATGTAGATATTGTAGATTGTGTCCATTAATATCGTAATTGCAACATATTAGAACAAATATTATAGTTTTTTGGTCAGCTTGAATCAATTTCAATAATCACAATACATGCGTCGTTGAAAGACACTGGCCACTAATGATTTTCTCTAAGCCAGCTGCTACATTTTGGTAAAACCTATATCTATTTTGTCAACTCTTAGATACACAATATACAGGTTTTAATAATCAGTTGGTTATGTAAACTTCAAATAGTGATAAAGTAGGTTTTACAAATTTCTTTTTTTTACATTCTAAATGGAAGTAAATTGTGCAAATATATAGATATTATTCTTTTATTTAAAATAAACTACGTGTAAAACGGTAGATTGGAATAAAAAAACTGATAATCTCATTTTTTAAATAGTTATTGGCCAGATAGACTACCATCATTGAAGGTAAAATGTCCAAATATAGGAGTTGTTCCCATACATTTGACACCACCCGTAGATCGGGTCAGTGGAAGTCTAACACGTTCTTCCAGGAAATTTATATTTTTGTGTTAATATATAGGATGTTTTCCTTTTTCGCTCTTTTCTGAAAATGTACCGATCTTTAATATGCCAACCATTTATTTAAGTTATAGATCAAAATAAAAACAAAATATAATTTAAAAATTTTTAATTTTGATCATGTGATTTACCGCCAAAGATTTTTTTACCACATACACAAAAAAACAGATGCTAACTCATTTCAGCACATTATCGTTGCCATCCTTCTCTCTAACTATATCTGAAATCCAACCCGATCCCCGATATTTCCACTCTTACCGCAGAATGTACAACCATCCGTCACCCCTCAGCCAATGGGCGAGGGGTGACAAGCGGAGGAGTGAGCAAGCAACGTCGACGGACGGACATCTTGCCTGTCCGTACAGATTAATTGAGTGTCAAGGCTCGAGTGTATCGGCCAAACCGTGGACCGCTGTGACTGGACGGTTTTACTGATTACTATTTCATAATGTCTATCATGAACAATGGTCTGACACGTCTATATCCCGGCCCACGCTGTCCCACACCTACTAAGAATATTTGTTCATCATTCATCTCCAGCTGCAGCTACAGTTGTGGGGGCCACTATGATTGGGAAATTGCCGGTTTATATTTGTCTCAATGACAAATTTCCGTTTCGTGAACTAGTTGTATGCAGTAAAAACTAAACAAATCCTTTAATGAATCACTTTATTTTTACTATAGTGTTCCTTAAAAGTTTAATCTTCCATCTTGTTAACGTTGTGTATTCAAGATCTTGTTCTAGGAGCGTCGGCGCGTTCTTTTTGGTTACCCAGAGCATCGCCAGGAGCCCTAAACCTCTGGGGAAAATCTTGTACGTATATTGATATTGAATACACGACGTTAACAAGATCTTATCTGACCCACAGCTTCCTAGTCTTGACTACATCAGGAAGTGATCCTCAGGATTGAAGTCCCGAAAACCACCCCTACGAACAACCTCCCAGTTGAGAACAACAAACATCAGTCCTCAAGCCGACTGGGATTTCCTCCTGGGAATTGGTCAACGTTCGGAATAGTTTCCTGATATCCAACCCTACTTCAGCGGTAGGTGTAATTAATCTTCATCGTTAGCAGTGGGCTTTACTCAATCGCTTTCGTTCTGGGGTGGGAAGGTGCAATTATTGGAATTTTAAATGGGGTGTGACACACTTGTGTCGAACTATGGCCCACATAGTGAATGACCAACCAGCATGGAACAAGTGAGGCTGGACTCCAATGGCTTTGCGCCCTGGATTTAGCTCTGTGATGAGAGATCCTTTATTTGTTTTCTAAACTTAAAACTTAAGGTAGACCATACTGAGGTTGTGTTTTTGTAAACTCCAAAACAGAAGGCAGCTGTATAGCCACACGATGTTTATAGCGTTGTATTAACACAAGCAAAAGATGTGTACATTTCTTTTTGAGGATTCCCAACAGACTTTGTATCAATTAACCATTCCATATTCTAGCCATTACATGGCAGGTACAGCATAAAAGGACACAAGATTGTTTATGTTGTTAAACCTAAAGGTTTGAGTTTTTTAAAACAGCAAATCTACAGGATGACAATTAGATTTAGGATTACATTTAAGTTGTCTAACTGACCCACGTGCTAAGATTGCACCCTAATTCAGCGTTCAGATTTAATAAAGGGGTTTTTGGTAAAAATGAAATATATAATATAAGCTGAAACATTTCTATCTGATTCAATGTTTCACCATGAGAATTCGCGATTTCCAATATTTCACTCCATTGACTGAACCTTTAATTTGAATATTAAAGTGCCATTCAAGAGTATGCATTTACTTACCTTACCATGCATTTACATATTGGAAACAATAATAGATATGAAATAATAGATATGATATAATAGATATGTCTTTCCAGATATGAATTAATGTGTGGAGGGGATATTCTTAATTATGACACAAAAATCTTCAGTTCCAAATAGGAGTTAGACTCATTATAATTTGCCAGTGGAACTACAAAATTTAAAACCGTCATCACCTTTTAGAAGAAAATTAAAAGAACATATAATTTTAAATGGATTTTATAGTGTTGATGAATTTATATATGTTTCTCAAAATGTAATTACTGAGTTATAATTTAATAAAACATTTATTTACTATTGGATATTTAAATAACAATTTTAATATGAGATTAGACTAAAACAGATTGTGCAGTATTGTTTTAACAAGTATCATAAATATCAGCTGTAGTAATTATTGTATCAGGGTTAAGGGTTCCGGCCTGGATTTTCCCCCGCGGCTCCTCCGTAGGAGGTTTAGTGGGTATACCTCGTAAGAGGGAGTCCCACACTGTTCCTTTGGGTTCGCGCATTAAGCGTTCCTCCTACGTAAAAAAAAAAAAAAATATATTGTATCAGATGTAGTAATCATATATCAGATGTAGTATCAGATGTTGTAATTATTTTATTTGACTTCCAAATTATTTTTCGAATTTAAAATTACCAAACATGTATTGTTGTAATGGTATTAAAATATTGTTATTGTTATTTTTACCAAAATCTGCCATCTCCTCTTTAAAATCCCATCCATAAACATCACCAGACGTTATTATAAAATAAATAAGTGAGAGTCACTCGTTAAAATATAAATTTTACCGTCAATAATTTTCAAAATACTCGTCAATAGCGGAGGTTTTGTGCTTTTAAAACAGTAGCTAATTTATCGAATTTGGTTGTAAGGGAGAAAATGGTACCGCTAAAAACAATATTTAGAAGTAATATACGATGTGGCTTATCTATAAATCAGCTCCAATAAGACTAACATTGTGTCTATATCGGAATGTGTGATAGAGCTCTAATGACGTACGATGATTTGAAATATTCTAAATGTGTCTCACAACTCCACACGACTGTGAGCAAAAGGTTTCATAGAAATTTAGTAAAGCCATTTTCCCGTGAAAATCGAACCAAATATGTCTCAATAGTGATTTAGACAGAAATTTGTCAAACGTCGCGCCAATTTCAACTTCTATGATATAAATATTTTTGTAAATTTACATTTTTAACTCGATTATAATCTACTCACAATAATCGAGTTTCAAATATACTTGGGTGCAAACAAAAAGGTTTGTTTTTTATGTATAAGACTAGTTTTACTATATTCTTAAAAATTGTTTTTATAGCTGGTTCAAAAGTAAAATAAATTCATCTTTCCCTTCTCGTATAGTGACTCGGTAAGTGACCAAATAGTGGCCAAATACTTACATCTATAATTTACAAAAAGATTTAAATTATTGGTCACTTATTTGGTCACTATTTGGTCACTTACCGAGTCCCTAAACTAGAAGGGAAAGATGAATTTATTTGACTTTTGATTCAGGTATAAAACAATTTAAGAATATAGTAAAACTAGTCTTATGTAAAAAAACAGACCTTTTTGTTTGCACCCAAGTATATTTGAAAACCGATTATTGTCAGTAGTTTATAATCGAGTTGAAAATTTAAATACGTATAAAGAAGCAACAATCGATTTATTGGCATGTATTATAACATTTTTGTAATTGATCACTAGTTTTGTAATAGTTGCAGTAATGTGTAGTAGTAACAACTAACTATTATTGTCAATTTGTGATACAGACATAAATATGCCATGCAATAAATAATTCATGATTTGCACAACTATTTATTTTGTGTAATGCTCTTTTATTAAGATCATGAATCCATCTCTTGCAAAAACTTGTCTCTAAACAATTATACTTATGAAAGAGTATTCGTCTCGTTTATAGCATCCACTAGAAGATTTATTCTTTGATGTACGATGATTCATAGCCATACCTCCAAACCAGCCTCTCTTCACCTACTTCAACTTCTGCGGTGCTGTAGATGAGATTGTGACATCATAAAAGAATGATGAAAACATATTATTAATGAGCTACTTCAACTTGCCTGCCATCAGCTGGAGTGTTTCTACCATCCCCGAGAATCCGGAATCCACAGTTCTCATCATGCTGCAACAAATGAGCAAGAACATTTGACTTATAAATAGTTCAATACTTACCTTGAACTTATTTTTTCCTCCTAACATAAATACAATGACGTACTGATAGAAGATGAACGACATCACGCTGCTCTTTCTCTCGTCCTCCCTGTTTTGTGGACACTCCAATCCATTTCCCCTAAAAGGCTTCTTGGAATTCCGAGGGTACAATGTTGAATCTGTCTTTGATTTTATACAGAAAATCAACTTACCCATGTCATGTGACCTTTTATATGTCAACCAATCTTTCAACAATTCCTGCGCTATTCTGAGATCTGTGGTATACCACAAAATACTCCCATGAAGACAAACAGAAAACGAAACTTTCCAAAATGGTTCCTAATGCAGCGTTATCCAGAAGAATGAATGTGTTAGTGTTATTATGCCGTTTAATTTTATTCATCCATTTATAAATATTCAGTAAGTACGATTTTTAACCTATAATCATCAGTTTAAACTATTATTCAATCTTCCAATCAATCATATATCAATCACATATATAATATTATTTACAGCTTGTTTGCTTTTAGTACCTTCAATGACAAAAGAACGTCTTCATTAACGATTGTCGGAATCCACCACTGTATACAAATAGGATTATGTTAGTTTATAATATGGGAAGATAGTTGTTTCACCAGTGCTTTAGATCGTCAGGAAAACTAGTCAAAAAGTTAAATCGCCTAATTTTGGACTGGTAAAAAAAATCAATGATTCCAATTGTCTTGACATCGGTACGGTTTTTCCCCTATTAACGTTTTGATGGATGCATTGACATTTTTCATCAATCATTCAACCACATCATCCTCTATTCCGCTCAACAAGTTTCCACACATCTTCCTCTGCCTCTACCTCAGCCCACGGCGTGTTCCGTGTAGGTGCCCGGTCGACCCCCGCCCCTCCACCAGTGCCCAGTAGCAGCAAAGCGCTCCACTTTTTGCTCTTGTTGCGCCAGTGCCCGGTAGCCGGATTGGAGGAAGGTGTAATCGCTTCTTTGCATACGATCCTCCTTCTCCTGCTACTGGTTAGGATGCTGGTTAGACGCGCCCGGAGGTGTGCGTTTGCTTAAATCTCCTCGCTGGACGATGGCGACTTTTTCCTCTCCTTAAAATTTGCTGGAGAAACGGATTAGCCTAGTCCTTATCATTTTGCGAGTGAAAGTAAATTTTCTTTATCTGATAACTAGACTTTACAGTGGGCGATGATGGTATTTATATAACTTCAAGATTATATAAGCACTTATATGAGTACGATGACGATTAATTACTCCATACGGCATTATTCAGTGATACATATCAACAGTTGCTGAACTTTTTTCATTGTGAGTTTTACCGAAGGTTTGAAGGATAGCAATTTGAACGATTACCACCCGGAAGGCACTTAAGCCGTTGGTCCCGATTTTACAAGTTGTCGTGAGGTCACTCTGAAAACTCTGAAAGCAGATCTCTGAAAGGCTTGACTCCTTTACTGATAGTCTGAAAAATCTTAATATGTTATGATATGACAAGTCTTCAGAGGTAGCAACATCACGCACAACATCCTAAAACGTACGTTTATTTCAAGGCTGACTAGCTGGTGTAGAACCTGGATTCACCAGGGAATAAACAGTTGCGTGTTCTACATTCTGTGGTTAATCTTTGAACTAATTCTAACTATGCACCATCATATGGTCAATAGGTCAATACAATTGATCTCAATCAGAATAACATTGTAACTTTTAAGGCCGATGGAGCGGATCTCTTAGGGATTTGTGTAAAACGAGTTCTTATCGAGGTATTCCAACTCTTTTATTGTGGAGATGGACTTTGTGTTGAGTTATTGAGTGTTGATTGGGTTATAAATAATTTAAGATCGATCAATATGCAGATCAAAAACAACAAAAACCTTTCATCGATGTGTATGTCTTAAAGAGATATTAATATATAAACAAGTATAAATGTTGTGTATTAATATTAAGTAAACAAATATAATTTTTCTACACAGCAATTTAAATACAGTGCTAAGAATAAACAAGGTACAAAAATTATAAACAAAAACATAGTCTCAGAAAATATTAAGTCCAGAATGCAATACATTTTTATTTGTAGTTTCACATTTATTTAATTTTGCAGTACAATATAGTTTGAAAAAATACATACTCGATAGGGTTAAAATTCCAAAATCTCTAAGAGTCTATCTCTGAATAATAAATTTACAATAATTATTTCTATAGATTTTCAAGGATAAAAAGTCTATTAAATTCATTATCGTAACAGCTATACCCAAGAGAGCAATAATACATTACGATTAATATGGACTAGCTGTGTACCCGTCCTTCGTACGGGTTGTATATAAATGGTAGATTAACTCAAGCAAATAACAATCCACATTATTTTACAATATTAAAATTACATTTTACACGTTTAATGTACAATTAAATCAAAGTTAACGAAATATACTGGCAGACAGATCGGGTCCTGTTGCTAAGTCGAGGAACTCTGTCGGGTAGTAAACGGCGTGTGGTTTGCGACTCCAAATCGGTACACTAACACGTTGGATTCGCTTTTAGAAATAAAAGTACTCAAGTACAAACAAATATAAAAATATCGAGGAGGGGGGCATAAATATAAAATTGGCGGGGGGGAGCAAAAATAAAAATCGGGGGGAGGGCATAAATATAAAATTGGGGGGGGGCAAAAATATAAAATGGGGGACATAAAATACAAATAAAAAATCGAAGAGGGGGGAGCAAAATATGAAATTGGGGCTGGGGCAAAAATAAAAATCGTGGGGGGAGCAAAAAAAAATAAAATCGGGGGGCAAAAATATAAAATGGAGGGGGGACAACATAAAATAGAAATATAAAATCGAAGAGGGAGGGGAGCAAAATATATAATTGGGGGTGGGACAAAAATAAAAATGGGGAAGCAAAAATATAAAATCGAAGGTGCAAAAAATATAAAATGGGGGGACATCAAATACAATTATAAAATAGGGGGGGGACAAAAATATAAAATGGGGGGAGTATGAAATGGGGGGACATCAAATACAAATATAAAATCGAGGAGGGGGGTCAAAAATATAAAATCGGGGGTTGGGCAAAAATAAAAATCAGAGGGGGGAGCAAAAATATAGAATCGGGGGGGCTAAACATATAAAATCGGGGGGGAGCAAAACTATAAAATGGGGGGAATATATAAAATCGGGGGGGGCAAAAATATAAAACGAAGGGGACATAAAATCAAATAAAAATCAAAGAGGGGGGAGAAAAATATAAAATCGGGGGTGGGGCAAAAATAAAAATGGGGGAGCAAAAATATAAAATCGGCGGGGGGGTACAGGAAGTATCGGTAAAAATTGTTTTTTGTGCAAATAAGAATAGATCACAACCAGATTAAACCACATTATTTGTTCATTAATATTAATTAAAAGCTAGCTGACGTACCCGTTCTTCGCACAAGGGTTTTCTCTACCCGTTCTTTAGTCAATTCAATTTGCATTTTAGTTAGTTTGAAACAGCTGTTCTTGCTTCTACTCTTTAAGCTGTCATGCAGTGTCCTCAGCTGTTCGCATTACAGTTTCTGAATGTTTACTTTCTTCTGAAATGTAAACGTTGAAACTTAGGACGTTCACGGGGCGTAGCCCGAGGGGATTTTAAGGAAGTGAATAGGCCTATGTGTTGCATGGGTTCTAGATCGACCTGTGTGTAAAGTTTTAGCCCAGTCGGTTCAGTAGTTTTTGCGTTCACCCGGAACATTAGACAGACAGACAGACAGAAACCACCTCTTCTTTATAATATTACTAGTTGAATGTACCCGTTCTTCGCGCGGGTTAGAAAGGTAAGTTAGCTTGAAACAGCTGTTCTTGCTTCTGCTCTTTAAACTGTCAAATGAAAGTGTCTTCAGCTGTTCGCATTACAGTTTCTGAATGTTTACTTTCTTCTGAAATGTAAACATTGAAACTTAGGACGTTCACGGGGCGTAGCCCTAGGGGATTTTAAGGAAGTGAATAGGCCTATGTGTTGCATGGGTTCAAGATCTACCTATGTGTAAAGTTTCAGCCCAGTCGGTTCAGTAGTTTTTGCGTTCACCCGGAACATCAGACAGACAGACAGACAGAAACCACCTCTTCTTTATAATATTATAGATAGATATATTCAAACATAATATGCTTTTAGCTACATATATATGGCTGCACTTTGATAATTCTCTTAAAATAGATGTTTGAAGAAACTTTTAAAGACAAAGCATTTTCATGATCTGTCCAGGTTATCTCTATCAGTCCCCGAAATTCGGTACAGTCAACCTCTTTAAGTTTTATCGCCCATCGTAATAATTAGACAGTCTTTATCCTCGAGAGTTGGGTGGCAGCAAAAATTAATGTTATTTGATATGCCGGTCATAGGTTTTAGATTAATTCCAAAAAATAAGTACACTTCTTGAAAATGGGTAAACATTAGCTCAAGAATAAACTTTCTCTATACATTTGCATCCAAATTATCAAATTTGTATTTATTTCTGGATTCTAAAGTGTGTATGACCTATCTTCTAATTGTTTTCTCTCTAGCTGATTTGGCGGCTTCCCTGAGAGACCGGACAGGCACCGCTGTTTGGCCGGAAGCGGAAAGTGACGTATAAAACAAAGACCGCTCCCCGGATATTGACCCGGGCCAATATTTGTTGGCGATTATCAGTGACTAGTGCGACTCTCAGGCCGCCGCCCACGACAACACACATCACACCTCCGTATCTCCCTTGTCTCTTGACATGTCCATGCTTGCTTAGGTACCGACCACAGTTTTGTGACTATATGGGCCTGTGGTACCAGACATAGACAGTTATTGATATTCTAATAGTTTACGTGCAATTTATCCCACCTTGTTGCTATGGTTGTATACGAATCTGATAATCTGTTTGTAGTTTTAAACTACTGAACTACAGAATCATTGTGATGGTATCTTAAAAAAGAAGGATATCTTATAAGAAGGATATCTTATAAGGCATCTTAAAAGAAGGATATCTTATATATAATTGGAATGTGTACATCACAGATAAAAGAAACCCAAAAGCACAGGCCTCGCGGTCCTGATCCTGAGTATCTTTACTCGGGTACTGATTAATGAAGCTCTCACTAGCCGCGTAGTTCGACATAGTTGCACTGTTGCCGCGGTCCTTTTATAGTATGTTCAAGCTGGATGTAACATCTGCGCTGCCTCTCTCCGTCCTGATCCTGATTATCTTTCCTCGGGTACTGGTTTTTGAAGCTCCCACTCACCGCATTGCTCCACACAGTTGCACTGTTCCCGCGGTCCTTGTATAATCGTTGCAGCCGGATGTAACATCAGCGCTGCCTCTCTCTGTCCTGATCATCTTTACTCGGGTTCGGGTAATTGAAGCTCCCACTCACCTCATTGCTCCACACAGTTACACTGTTCCCGCGGTCCTTATATAGTCTGTTGGAGCCGGATGTAACATCAGCGCTGCCTCTCCCCGCTCTGATCCTGATCAGCTTTACTCAGGTTCGAGTTAATGAAGCTCTCACTCACCGTAATGCTCCTCACAGATGCACTGTTCCCGCGGTCCGTGTATAGTCTGTTGGAGCCGGATGTAACATCAGCGCTGCCTCTCTCCGCTCTGATCCTGATCAGCTTTACTCAGGTTCGAGTTAATGAAGCTCTCACTCACTGTAGTGTTCCTCACAGATGCACTGTTCCCGCGGTCCTTGTATAGTCTGTTGGAGCTGGATTTAACATCAGCGCTGTCTCTCTCCGCTCTGATCCTGATCAGCTGTACTAGGGTTCGGATTAATGAAGCTCCCACCCACCGTATTGCTCCTCACAGATGCACTGTTCCCGCAGTCCTTGCATAATCTGTTGGAGCCGGATGTAACATCAGCGCTGCCTCTCTCCGCTCTGATCCTGATCAGCTGTACTCGGGTTCGGGTTAGTGAAGCTCCCAGTCACTGCATTGCTCCACACAGTTGTACTGTTCCCGCAGTCCTTGCATAATCTGTTGGAGCTGGATGTAAAATCAGCGCTGTCTCTCTCCGCTCTGATCCTGATCAGCTGTACTAGGGTTCGGATTAATGAAGCTCCCACTCACCGTATTGCTCCTCACAGATGCACTGTTCCCGCGGTCCTTGTATAGTCTGTTGGAGCCGGATGTAACATCAGCGCTGCCTCTCTCCGCTCTGATCCTGATCAGCTTTTCTCGGGTTTGGGTTAGTGAAGCTCCCAGTCACTGTATTGCTCCACACAGTTGCACTGTTCCCGCAGTCCTTGCATAATCTGTTGGAGCTGGATGTAACATCAGCGCTGTCTCTCTCCGCTCTGATCCTGATCAGCTGTACTAGGGTTCGGATTAATGAAGCTCCCACTCACCGTATTGCTCCTCACAGATGCACTGTTCCCGCAGTCTTTGTATAGCTGTTGGAGCTGGATGTAACATCAGCGCTGTCTCTCTCCGCTCTGATCCTGATCAGCTGTACTAGGGTTCGGATTAATGAAGCTCCCACTCACCGTATTGCTCCTCACAGATGCACTGTTCCCGCGGTCCTTGTATAGTCTGTTGGAGCTGGATGTAACATCAGCGCTGTCTCTCTCCGCTCTGATCCTGATCAGCTTTTCTCGGGTTCGGATTAATGAAGCTCCCACTCACCGTATTGCTCCTCACAGATGCACTGTTCCCGCAGTCCTTGCATAATCTGTTGGAGCCGGATGTAACATCAGCGCTGCCTCTCTCCGCTCTGATCCTGATCAGCTTTTCTCGGGTTCGGGTTAGTGAAGCTCCCACTCACCGTATTGCTCCTCACAGATGCACTGTTCCCGCAGTCCTTGCATAATCTGTTGGAGCCGGATGTAACATCAGCGCTGTCTCTCTCCGCTCTGTTCCTGATCAGCTGTACTAGGGTTCGGATTAATGAAGCTTCCACTCACCGTATTGCTCCTCACAGTTAGACTGTTCCCGCAGTCCTTGCATAATCTGTTGGAGCCGGATGTAACATCATCGCTGCCTCTCTCCGCTCTGATCCTGATCAGCTGTACTAGGGTTCGGATTAATGAAGCTTCCACTCACCGTATTGCTCCTCACAGTTGCACTGTTCCCGCAGTCCTTGCATAATCTGTTGGAGCTGGATGTAACATCAGCGCTGTCTCTCTCCGCTCTGATCCTGATCAGCTGTACTAGGGTTCGGATTAATGAAGCTCCCACTCACCGTATTGCTCCTCACAGTTGCACTGTTCCCGCAGTCCTTGCATAATCTGTTGGAGCCGGATGTAACATCAGCGCTGCCTCTCTCCGCTCTGATCCTGATCAGCTGTACTCGGGTTCGGGATAGTGAAGCTCCCAGTCACTGCATTGCTCCACACAGTTGCACTGTTCCCGCAGTCCTTGCATAATCTGTTGGAGCTGGATGTAAAATCAGCGCTGTCTCTCTCCGCTCTGATCCTGATCAGCTGTACTAGGGTTCGGATTAATGAAGCTCCCACTCACCGTATTGCTCCTCACAGATGCACTGTTCCCGCGGTCCTTGTATAGTCTGTTGGAGCCGGATGTAACATCAGCGCTGCCTCTCTCCGCTCTGATCCTGATCAGCTTTTCTCGGGTTCGGGTTAGTGAAGCTCCCAGTCACTGTATTGCTCCACACAGTTGCACTGTTCCCGCAGTCCTTGCATAATCTGTTGGAGCTGGATGTAACATCAGCGCTGTCTCTCTCCGCTCTGATCCTGATCAGCTGTACTAGGGTTCGGATTAATGAAGCTCCCACTCACCGTATTGCTCCTCACAGATGCACTGTTCCCGCAGTCTTTGTATAGCTGTTGGAGCTGGATGTAACATCAGCGCTGTCTCTCTCCGCTCTGATCCTGTTCAGCTGTACTAGGGTTCGGATTAATGAAGCTCCCACTCACCGTATTGCTCCTCACAGATGCACTGTTCCCGCGGTCCTTGTATAGTCTGTTGGAGCTGGATGTAACATCAGCGCTGTCTCTCTCCGCTCTGATCCTGATCAGCTTTTCTCGGGTTCGGATTAATGAAGCTCCCACTCACCGTATTGCTCCTCACAGATGCACTGTTCCCGCAGTCCTTGCATAATCTGTTGGAGCCGGATGTAACATCAGCGCTGCCTCTCTCCGCTCTGATCCTGATCAGCTTTTCTCGGGTTCGGGTTAGTGAAGCTCCCACTCACCGTATTGCTCCTCACAGATGCACTGTTCCCGCAGTCCTTGCATAATCTGTTGGAGCCGGATGTAACATCAGCGCTGTCTCTCTCCGCTCTGTTCCTGATCAGCTGTACTAGGGTTCGGATTAATGAAGCTTCCACTCACCGTATTGCTCCTCACAGTTAGACTGTTCCCGCAGTCCTTGCATAATCTGTTGGAGCCGGATGTAACATCATCGCTGCCTCTCTCCGCTCTGATCCTGATCAGCTGTACTAGGGTTCGGATTAATGAAGCTTCCACTCACCGTATTGCTCCTCACAGTTGCACTGTTCCCGCAGTCCTTGCATAATCTGTTGGAGCTGGATGTAACATCAGCGCTGTCTCTCTCCGCTCTGATCCTGATCAGCTGTACTAGGGTTCGGATTAATGAAGCTCCCACTCACCGTATTGCTCCTCACAGTTGCACTGTTCCCGCAGTCCTTGCATAATCTGTTGGAGCCGGATGTAACATCAGCGCTGCCTCTCTCCGCTCTGATCCTGATCAGCTGTACTCGGGTTCGGGTTAGTGAAGCTCCCAGTCACTGCATTGCTCCACACAGTTGCACTGTTCCCGCAGTCCTTGCATAATCTGTTGGAGCTGGATGTAAAATCAGCGCTGTCTCTCTCCGCTCTGATCCTGATCAGCTGTACTAGGGTTCGGATTAATGAAGCTCCCACTCACCGTATTGCTCCTCACAGATGCACTGTTCCCGCGGTCCTTGTATAGTCTGTTGGAGCCGGATGTAACATCAGCGCTGCCTCTCTCCGCTCTGATCCTGATCAGCTTTTCTCGGGTTCGGGTTAGTGAAGCTCCCAGTCACTGTATTGCTCCACACAGTTGCACTGTTCCCGCAGTCCTTGCATAATCTGTTGGAGCTGGATGTAACATCAGCGCTGTCTCTCTCCGCTCTGATCCTGATCAGCTGTACTAGGGTTCGGATTAATGAAGCTCCCACTCACCGTATTGCTCCTCACAGATGCACTGTTCCCGCAGTCTTTGTATAGCTGTTGGAGCTGGATGTAACATCAGCGCTGTCTCTCTCCGCTCTGATCCTGTTCAGCTGTACTAGGGTTCGGATTAATGAAGCTCCCACTCACCGTATTGCTCCTCACAGATGCACTGTTCCCGCGGTCCTTGTATAGTCTGTTGGAGCTGGATGTAACATCAGCGCTGTCTCTCTCCGCTCTGATCCTGATCAGCTTTTCTCGGGTTCGGATTAATGAAGCTCCCACTCACCGTATTGCTCCTCACAGATGCACTGTTCCCGCAGTCCTTGCATAATCTGTTGGAGCCGGATGTAACATCAGCGCTGCCTCTCTCCGCTCTGATCCTGATCAGCTTTTCTCGGGTTCGGGTTAGTGAAGCTCCCACTCACCGTATTGCTCCTCACAGATGCACTGTTCCCGCAGTCCTTGCATAATCTGTTGGAGCTGGATGTAACATCAGCGCTGTCTCTCTCCGCTCTGATCCTGATCAGCTGTACTAGGGTTCGGATTAATGAAGCTCCCACTCACCGTATTGCTCCTCACAGTTGCACTGTTCCCGCAGTCCTTGCATAATCTGTTGGAGCCGGATGTAACATCATCGCTGCCTCTCTCCGCTCTGATCCTGATCAGCTGTACTATGGTTCGGATTAATGAAGCTCCCACTCACCGTATTGCTCCTCACAGATGCACTGTTCCCGCAGTCTTTGTATAGCTGTTGGAGCTGGATGTAACATCAGCGCTGTCTCTCTCCGCTCTGATCCTGATCAGCTGTACTAGGGTTCGGATTAATGAAGCTCCCACTCACCGTATTGATCCTCACAGATGCACTGTTCCCGCGGTCCTTGTATAGTCTGTTGGAGCTGGATGTAACATCAGCGCTGTCTCTCTCCGCTCTGATCCTGATCAGCTTTTCTCGGGTTCGGATTAATGAAGCTCCCACTCACCGTATTGCTCCTCACAGATGCACTGTTCCCGCAGTCCTTGCATAATCTGTTGGAGCCGGATGTAACATCAGCGCTGCCTCTCTCCGCTCTGATCCTGATCAGCTTTTCTCGGGTTCGGGTTAGTGAAGCTCCCACTCACCGTATTGCTCCTCACAGATGCACTGTTCCCGCAGTCCTTGCATAATCTGTTGGAGCCGGATGTAACATCAGCGCTGTCTCTCTCCGCTCTGTTCCTGATCAGCTGTACTAGGGTTCGGATTAATGAAGCTTCCACTCACCGTATTGCTCCTCACAGTTGCACTGTTCCCGCAGTCCTTGCTTAATCTGTCGGAGCCGGATGTAACATCATCGCTGCCTCTCTCCGCTCTGATCCTGATCAGCTGTACTAGGGTTCGGATTAATGAAGCTCCCACTCACCGTATTGCTCCTCACAGTTGCACTGTTCCCGCAGTCCTTGCATAATCTGTTGGAGCCGGATGTAACATCATCGCTGCCTCTCTCCGCTCTGATCCTGATCAGCTGTACTAGGGTTCGGATTAATGAAGCTTCCACTCACCGTATTGCTCCTCACAGTTGCACTGTTCCCGCAGTCCTTGCATAAACTGTTGGAGCCGGATGTAACATCAGCGCTGCCTCTCTCCGCTCTGATCCTGATCAGCTGTACTCGGGTTCGGGTTAATGAAGCTCCCACTCAACGCATTGTTCCCTCTTTCACTCCCACACGCGCCATTCCAGTCAGTCAACACTCGCCAAACAATACTAATTTTGATTCAATGTTATTAGGCGATAAGCCAAAGAAATGAATTGCGTGAACCTTATTTTGTCACCAGTATGGAGTTCATTTATTTTGCTTGTAAAACTACCTACTAGCTAGAGAGTGTTTTAATTTGTCCATTTTTTACTATTCTTTCTTATTTTGCTATTTTTATGTTTTTAAACGGAATGATACAACTCGGATTCACAATATTAGTGTTGGTCTAAGGATATTTAAATGTTGCAATAGGCAACTCCCCTAAACATTTGATTAACAGAGGGGATGTTTATCTCGAGAAATTGTAGAAGTTCTACAATTGGAGGATATCAAATTTATTGCAACTTAACCAACAACAAATGATTATGGCATAACATTATGCTTCAACATCAAAATAAATGCAAGAATGTTCATTTTCTGTTACACTACTCTATCACGTTACAGAAGGTGAAGAAAAGGACGAACATCATTGCAGAATAAGATGGTATTAATTAATTAAGCAAAGAACAATATTCTATATTTCAAAAAAAATAATGAATTGTATGACTAAACCCTGATTCTTGAACATAAAACTTTTAACAGGATCAAATGTGGTAAATATGGGGAGATCATGTAGCCACTACAAATTTAACCTCTGAATAATTTGTTACGCTAATTTTATATATGATAGTCATCCAAATTTAGATGCAATACGCCTCATATGAATTACGAAACAAGGGTTTTAAACGGACATTCGTCAGCTCAATACCAAACATCAATTGGAAGACTTAAAACTTTGCCCTTTTGTAAATTTCCAAAACATTTATCGTAATTTCTAACTATTTTGACTTATCTGGAATTGCAACCAAGACATCGTTGAGATGTATCTTACCTTTAGGCCCAAAGGTGGTTAGAAGAGTTTTTAGGTACTGCAGTATGTTAACTACTCTCCGAACTTGACAACTCAAAGGATCCTATCACATAAGCGCTCTTCTGAACCCAACCTTATTCTCTCAATTCTGAACAAAGTGGTCTTAAGGATTGATTCAATACACAAAGAAACTTTCCAGATCACCCCCATTCCGCGCAATCTGACTGATCATGTCCCTTCAGAGCTATTTCACCTCATCTCTAAAGTCCTTCAACCCCTCAGATATATTCTTACAGGCACGTATGAATGCTAGTATGCTACATCCCTTATATAAATTCCTCGACCCGGCAGAGGAGTGGCGCCCGGCGACGCGGTCACAATAGTCATTGTGCGATCGCGCCTCCTCCGCCATTATGTCCTAAATCAGCGGTTGCCGCGTGCGCCACTTTTGAATAACAAAGAGGCAATCAACCGTTCGGCGCTTCAAAGAGAAGCGTTGTCGAAGGACGATGTCGGGGTCCAGGGTACATGGGCGTTGCGTCCGCGTAGAATCTACTTATGCGGAGTTTAAATAGAGATACTATATTGGGAATTTTCGTATAATCCGTCGTCAAGGAAGGTAGTGGGGGTTCCAGTCCTGCCTCTCCCATAAGACAACTTAAAAAGCTCTCAACAATTATCCGAACTCGATGATTCATGGTTAATTTTAAAGAGCAATAAAACAACTGTTGGCGATTTTATTGAGCAGAATGTCGATATCACAAAAAATCGTAATATTAAGCATTTTGGAATTGTTTTGAATGATTATTATTTTTCTCAATGAAATCGCTAGGTATTTTTCTTGCTCTTTAAAGTGAGCCGTAAAACAATAGCGATATCAAATTTTCCGTTGAGGAGGGATGGGATTTGAAAGTTAACATTGCTCTTATGGGGGAAGCAAGTAGAAACGCGAAGGGTTTTGTGACTGAAGCCTCCTCTTATTAAGTGGGTTAGGCGGACAAATTAGGCGAGTACGCTTCGCGTGAAAGGAAAAGGGAGTAGCGTGGATAAATACGAGAGAAGACATTCGCTCGCGTTACAGTTGCAAATGCAGAAGCGATTTCAACCGCTTTGTCGAAAATCTGTGCTATATAAAAAAACAATAGTGGACAAATACTTACTACTTACTACTTGGGAATTGTTGGTAAACTAAATGACTTGTAATAAATAGTTCAAGTAAACATCACAGGACATGTCACATAGGTCGATTAAACTGATTGTTCGATCATAAAATGTTTACACTCGATGCCAGGATATTCTCCTGATACACCACAGAGACAACACTAAGAATATATTCTAGTGGAGTATATATTAATGTGTGGATAGAAATATTAAACATTCTCAACCGTCTACATGATAAGAAAGAGTCCATTGTCAAAACCTCTTGGATAAGAGATGGGAGTCAACTACTCTTATCCAATGTCCAATTTATTAAATGCAATATACTCAAAAACTAAAGGTGTTAATAGTCGAATTTGATTGTGTTAATGCGAAAGATGATATTATATTAACCTTATTGAATAAATAGTTCAAAATATACATTATGAAAAAGTATATGTTTAGGTTGAATGTAGCGATATACGGTGTGAAAATATATGATTAAATTTGGTTTATTATTCCAACATTGTAGCTCCAATCAGAGTTAAGAAAAAGTAAGTAAACGTTCTAGTTTTTATCATTTAAACTTATAACATTGTTTTTATTTATTAAAGTTGTGTTACAGGGGCTATGTAACAAACGTATTCCGTTTTACTTGATCTTATACATTCCTATTTCAAATAGTTTAACAAGCGGTAAATGTATCCTTGTATTTAAAACGCAAAAAATAATTCTTTGGATAGTTTATCATATGAGACTCTCGATGGCCTGAACTATACGTGGTTCGCACTAGATGACGGATAAATGGTCCAGTATTTTAAAGTTTTCTATTTATTTTGAATATCTGTTCGTTAAATTGTAAAAAAACAAGAATTATGTCGTTTAACATGGGGTAAAATTGCAATTGTTAGCAGTTTTTTAGACAGTTCGAGTGGGGCTTCCTTAGCACCAGTTTAAATGCGGTTTTGGTTTGTACTAAATGATAGATGAACATGTTCCTATATTTGCCGGTTCGCTTTTGAAATTGACCCAAAACTTACAATATTTATACTGAAGAGGTAATTGCAATACGGTACTTCATACTTTATGATACAAACAAACACAGAAACTCAAGCAGTGTCTTATTATTTTGGACTACAAAAGTGTGCTACTCAACATTTTTAGTACAATGGTATATTTTTGTTCATCGCCTACAACACAGCAATTAAAAATTAAATATCTTGAGCTTCAGTCAGCAGGGTACGATATAGTTTTCATATGGATAACCTCTAATATTGGAATAAAGGGGAGTGGAAGTGTAAAATAACAGCCATAAATGCCAGTACTATACAAAACATCTACTCTCCTACGGTTGTTTATTTTAAAAGCCTAATTAGATCAAATGCAAATAAGGTTTGGGAAGAGTGGATCTTCACATCGAAAATTGAGGGAAACAGTTCAATCAAACCAAAAGATACTGCTTATTCAACCCCTTGGATTTTACCTTTCACGAGAAATAGACAATTTCTCGTGAATTTGAAAATGAAGAGGAATTTCCAACTAATATGATGAACTTCCTGAATTACTTGAAAGTTTAAATTTTAGACTATTTTTTTAACTGTAAGGGAAATGTATAAAAGTAGATTTACATGTTAGGGTTTGATTTTTAGCGAATTTCCCCTATGGGGAAGAAGCTATTACCGTAGCTGGAATGGAAAGACTTAAGCCCAAGACCATGATAACTTTTCATTTTGAGGTATATATATATATATGTATACTCTCGTAAAAAAAGACTGATCTTAATGAAATTTGGCAAAAATGTGTAAAGCGCCATTTATTTGAACGAGTTCGAAAACCAGACGAATCGCAGCATCCGAAGGGGAGTTTTGGGGGGGTTTTGTACCCCAAAAATGGGTTTTTTGGGGTTTTCACATGTAATTTTTATTTTGATAAAATTTTCTTTACATTCGGCTTAAACAATTTGTATTTTAATCATTGCTCTACTGAGCAATCATTTCATTTGGTTACTGAGATATTGAAAGTACTAAACAGTACGTTGTCCAATGTTATTCTTATGGAAAAAAATAAAAAAAATATACCTCGATTATTTAAGAACATAAACTGACGAAACTTGGGATATATGTGGATTCATCTGGTTGTGGTTTATTGTTGTTTGCACAACAACTAATTTTTCGCATATGGTTCCCGTAGCAGCAATCCTAGGTAATCAGTCCCCATCTTATTCTTATGGAGAATAATTAAAATGTTATAAATCGCTTATTTATGAATGTATATGGATGAAACTTGGTTTGTCACTTCACTTAGATGAGTTCTATTGATATTTGCATAAAAACCTATATTTTGTGTTTCTTGTCGCAGCAAACCTGCATACTCATCTCCAATGTTATTCTTAAGGAGAATAATTAATATTTTAAGTACCGGAATCGCTTGTTTGTGAATACATTTCTTATGAATCCTGGTAAGTGGCTTAATGTGTATATATTCATTGGAAATTCGCTGAGTATGCAGGTTTGCTGCGGTGGGAGTATTTGTACTAGTATGTAAAATTGTACGTTTGTAATGGGCTTGAAATTCGACTCAGGCCGTAATAAATAATATAATTGTTGAGACTTACACTGGACTGATTTACATGTGGGTTGGACTTGCTAAATCTCTCGGCTTTGCAGACTTTGCATACTTTTATTATGTTTCTTCATTACAACTACATTTAAACAATTCGATTTCAAAATTTGATTTTGTATTACCTTAATAAGATGATCCAGCCGGGATCCAGTCACCGGCTTTTATCTGTTTCTCCTAAAATTTTGATTATATTTCTCAAAACCGATAAATGAAAGTTATAAAAAAAACACGTAGTTTAAGAGAAACATTAATAGTGGGTACAAAATAACAAACACTCTTATGTATTATGAGTTTAATGCATTTGAAAGTAGTACGAGTAAGTTTAAAATTACACTTACCCAGACCTGTGTTCGGTTACGAGCAATTGGCGTTCTATTATAATTTATTTATTTGATTTTTCTATCCATTATAAACTGAATAGTTTTAAATGTAACTATTTTTAATTCACTTATATTCTTTAGACTAATAAAGTAATCCTAATTTGCTATACTTAAGTATATACAATTCCGTTCTATGTTATTGAAGATGTGCGTTTCCAAAGTTTAAATTTGTTTGCGGAAAATGTTATACGTTAAATTATTGAACTTTATGCAAGGGCTTCAAACATTTTATTTGTGTTGCCTGGTCTGTTTGAAATATGGTTAGGTGGCAAGTGAGCTACGAGCATAAATACAATTTGGAATCGTGTTCGTGATCGTCAGCTTTGCGCCGACCTTCAGTTGGAATATTTAAGCTGAGCCCCCGGCCTTACATTAGTCAGGGGTCCACAGGGATAGGTTCCTAACTATAGCATGTGTTCCTGGGTTCCGAATGTATGCTCAAAGAACATAACAATAAGCTTGGCTAGCGAAAACTTCGAGTATGACTTAGTAAAAACACATTGATATAATCTCTATAGTAGAACTCTTACATCAAGTAGGCCTATTGTTTGATCTACGAGTGGTTGTAATTTAAAATCACACTCATACATTGTAATTTTTACTTTCTCCCCCTTGTTTATAGTATATGGAGAAAGTATTGTTTTCGTCAACATTTAAGAATTTGAGTTGTTAGTGGAAATATTCGTTTTGGTGCTCCCTGAACCCAAAAAAGTGATTTTTACGTGATGTCTGTGTGTCTGTCTGTCTGTCGGTATGGATGTGTACAGAGCTAGAGCCCTAACCAATGGTCCAATTTTTATGAAATTTGGAATGTAGGTACTAATCCACGATATCTCCAGGTGTTTTTTTTCATTTTTTGGAATTTTTTATTTTTAAGGATAATTGTCCCCCAAAAACCGCCAAAAAACATGAAAATCAAGATTTCTCAAAAACGGCTCTAACAATTTTGATTAAACTTTAGTCGTGTGTAGAAATTTAGTTTTCCAACAAAATGACACCAACCGCATTTCTGTAAAAATTCGGGTTCAGAAATTACAGAACTTAAAATATCAAAAATTCAGTTTTTTGGATTTTTTATAAAAAAAATTAATAATACGAATGTTACGAATGTGCCGGTTTAATTCACCATTAAAAAGAGCTCAAAAAACTAAATAATTTAGTATTTTGAATTACTATTCTACGATTACTGGTTGCGGAGAAAATTTAAATTATAATTTTGCTGTAAACGCAGTACGTTGTCAAATGTTATTCTATGGGGAATACAAAAATTACTATTTCTCTCTTATTTATTGATCAATTTCGTTCAAAACTGATATGCTTACCAAGTTAGCATTGACCATCAGAGGAAATTCGAAATATGTTGCCCCTTAATAACCCTGAGGGGAGGAATATGGGGATTTCCCCTCTTAAAACCACGTGTGTGTAGCGATGGATTCTGTAGTGCCTCCTAAACAGGGATTTGGGTGGATATTTTTGAAAACAACTTGTTTACACGACTTTCTGTACATCCGACCGTGCTTTGTATTCTATATTTAGTAAATAAAAAGTGATTTATTCATTAAAGTTGAGAAAACACGTTATGTATTTATTTTTAGTTTAACTGTTATTAAAATAGTATGAAGGAAGTATTTCCATATAACTAACTGTAACCTTGATTTAGATATCAATTTGATTACTTTTTTAATTTCGAAAAATTTATAAAAGTTTCAGTATATACTGGAGTGCGCTAGATTAATAGCGCAGCGTAACGCTACGCCATACCCCCTCCCCCAATTAAGTGTGTTACGTAATATGTGCATGGACCCTAATGAAGAATTATATTGGCGCCAATATTTCAGTGGTTGACAACTTACCATAATTTACGTATACGATAAATACACGATAAATCACGACATATTACACGAACACAAACAAAAATTAACGAATAAAAACGTCACATTATTGCTGGTTGCAAAACTCATATCCATATACTTACTGTATGCCCTACTCTACCGATTGGTATGGTATGGATACATAGGTGTTTGCGTACGACAATACGTTGATGTTTTTACTTGTTAAATGTCGTTGTGTGCGTGTTATGTGTCTAAGAACTTTATCGTGAGTATGTGAGCGTTTCCAACCACTTAAAATGGGTCTGCAATGTAGTTCTTCGATACCTAATTAGGACGATAATGAGAATTCAGTGATAAACTGAAACACGTTTTATGCAAAGAAATCTGCAGAAAATTGCTTTTAAAGGCCATTTAAATAAATAAAATGATATTTTATTTAGAGCACTTTTCACTAACATTACATAGTTTTCAAAACAACTCGAGTCACATAAAATTTTTTACACAAAGCTATTTACAATAAAAATTATCTAATAATATTACATAATGTTATATGACTCAAAACTAACAAAATTGACTGATCAAAAACAAAATATTTTAAATCTGTCCACTTAATAACGCATTTTGCAATCTTTTTTAAAAGTCATTTGACTGACCAATTCATGGCCGATACTGGACGACAGAGAGTTATGGAGCTTTGGGGCAAAATAAGAAAACCCTTTACGAGCGGACTCACAGCGCACACGAGGCATCTCAAGCATGTTGTCCTGCCTGGTACACCGGGAACGCATTTCGGAACGGGTTCTGAACCTCTCTCTCAAATATTGCCGTCTCTCCTCAGTCAGAACTACGAACGAGACAAGAAGTGCGGAGAAAGCATAAGTCAGCCATCGGCAATAAAAAGCACGATTGGAGGAGCCATTGGTTTTCCACTCAAGTGAAATGTGGTCAAATTTCCTCAGTCCACAAACGTACCTGACACACATGTTCTGCACTCTCTGCAACTGGTCCATGTCACCTAGTGATACAACGTTGCCATATACCGGAAGACAATACTCAAGTATAGAGAGCACCAAAGTCTGCACAAGCCGAAGCTTAGCAGGTGCGGGGAACAAGTGCCGATGCATGTACAACATTCTCAAACGGGTTATAGCTCTCTGACATACAATGCTTACATGTCCAGAGAAGGAAAGTCTGGCATCAAATTGAAGTCCAAGAAGTTTGGAAGAGTTACACTCGTTCAGTAGAACACCACCGAGGTACACGCCAGACAAGGGTGTGAATTTCAGAATCTTGCCAGCCGGGAATGTCAAAAAATAGCACTTGTTCTTGTTCATTCGGATACCATGGCTTAAAGACCAACCATAAATGGCATCCAGATCAGAATTGAGATTGGAAACAGCCCGGCCAACTTGGTCATTGTCGTACTGAAGAGCCAGCTGGGCATCATCAGCGTACGAGTACAACTGGCAATGATGCAAATCCTCCCTATGGTGGCAGAAAATAAAGTAAACAAGACAGGCCCAAGACAGCTACCCTGTGGCACTCCTAATGATTTTTTTCAGAGAGGCAGACACATCAGAGCCCACTTTGGTCTTTTGGCTCCTTCCATCTAAATAGGAATGAAACCAAGAAGCTACCCGATGATCAAATCTGTAAAACTTCATCATGGCTAACAGCAAGTTGTGATCAATGGAGTCAAAAGCCTGAGAAAAATCCAGCATTGCAACGGTAGAGCACCTTCCAGCGTATTTAGCTTTAAGGAGGTCATCGCAGATTAGCAGCAGAGCTGTTGTGGTGCTGAACCCCTTCCGAAAACCAGACTGTGTAGCTGGAATTATTGACTCCAACTGCAAGAATTACACCAGTTGAGAGACCACCATTGTCTCTAAGACCTCAGAGAGGGATGGTAACACGGAGATAGACCGGAGATCAGCCACCGATAAGGGCGTTTTGACCTTAGGAAGAGGGATAACAATCGCTTCCTTCCAAGCATTAGGAAACACTCCAGTGGCCAGCGAAACATTCAACAGGTGAGTGATAGCCCCAACACAGTAAAGACCTACCATTTTAATAATGTTGATCGTGATACCATCAGTACCAACTGCGCCTGAAGTTATCTTATTGATGCCAGCTTTTACCTCTCTTTCTGTCACATGGCCAAAGCTAAACATATTTTTGACATTCCCAGAAAAACTCGTAAGATAATAATCAAGATAATCAAATTGGCCCTGACAACCAGTACCCATCTTAGAAAAATGTGTGTTAATTCATCAGGTTTTTAAAGAAATGAAGGAAGCTCATCATCATTTTCATTGGTCGCACCGCTTTTCTTAACTTTAGCCCAGAATTCTTTAGAATTTGTGCATCCTGCCAGTTCATTTCGAAAGTAAATTTGTTTGGCTTTTCTAATCGCACTGTTCAGGGTGTTTCTAGCTTTGCAGTACTGGTCCTTGTTGCTGTCACTTTTAGAAGTCAGCAATTTTTGCTTCCAATAATTTGTTTCCTTAGTGAGGTTAATAATGACTTCATTTCTCCAAGGAGCTTTGTTTCTAGTGACTCTTTTTCTAACTAATGGAGCATTCTGATTCAATATTTCCAATGCATCCGAGTTTATAAAGCTGCTAACCATTTCGTTAGCATCATTCATATCTTTAACAGTGTTCCACTGGACGTTGGCAGCGTACTTAATCATTTATTCTGTACAACATTTACAGAAGCAATTTAAAAAATCTGACTATATCTTGTTCTAGGTATAAGACGATACCTTATTATTATTTTATTTCTGCTTGTCTTTTGAAAATTGAGTACCATAGTCGCACTAGACACTGATTTTAGATAAAATTGGTGCATCATTAGGAAACAAAAATTATTTTTCATTGGGATTAAGTTTGTTAAATGACTATTGGACTATTTTACCAAAATTGTATGGAAAAGGGAAGTAGTGTTCTTCTATGGACAACACCATTGCTTGCAAGGTTCTAGATGTCGACAACACCGCCACCTAACACTAGATAAACCAATCGCCGCCTTTAAATTATTCCGATCAAACTTGTTTACTTGCAGGAACAAATTTTAACAACGACAAAGAATATCGCCTCCGTTGCTAATTAGTTTGAATTTATCAGGTAATGAATTTTTATCAACGTAGTTGGTTTGCCTCCTTGGATTAAATACCTCGTTTATTTCGAAATCAAAAAATCGAAATCTTATTTATTTCCACAACAAATTTAAAATACTAGACCAATTAAATACCCCCGTCGCAGCAAACCTGCATACTCAGCGAATTTCCAATGCATATATATGTATCTTAATACCACATAAAGCCACATACCAAGATTCATCAATATACATTCATAAACAAACGATTTATGACATTTTAATTATTCTACATAAGAATAACATGGCGGCTGAGTATGCAGGTTTGCTGAAGCAAGGAACACAAAAAATGGGGTTTTATACAAATATCAATATAACTCATGTAGGTAAAGCCACATACCAAATTTCATTAATTTATTTTCATAATTAAGGGAGATAACACGTTACTTATTCTCCATAAGAATAACATGGGGCTGAGTACGCAGGTTTGCTGCTACGGGAGCCTTTGGAAAAAAATTGTTTTTTGAGCAAATATCAATGGTCCACAACCAAATGAAGCCGTATACCAAGTTTCGTCAGTATACGTTCATAAATAAGCGAGATATAAAATTTTTCTTTTCCTCCATAAGAATAACATTAGACAACGTACTGTGTTTAGCACTTTTAATATCTCGGTAACCAATTGACGCAGAGAAATGATCAAAATACCAAATTGTGTGTTTTTTTAAGTTGAATCCAATGGAAAAAACTAAAATTTGACTATTTCAAAAATTATATGTAAAAAGCTCAAAAAACCCATTTTTGGGGTACAAAACCCCCCCAAAATACCTCTTTGGATGGAGCGATCTGGCTGGTTTTCGAACTTAAAGTCATAAATGTTGCTTTACACGTTTATACCAAATTTCATCAAAATCGGATAATTTTTACGAGAGTTATCGTGCTCACGGACACACACACATATATATATATATATATATATATATATATATATATATATATATATATACAGTTTCGAACGAATGGTGTTTTTGGGGTCTGGGGACCTCAAAACGAAAAGTTATCATGGTCCCGGGCCTAGGTCTTACCATGCCGACTACGGTAATAGCTTCTTCCCTATAGGGGAAATTCGCTAAAACAAACAAAGTTAGAATTTGTTCGACTTTAAAATTAACAAATTTAACTTTAACTTTCCTTCTTATTTAATAATACCCCCGTAGCAGCAAACCTGCGTACTCAGCGAATTTCCAATAGATATGAATGTCTTAATACTACATAAAGCCACTTACCAAGTTTCATAAAAATATATTCACAAATAAGCAATATATACAATTTTAATTATTCTCCATAAGAATAACATTGTGGCTGAGTACGCAGGTTTGCTGCAACAAGGAACACAAAAAATGGATTTTTATGCTAATATCAATATAACTCAACTAGGTGAAGTCATATACCAGATTTGATTAATTTATGTTCATAATTAAGGGAGACATGGCATTTAATTATTATCCATAAGAATAACATGGGGCTGAGTACGCAGGTTTGCTGCGACGGGTGCCTTTGGCAAAAAATAATTTTTTGAGCAAATATCAATATACCACAACCAGATGAAGCCATATACCAAGTTTTGTCAGTATACGTTCATAAATAAGCGAGATATAAAATTTGTCTTTTCCTCCATAAGAATAACATTAGACAACGTACTGTGTTTAGCACTTTCAATATCTCGGTAACAAATTGACGTAGAGAAATTATGAAAATACCAAATTGTGTGTTTTTTTAAGCTGAATCCAATGATAAAAACTAAAATTTGATTTTTTCAAAAGTTACATGTAAAAAATTCAAAAAACCCATTTTTGGGGTACAAAACCCCCCCAAAATACCCCTTCGGATAGAGCGATCTGGCTGGTTTTCGAACTTAAAGTCATAAATGTTGCTTTACATGTTTATACCAAATTTCATCAAAATCGGATCATTTTTACGAGAGTTATCGTGCTCACGGACACACACACACATATATATATATATATATATATATATATATATATATATATATATATATATATATATATATATATATATATATATACAGTTTCGAACGAATGGTGTTTTTGGGGTCTGGGGACCTCAAAATGAAAAGTTATCATGGTCCCGGGCCTAGGTCTTACCATGCCGACTACGGTAATAGCTTCTTCCCTATAGGGGAAATTCGCTAAAATGAGTACACACCATTTTTTCCAAATTTGTTTATCCATATTTCATTAATTATCATATAAATATCATTATAATAAATATTGCATTTAATTTAATTAAGTTGTATTGCATCTTTATATATAATGTACTTTTGAATATTAAGTAATAACCCTATTCGTCAATTTATTCATTCATAACGTTGTAGGTTACTTTTAACTCGATTTGTCTCCATCTCTGAAATTGTATAAAACGTCGTTATTTTATTTAATGACCTACGCACTGTTTTTATTGTAAACACTCATACTTCATACCTCTTGAATCACAACTTATCTAATTTTAAAAATTGTATCCGAGTACAAAATAAACAAAACAGCATCTATACTCTTGGATTTAAAGTAGAGGTAAAAGTGACAAGGTTGAAATTGCAAACTGTTAACGAATTGAAAAGTCAAGCTATTGATGAAACTCAGGATATTGTAATTCAATCTGTGCTTTAGATGGTATTTCGGACAGGCTGTCTAAAAAGTCGCCATTTTTCAACAATTCTGGGGGAAATACACTGAATCCTCTTTTGACATTGGACTTTACAGCATCTTACCCACTCCCCTTTCAGACCCGGAGGTTCTTGACACCCTGTGAGTAACATTCATTCTTACAAGAATTATAAGATAGGGCTGGACATCACGAAAATAACAAAGAGAATAAGACGGGCATATCTAATTATCTGAATGGCAATTCCCAATATTACCGTCATTTGCGTGGTAACATCATTTGCGCAACATCGAATCTTCCCTCCGTTCCTTTCTTCTCCGTCGCGACCCAGTCATCAGGAAGGCTAAAAGAAGTGTCCGTCCGTCATTTGCTTATCAGGAGCCATATTGTGAAATAAGTCGAGCAAAGAGAATTGAGGACTTGGGTAGAAGCGACACCGAGAAACTGAACGTCAACGAACGGCCTCGGTACTCGATACTGAACAAGATGCAGCGATGCAGCGGTGACCCTAGGGTCGTCCCTCCGCCCAGCGCCCAGCCTGCCAGACGGTAAGCACCGGCCGGGACTTGACTGACGAAACAAACGTGCTCAATGAGCTTCGCCCCGGGACTTCCCCAAACCAAATGAGTCAGTTACCGGCGCGGCGCGCGGCGCGGAGAGATGAGTAAGCACTGATTGTCTATGAGAAAGCCATTCTAATTGGCGGGAGAAGCGACGGTGTTGGTTGCCCGAGGGGGGGTCAGTCCCAGCCACGAGTGGGTGCATTCCCACGATACCGACAACCGACATGGCCGTCAATCTCCTGCGGGGAGCTCCTCCAACCTCCGACTCCAGATTGGCGTTGCACCGACGATTAAATTCCGCGTGTGGGACACGGTGGTGCTGCTTGGCTCGGGGCGCAACGCGTCTCAATCCGTGGGATGAGGCGGGTTTGGAATGTTGACAGATGGAACAGGAATAGACCTTAGCCACTTAGACGTCTCCCTTCCAAAAGTAACCCCAAAATGTCTACAAGGGTGGTTACAAGCCTCAAAAATGTCTACGAAGTAGAGGGGGGGGGGCAGAATTTAAAGGAAAAAATAGATGACATCTTAAAGTAATTGTGAGAAAAAGGGTTGCTAATTACCAGATTTAGTTCATATCAGTCCAATGTGTGTTTTATCAGTCGTTAGTGATGGAAAACGATGGCTTTTTGACACGATGTTACCAGTAGGTGTGCTTCTAGGGCATCCTTTGCCAATTAATGCATGTCTGTGACTGGCAACATAAACACGCCGGAAAAATAATCAAATGACGATTCTTTAATGGGGCTAGATCAATAGTAGGGGGCATTGGATGGTTCAAAACCAGCACAGGCGAAGTGAGGACGCGAGGACGCGAGGACGTCCCCCCCCCCCCCCCGATGACCTTGACCTTGACCCACAAGGTCACCCCCGAGGGCACCCCCCCCCCATGACGTCATCCCCCCCCCATGACACCCCCCCCCCATGACATCATCCCCCCCCCGGATGACCTTGACCTTGACCCACAAGGTCACCCCCGAGGGCACCCCCCCCCAATGACGTCATCCCCCCCCCATGACATCCCCCCCTCCCCCCCCCCGACCTTCCCCATAGCCAAGCTCGGACCCCCCCCCGGACCTTCCCCATAGCCAAGCTCGGACCCCCCCCTCCCCCCCCCCGTTTGCAACATTTTTCATGATGAGGAAAAACTTTCAAAAATTAATAACTAGCCTATTTACTCACCGATTCCCACGGGACTTTTTCCAGAATGTAGGCCTATCCCAGAGGAAGCGAATGACGTAAGAACCCCATAGATCCGCCATTAAACAAGGCCGCTATTAATTTTTAAACGCGTTTTCCTTATGGGATCTCAGCTGTTTACCGGCCGATTTTGATGAAATTTCACCACATGTAGGGCGGCGGCCTAAGTAAACCATCCCTTAAAGAAAATTGAGAATCCACCGTTAAACGGGCCCGCTATTAATTTTTAAACGCGTTTTCCTCATGAGATCTTGGCTGTTTACTCATCAGCGGTCTTCCAGACCCATCATGATGGTTCAAAACCAGCAAAGGCGCGGTGAGGATGCAAGCCCCCCCCCCCGTGAGCGACTCCGCGGAGTCACGTGTCAAGGCGCGTGCTAGGGCCTACGTGACCGCCCGGGGTTGTTTACTCATTAGCGACTTTCCCTCACTCCTCCGGCGAGGCCTCCTCCCGACCGGAGTGTTATTTATAAGCGCGTCCTCGAGGGTTTCATCAGTTTGTCTTTGGAGCTCTTACTGCGCGAACGAAGTATTGCCGTCTCCGAGATACACTTTACAACCTGTGCTTGTGCGACTGTGTGGAGTTTTCTCTTTGGATATCTTAAAATGTAAGTAACATTTAATTTATCTTTTCATCAGCCGATTTACCAATGCTCTAAATCCCAATTAGCTAAAATTAATATTTAATATTTTATATATCACAGTGGAAAATAAAATTTGGCTTTGCTTAGTAGAATTATAGACGAGATTAAAATCACCATGTGCGAGCGAAACAAAGATAAAGACGTGTAACAGTGTTAGGAATGTCATAGGAGCTATTCTTGTAATTTATTTCTGTCTACTATTAGAAGGGTACTGTTACCAAGCCCCGATGTACTGTATAGATACCCGATGTTGCAGATGGCTGTTCCTCGTATGTGTGAGGTCTGCGGTCGCTTCTTCGCTGGAACCCTGGCTCGTCACACGGCAGCCGCTCACAGGGACCGCCATTTCGACTGCAACGTCTGCGGGCGACGCTTCGGGCGAAGCGACAACCTGCGACGCCACCTCGCAGCAGTTCATCCTCCCACTCCTCACGATCAAGCGCCAGGTATGGTTTTAGGTTAAATAGGAAACCACCAGTAGATTTGTTAAGCACTTCTCCAATATCCTCATACACAGTTCCTCACCCTTGTATTACTGGACTCAAACTGGTGATTGAGATGAGGAAGAGGTCACCAGTCCTCTATGCAGTTCCTCACGATCAAGCGTTAGGCACGGTTTTTACGTTAAACAAGAAACCAGTACTAATGACTTGTTTTCGAGAGTAAACGGCTTTAGCCGAGTAAACAGATTCAAGTAGTAAACAAGGGGCTGCCAGCCTCCGTTCAGTTCCTCACCCTTGTATTACTGGACTCAAACTGGCGATTGAGATGAGGAAGAGGTCGCCAATCCTCTATGCAGTTCCTCACGATCAAGCGTTAGGCACGGTTTTTACGTTAAAAAGGAAACCAGTACTAATGGCTTGTTTTCGAGAGTAAACGGCTTTAGCCGAGTAAACAGATTCAAGTAGTAAACAAGGGGCTGTCAGCCTCCGTTCAGTTCCTCACCCTTGTATTACTGGGCTCAAACTGACGTTCGAGAGGAGGAAGAGGTCGCCAGGCCTCTATGCAATTCCTCACCCTTGTATATATTGGGCTCAAACTGGCGAACGAGGTGAGGAAGAGGTCGCCAGTTCCTCACCCTCGTGTTTATCGAGGTAACTAATAGAACTTGTTTTTCCTGTTCGCAGGCCGTCCATGCCCGTTATGCTCCGTCGCCCTGGCGAGCCCCGAGGATCTTCACCACCACATGGAAGCGGTCCACGGTGCGATCCCGTCAGCTTCGACCTCCTCCTCCGCAACGCCACCTGTCAGAGACCCACGGCCCGAGTGTAACGCGTGCGGGCGACGATTCGACCGCGAGGACCTGCTCCGGCGCCACGTGCAGCTGGTGCACGCCAACGGGGTCCGCTGTCCCGAGTGCGGCGCCCTTTTCCGCAGGGCCGCGTACCTCCAGCAGCACGTGGCAAGCGCTCACCGCGGCATGAGGTTCGCGTGCGCCTACTGCGACCGAGGCTTCACCCGGTGCTACAACCGGGACCAGCACGAGGCCCACAACTGCCCCATCGTGAGGAACCTCGTTGTGAACGAGATGCCGCACCTACCCGTCCTGTCACCCGAGCCCCGGCCCGGCCGCGAGCCCCAGCCTGGACCCAGCCGCGAGCCCCAGCCTGGACCCAGCCGCGAGCCCCAGCCTGGACCCAGCCGCGAGCCTCGACCCAGCCGCGAGCCCCAGCCCGGACCAAGCACGGCACCTGATGGGATGGTGGGTGGCGGACTACCCACGTTCCGCACCATTCAACGGGGTTTCCGCGGACGCCTCCTGACCTTCGGCCTGTCCCGGCCCATGGAGGACTTCTTGACCGTGGAGGACGCGCTGGTGCTGCTGTTCGACAGCGTCCTGGAACTGTTGGCTGACGTCAGGACCCGACACCCAAACACCAAGGTCAACATGTTCCTGGAGTGTGAATTCGCCAACGTTCACGGAGCCACCTGTCTGCGGGCTTTCAAGACGAAGAACGTGCCTCTCACCGCCGCGTCCAACTTGGAGGACTTCCTGTCAGCGTCCTTCCACAAGCTGGAGGAAGAGAAGGAGCAGTGCCTGCTAGTGGGCAGCGGGTGGAGCTATCTCCGGATACGCGACCTGGAGATTCGCGTCAATCTCTACACCCCGTTGGGAGAACGCGGAGCCCGGTTCGTCCAGCTTCCCAAGACCATCTGCGAGACGCGCGCCGTCATCAACGTGCACAACCTCGATGACATGTGCTTCGCGTATGCCATCCTAGCCAAGTTCGTCGCGCAACACCCGGAGAGGCCCACATCGTACACACCGGACGTCATGGCACGCTACGACTGGGTCGGCCTACGCTTCCCCGTAGCCGTGAAGGACATCAAAGTCTTTGAGAGGAGGAACCCCATCAGCGTCAATGTGTACGGGATCGAGCGCGCCATGGTGGGGAGACGCCCCGACGGATCGCCAAAGTTCCAGGACCGCGTGTTCCCGCTGAAGATCTGCAAGCGGGAGTTGGAGGATCACCGGGACTTGCTGTACGTGACCACCGGCGGGGACAGTCACTACGCCTACATCACAAACATGAGTAGGCTTGTGCGACACCAGCTGACGTCCCACGTCAACGCCATCCACGTGTGTAAGCGATGCTTCGCTTACTTTGACAACCGGCCTAACAAGCTGCAGCTGTCCGGTGCCGAGCGCCTGGAGGAGCACATGCGATACTGCACCGCCAAGGCCCCCCTCCGCTTGGACTTGTCAAAGAAGCAGCAGATCCGCTTCGCCCACCCCGAGTACACTAGGCGGGAGAGGTTCTGCATTTACGCGGACTTTGAGTGTGCTCTGCAACCCGTCGCCGCTGACCCTGCGGAAGCACCGCCCGGCACGAGGCCCCTGCAACTGCACGTCCCGTACGCCTTCGCCTATCAGATTGTGGACTCGCTCGGTTTGGAGGAGTTTGAGCCCCGCGTCTACTTCGGGGCTGACGCGTCCAAGGTCTTCATGGAGAGGCTGAAGATGGACGTGCTGGCGCTGTGGGAGTTCCTATTCAGCATGAGAGCTCTGCACCCTTCTCTGACCCGGCAGGAGATGGACGAGTACCTGGCAGCGACTCACTGCTACCTCTGCGGGAAGGAGTTCACGGACCAGGACGTTAAGGTGCGGGACCACAATCACGCCCCACCCTACGAGTTCCGAGGAGCCGCACACCGCTCGTGCAACCTCAGGTACCGGGAGCAGCGACACATCAACTGCTACTTCCACAACCTATCCAACTACGACGCCCACTTCGTAGTGCGCGAGCTGGCCATCGACCCCGGTGACGTGGACGTGTTGGCCCACACGGAGGAGCGGTACATCGCCTTTACCAAGCGATTCCACTTTGGTCAGCCTGGGGACAACCAACGTCAGAGCAGTTTCGCGGTGCGCTTCCTAGACACCTACAGGTTCCTGTCCATGAGCCTGGCCAACCTGGCGGCAGGACTTCCCACGGACAGGATGCGTGAGACGAGGAAGCGCTTCCCCGACGACCGGCTGTTCGACCTGGTGCGTAGGAAGGGCGTGTTCCCCTACGACTTCGTTACGTCCTACGACATGCTGTATAGGACCAGGGAGTTACCGCCCAAGGAGGCGTTCAGGAACTCCATGACCCTGGAGGACATCAAGGACGAGGAGTACGAGCACGCCCTCAACGTGTGGCGAGCCTTCGAGTGTCAGCACCTCAAGGACTACGCGGACAAGTACCTGCGATGCGACATCGCCCTGCTCACCGATGTCTTTGAGCAGTTCCGCGACACCTCGCTGGCAGAGTACGGGCTGGACCCCGCCCACTACTACACCCTGCCGTCCTACGCGTGGGACGTGATGCTCAAGACCTGCGGTGTGGAGCTGGACACGCTGCAGGACTTTGACATGTACCTGTTTGTGGAGCAGGGGATCCGAGGAGGCATCTCACAGGCCACCACCCGCTACGCCAAGGCCAACCACGACAGGTGCCCGGACTACCGCCCGGACGAGCCCACGCGCTTCCTCCTGTACCTGGACGCAAACAATCTGTACGGCTGGGCCATGTCCCAGTGCCTGCCGATCGGAGACTTCGAGTGGCTCAGCCGTGAGGAAATCCAGGCGTTGGACATTGCGGCGCTGGACGCAGAGGCCGATCGAGGCTACATCTTGGAGGTGGACCTCCACTACCCCGCGCGCCTACACGACCTGCACAAGGACCTTCCCTACTGCTGCGAGACGAAGCGTCCGCCAACAGGGAAGTTCCCCAAACTGTTGACGACCCTGGACGACAAGACGCACTACATCTGTCACTACAGGGTCTTGCAGCAGGCGCTGCAAAACGGGTTGGAGCTGGTCGCGGTACATCGGGCGATCTCCTTTCGCCAGTCGCGGTGGTTGGAACCGTACATCCTGATGAACACGGAGCTGCGGAAGAGGGCCAAGACGAAGTTTGAACAGGACTTCTTCAAGCTCATGAACAACGCGGTCTTTGGCAAGACCATTGAGAATGTACGGAAGCGCCTCAACGTGAAGCTGGTGTGCACCCCGGAGAAGTTTTCCAAGTACGTTGCCAGATCCAACTTCCTGGACCGGACGTACTACACGGAGGACGTGGCCCTGGTGCATCTGTCCAAGGTCAACATCGTGTTGGACAAGCCCGTCTACGTAGGCATGACAGTCCTGGAGCTGAGCAAGTGGCTCATGTACGAGTTCCTGCGCAAGATGAAGGAGCGCTACGGTGACCGCCTCACCGTGGACTATATGGACACGGACAGCTTCGTCTTTGACATCGTGTCCCAGGACGTCTATGCTGAGATGAAGGAACACCTGGACGACTTTGACACCAGCGGCTATCCGAGGTCTCACCCCTGCTACAGCCCCGTCAACGCCAAGGTCATTGGAAAGTTTAAGGACGAGTGCAACGGCCTGTCCTTATTCGAGTACCTCGGCCTGCGGTCCAAGCTGTACTTTATGGACATCGAGGACGCAGCGACAGGCGGCAGCAAGGCTCTCAAGCGGGCCAAGGGGGTGGCTAAGGGCGTTGTCAAGAACGTCCTCACCCCCGACGACTACAGAGAGTGCCTGTTTGAGGGGGTCCAAAAGCGCACCACCAACGTCCGCTTCCAGTCCCATTTACACCGGGTCTACACCGTGGAAGTGGACAAGCTGAGCCTCAGCCCGACTGATGACAAGCGGTGTGTCCTCCCCGACGGCATCCACACTCTGCCGTGGGGACACAAGGACGTCCCGCCGCTACCAGCCAGGAGAGGAGATCGACGGATGGAGGTGGATGGTGAGGAGGAGGAGGGGCAGCCCCAGGATGAAGACGAGGAAGAGGAATTCCCAGTTTAGTTTTAATATTAATTTTAAGAAAAATTTGTAAATAGTATTTGTAAGAAAATATAATAGCTTTATGTACAGCACGAACCTGAGTTGTTTATTTCCTCCCCTTTGCTCACTCAAAAGCCGGTAGGCTCAGAAAAACTAAAGTGAAAGGCGTTATGGGCCGTTTGGCCCGAGCCGTGCAGCTTAAAAAGCCCCCGCCAACCGGGAGCGGTTGGCGGCGCGTGTCGGGGGATGGCCCTGAAGGAGTTGCCCAGGAAGGAGTTGCTAAGTGGTTTGCTGACGCTCAAGGTTGCACCCTCGAATTACTCAGCGGTTTGCTGATGTCCGAGGGGTCTCGTGACGCGCCCTCTTTGGCGACCTTCACTGCCGCTTGGCGGGGGCTCAGCCAGTGACACGCGCCGCTGGTATATAAACCTGAGGTCCAGCCCCGCTGCCTCAGTTTTGCTAATTTTTTTAAATTTAGTAAGGAGAAAGGAGAAATGAAAACACAAGCTTTATCATTATGAGGCATGTATTGTACAGTAATAAGGTTACATACACATACTACAAAAACCTTACAAATTAGTTTTAAGCGAATATGGAGTGGAAGAGCCTGCGGACCAGAGCGTCGTTGGCGGCGGGAGCGGCAGGGTCGAAGAGCTGGACGTAGTCGCTGAGTGACGTGCGGAGAACAGCCCGGCAGTACAGGTAAGTGAGGCAGTAGTAGCCGCAAACAGAAGTATCGTAGCCCTGGAGTCGATACCTGTTGTAGACGTAGTGGCGGTGATGAGGATTGCACCTCAGGAACATTTGAAAGTCGGCCTGGTATGGCGGCCTTCCGTAGCTGTCCAGGTACTCGAGTCTGTCCTCTTCCGAGCAGTAAAACGCCACCCAGTGTTCGCCTCCCTCGGTGTGTGCTACCGTGTTGGACACGATGGCGGTGAGAGGCTTGACCGGCACGTCCGGTAGTTGGTCAGAGGCGTAGACCGCAACGTTCCTCAGTCCGGGGATCCTCACCAGGCATTCTCTGATCTGGACGGTATTCATCGTGGGCGGAAGCAGCACAGGCAGCTCGAGGTGGACGGGTCTGGACTGTCGTTAGCCACGAGCCAGTCCCGCAATACTATGCAGTTATGAAGGGCGCAACGGTTGTGGGAGCTCTTATGGTGGCGACAGCGCAGAGTCCGGTAGGTGGGCGCACCGTTGAGCGACCCGCAGCCCAGATCCTCCATGTCCTGAGCGGTGGTGGCGGCGGGCTCGGTTATGAGGTGGCGTTGTACAAAGTCCCTCTTCTGCGATCCTTTGACGTAGACCAGGGGGCGGTGGATGAGGCAGGAGCGCAGCTTGTCCAGCAGGGCGACGTACGCGATGTCCCCCTGGTCCCACTCCAAGCCGTGGCAGTGGCGAGTGACCCAGACGCTCTCGCGCTGTTTCTCGGAAGTCAGGAGGTCCTTACTGAAGGGCGGGCGGGCGATGTGATGTAGGAGCAGCGTGCCGGTAGTCACGTCCACCACGCAAACCTCTTTCAGTAGAAAGTCATTATCACTGTCTTTAAAACACTGCATATCCATCACCACGCTTCCGTGATGACAGCGCGCTGGCGGCGGCTCGATGTAGATCGGTGGCGGCACGTCCATCCCGTACGGCTGACTGAACTCGACTGAGCGCTGGCGGGAGCGCGCCTAGCGGGAAAACCTTGGGTGCGCGCGCCGCCATCACCTAACGGTGCGCGCGCGGTGACCTTGAGCGCGCGGCAACTCGTTTACCCGCCAAAGTCGACTGTGACGTTGCGGTGACGGTCCACCTCCACGACGTTGTCCAACTCGGCATACACTATGCAGTTGAACGCCTCCGCCAAGGCTTCGGAGAACCCAATCTCTATGCGCAGGTTACCGTTGCGCACCAGGTTCCAGTGGCTGGATTGAGAGGCCGCCATATCGGGTGTCAGATCAAACGCCATCAGGCAGTATCCATAGGGGTATTCGTTGCGACTGACTTCGTTACCACAGTCTGAGAAATTGATGCCGGTGCCAGTGTACAGCGTGTGGTAGGCGAGCACGCACAACTCCTGACCGAACGTGTAATCCGGTTGAAGCGGCTTACATGGCACTTGCTCACCGTCTATGTACAGCGCGAAGAAGTTCACGTGGCTGTGGGTGAAGTTGAACGGGTTCTTCTTGTAGTCCCCGTTGAACGCCTGATTACTGACCAGGCCAACTATAATGCGTTTTGGCAGTTGACCCAGAAACACACTGTCCAGAGTCTTGCTGCTAATACCGGAGGGTAGCGTGAAGGATTTGACTTCCACGCGCGTAATGGGATATTTGGCTGTGCCCGACTCCAGCGTCCTGCTGTGAGCCAACAGCACGCTCGGGTTGATCTTACAGCGGCGCATAAACAGGTTGACTTCGGCGATGTCCACTTTGTAGTCTGTCACGGTTTTAGACATGATGGAGAATGAGTTCTTTGACCTGATCAGGCGAAAGCGCATCTCCACGCCGTTTAACATGAACTTCTCCTGGTTGCACAGGTCAACGTGCAGATGTCCGACCATGTCCGCGTACCGGCTGGCCTTGACAAACTCCCTCCGGTTCTTGAGCCCGGCATTATCCTCCTCAGTATTGTCCATGTACCCGGCATAGTCCTCGTAGAACAACTCCGCGGTGAGGTGCGATGTCTTGGCATCACCGCCATAGGACAACAGGTTCTCCAGGTAGGCGCGATAGGCGTACGTGTTGTTCTGAGGAGACACCAGTTTGTTGTTCAGGTACAGGTCCACTTGACTGAACAGCGAGTGCAGCCAGTTGTTAATCGGACCCACCTCTTTTATCGCTTGATCACCCGTTACAGCGCCTCCACTAGCCGTTCTAATGGTAGCCTTCACATGCAGTAGCGTCTGTGACAGATCCGTGTACTCGTCCCCGTGACCCGGAACTATGAACTCAACGGGTGAGTCGTCTGTCAGGGAGGAGATGGGCTTGTACTGCACCCATTTACCGCTCTCTATACTGGTCTGCGTGGGCGGTAGCGAGAACAGGTCCAACTCGGTCTTGACACACTCGCACGACTTCTGATGTAGAAACGCCATTATCCAAAAATGTCCTTCACGGTACTCTTGCTCTTCTTGCTTCTCCTCTTCTTAGCGACACGTTTTGTGGGCTTCCTCTTGGGGGCAGCGCTCTTCTTCCTCGCTCCGAGGAGTTTCGCTAGAGACTGAGGAGTAACCTGCTGTACACGCCTCTTCTTATAGGCACCACCACCGCTCAGCACGCGATCCAGTTTTTCATCGGCCCTGCGTTTCAGCGACCCGGTAAACTGTCTGAGTCGAGCGTTGGCTGCGACTCGGGGGTTGGCTGTGCCCGCCGCCACGTCGCCCAAGAAGCCCACACCGGACCTCAGCGCCTCCTTGCCCAGCGCCGATGCGCCGGATCTGATCAACGGGACCACTGTACGCATCAGCCCGCCTAGGAAACTGCCGATGCCGTGTCCGCGTTGGAAAGCGGCTCCTCTGAATACGGAGGATACGCCATGGCCCGCCTGCTGGTGGCGGTAATACGCCAGATAGGGATCGCTCGGATTCATTGCCGCTGCCTCTCTTTCCTGAAATGAAGCTTCATGCACGTGGTCCCGAAGTGGAATGGCAAGTGTCGCCCTTGGTTGTCCCTTAAATCGATTTCCACGCTCTCGAATGAGGTTTTAATCACCGGCACGTAGTGCGGGTCTATTATATACACTGTCGTGTTGGCACCGTACGTGTAATTCCTGATGTCGATGTTGAGGATCTTCAGTAGTGGCGCCACAGCGTCGCCCACCAGTTGGGGTTCCACCAGGTCGCAATACACGTACATGTGTGATGGTAGACCGGCGAAGAGGTTAGTCGGCCTCACGGACCTGTGACGCTTGACGATATCCGTATCCACCTCGTAGCCAAACTGTAGCGCCAAACTGGGGCTCAGTTTGAGGCTCTGAACGGCTGAAGACGTCGACATCAATTCCACCCTGGAGGACCTCTCGTCATACGAGAAGGCGCACAGGTTACTCTTCATTTGAGGGTGGTTGTTGATTGCGTGCACGAGTTCCTCAGTACTACTGTAATTGCCCGGCTCCACTTTGATTAACAACTTGTCCACCACGGCCAACCCGCCTTTTGAGTCCCTCATTCCCAGCACTAGTTTGATGTAGGTTCCCTCACCGACGGTCAGAAAAGAGAAGGGGTAGTGCGCCTCCGCCAGAGCGACCTCCCACTCGCCGTCTGACAGATCAACGGTCGAGGGTAGATGGGTCGTGTAGTTTGTCACCATGTTGTTGGGATAGTAATTCATTGAACTGTTACTGGGCAACGTCAGGTAAAACTGGTCGTGCCTCGTCATCGCAGCTGTTGCACTTCAGATGCAGGTACCCACGAGTTGAAGTCCTCTCCGTAACCGACCCACTTGACTAGGTAACGCTTACTGGAGCCTCGCCCTTTAGTGTCCAGTATTTTATCTATTTGATACAGGCGGTCCGGGGCCATCGTTACCTTTTGCATCTCATGCTCGTAGAAGCGCCCTTCCAGCGGCGTCCCGTTCAGGTCTCGCAGCACGTACAATGGTAGAGGATGCGACCCGTATACGTGATCCACCACAAACAGCTCTTTACTCCAGTTGGTCTCGTAACCTTTGGCGAACGTGCCCTTCTCCTTGGCTATGCGCACCGTGTCACCAGGCTCGAACCTGGGCTTGTGTCGCCGGATCGCCTTTCCATACATGTGACGCCACACCTTGTACACCGTTTGACCATCACCGCTGTCCGTGTCCACGGGTCGTAGGCCACCCAGGCTCTTGTGCGGGCTGCGGTTGTAGGCGTCCACAAGCCTGTCCAACACGTCCACGTAGCGATACGTGTTCTTGTAGGTCAGGTAGCGCCACATGCGGGTCTTGAGCGTGCGGTTGACTCGCTCCACCACCGCCGCCTTCACGTTGGGGTTCTGCGTGGTGAAGTAGTTGACACCGTGACTCTTGAACACTCGCTTGGTCGCGGCCCCGGTGAACTCCGTCCCCTTGTCGGTCTGTAGGCAGCGAGGAGTCGCCTCAGCGAATATCCTCTCGAACGCAGCAGCCACCTCAGGCCCGCTTTTCCTCTTCAGCGGTACCGCGAACAGCCGCTTACTGAATACGTCTATCACAGTCAGCAGGTAGTTGACTCCGTCGTTGTACCGGCTCAGGCCGCGCATGTCGTTCAGGTCCGCCTGCCACAGCTCCCGGGGCCCGAACACGGCGTAGCGGTTGCGGGGAAACCGCTTGCGCGCAGGCTTGTGCAGCGTGTAGGTGTCCTGGGCGCGCAGCCAGTCGGCTACCCGACGTTTCGGTAGGCGCGCGGCTCTGGCCAGGGCGGCCACCCCGCCGAGGGAACCGGGCTGGCTCGGGTCGTAGTACAACTTCTCCATTACGGTGAGAACTGCTCCCAGTTGTCCAATGACGATTCCTGGTCGGGTTCCTCGGTTATTATCCTTCTCCTGGCCGCTGGGGGCCGCGGTCTCAAGCGGTCCAGTATCGGCGTCAACCTCGGTGAGAGGGGTGTCGACGAGGCTGTCGTGTCTCCCCAGGGGCTCGATGCCGAGTCCAGCCCAACGCCTAAGTAACGCAACGCCGTGGGATTGCTCACGTATTCTTTGGGCACGTTCATGTCCTTCAAGGCGGCCATCACTTGATGCCAGCCGGTAGGCAATCGGTCCGCCCTTCGCGCTCTCACTATGCTGTGCGCGATGTCCACTATATTGGAATCGGGGATCTTCACCTTGTCCACGTACACCGCCCCACTGGCGTCCCAGGAGATGGGACTGCCTTGACGGGTCATGAATCGCAACAAGTTGCGCGCCACCGACCTGTAAATTTTTGAGAACGATTCCACAATGTCCTCCTCCGCCGAGGCGCTAGACTCGCGCTTCATCTGAATCGGACCTCCCGTCGCTTCCTCCTCCCTCTCCTCACCCTCGATGATTGACAGACCTATGGGTTGACGTTTAGCCGCGGAAAAGTGCAGGAACCGCTGTAACACCTGCTGATATTGTTTCCATTTCTCCGTATCGTCCAGCCGCTTGTCGCTCAATATGCGATGCATCTCAGCATCTAGGCTGGCTGGCTTATTGGCGCTACCTCCTCCTCTTGGTCCTGGTCCCGGTCCTTCTCGCAATCTCTCGATGAGCTCCTGCGGTACAACCACCATTTTCCTAGCGTACTCCATGTCCGATTAGCTTCTGCGCTAGAACGGGCAGAACAGCGTTCAACAGCAGAGGTAGGAAGATCCCTCCGCCCCGTTGGACGAGGTAGTGTCGTTTCTTGGTCCAACCTTCGCCGCGTTTCACCAGCCGTCTGAGCGCCTGTTTGTGTTTGCTCAATTTGCGTTTGAGGCAGGGAGAAAGCGGTACGTTTCCGCGTAGCACGTTATACGCGCACTCGCACAATGACTTGATGCGACTCTTGTCGCACGCTTTTAACAGGGCCTTGCGTTCTTTGGGCGTAGCGTGTATTAGGGCCCTCAGCAGCGCCGCGTCCTTCTTCACGCGGTGTGACATGATGACTGACGCTGGCGCGCGCTCGGCCTATTTATCACTTCTTCTTGGGCAGGTACACGTAGTTCACCGGGTCGTCTGGGAAAATGGTTGAACGTACGCGCATCTCCTCGGGCGTGGACTGTTTCAAGTCTATGAGCAGGTAGGCGTGCGGATCACGCGTGGCGTCCGCGTAAGCCTCCTCCACGAATTTGGGGTTTTCCGGGTATACTTGGCGAGCCAAGTGTTTGATCTGAGCGCGATCCCTGGGATTCTTGAAGCACACTATGTAGTGGGCGTTCAGCGATATGTCGCGCTGGCCCCTGCCCTGGTGAAAAAGGTTTTGCGTGATGAAGAACACGCTCAGGTTGCGGTGGTGTGAGCCCTTGGTGAACAGGTCCACTACGCCGGGGCCAGCCTCACGCATCATGTCATCTACGATGACTAGGGCGGGCTCGCTACCGTCATAGTCGTCCAGGTCTGGCAGGCCGGCTACGTAGCGCACGGCAGAGTCCGCACGGCTCTTGCCACCGCCACTGCCATAGTGCCAAGTGATACGGGCGAACCGCGTATCGCACATGTGGTCAGCGTGCTCAATGAAGCGAGCCACGAAGTGCGACTTGCCGCTGCCCGAAGGCCCGGCCACGATGGCGGTGAACGGGTGTTTCCACCTCAAGTCCATGGCGTCTACTGACTGCCATGCACCGCCACCTCGGCTCTTAAAACTAAATTCTTTTCTCGTTTTTTTTTTTTTATTTGATTTTTTTTTTATTGAAGGAAATAAGGGAATAAGGAATACCATTTATTTATACAAATTCTAGGAGAGGACTTTTACTGCCTGGAGAGCTGCTCCTCTTCACAAGGCTCATCCTCGGCCTCACGCCAACGTTATACTGCGTGATGGTGTTATCGTCCAGGACTGCAAGGTACCGCCGGGGCATGTATATCCGGATCGGGTCGTCGCCGACAAGACCCTCCAAGGTGGCCATCACCGCCTCGCCGTATGGTGTATCCACCCTCTCAAACGAGCGGATCGGGTAGACCACGTTGTCCTGCAGGTCTACGATGCGGGTATAACCCGCGGCCTTGCAGCTGTTGAGGGCTGTCCTGAGGTCCATCTTCTGGTCCGTGTTGAGCATGACACAGCGGCTGGATGCAGAATGACTGGCTCTCACTACCGAGTCGCCTTTTGTAGACAACCGCGGAGGAGGCGTAGTGATGAAAACACCAACTGGCGGAGTGGAGGAGGAGTGGAGGAGGAGTGGAGGAGTGGAGGAGTGGAGGAGGAGTGGAGGAGTGGAGGAGGAGTGGAGGAGGAGTGGAGGGATGGTGGAGTGAAGGAGTGGTGAGGCTGGATATGTATCTCGAGGAACACGCTCATTCGCTTTATTACGTTATTTATTTATTTTATTTTTTTATAATAGTGTACATTAAGGAGAAGTAGGAAAGGGAAGGATCGAATTACTTAGTTTATTTCATTTATTTTTTCGTCTTTTTCCGCTTTTCGGGGATGGCGACAGCGGCGGTGGAAACGCACCGATCCGCGATCTTCCTCCAGGTGGGCAGCGGACTGACGGTCCTGACGATTCCGTCGAATCTAGGCTCTCCCGTCTCGCTGTTGGTCAACCATAGGTTCTGCAGCCTAGTCAGCAGATCCGTCAGAATCATGCAGATCTCGTCGTCCCGCTGCTCGTCCAAATACAGGCCGCAGGCCCAAGTCGAGCGACCTCCTTGGAAAACGTTCATCTTCAGAAGGACGTTGCCATTGTTGGTAGGGTTCTTCACCGTATACTGGCGCTCGCCCGCGGTCCAACTCAGTGTAGGGGAATCGCCAGGCACTTCTTTATTCGCGGTCCACCCGCCATTGGACTTCCTCTTTTTAGCTGTCGTCCGTTGTTGCTGCGGTGGTATGGGGGTGGCGGCGTTGGCGTTCTCTTCGTTGATCGCGTTCCACTCCTCCATAAAACAGCGGATCGTTCGATCCACTTCGGCCGCGTTGCTCATGCCGCTGCTGTGACCGCTCGTGAAGAAGTCTCGGACGAAACTGAGACCGTGCGCCACCGGACCTAGGGTCTATTATACTCCTCCAGAGGCGCCCTCTCAAACCAGGTGATGTCGGGGGGGGGGATCCTCACGCCAGGCTATGTCGCGAGGCAGGTATATCCTCACACCAGTTGATGTCGGGGGGGGGGGATCCTCACGCCAGGCTATGTCGCGAGGCAGGTATATCCTCACACCAGTTGATGTCGGGGGGGGGGGATCCTCACGCCAGGCTATGTCGCGAGGCAGGTATATCCTCACACCAGTTGATGTCGGGGGGGGGGGATCCTCACGCCAGGCTATGTCGCGAGGCAGGTATATCCTCACACCAGTTGATGTCGGGGGGGGGGGACCTGATCTGTTTTGAGGAAATTTCCGACTGTTGTTTATCTAGGGAAAATTCCGACTGTTGTTTATCTAGGGAAAATTCCTACTGTTTATTTGTGCAATCGTCCCGCCACCACCGTCGTCAGTCTCTCCGCAACCGCCCGACACTATGTACCCCTGCCCCTACTGTTCAACACGCTGCAGCCGCACAGACAACCTGCTCCGACACGCGCGGAGATTTCACGGTCATGCGCCGCTGTATGACTGTTCCGTCTGCGGATCGGCCTTTCAAAGTCTGGCTGAGGCGAGGAGACACATACGAACGCACGAGGCGGCTGAGGTACGGGCGATTCTACCCACCTCGACTCCACCCGAGCCGCAGCGACCCCCGCCGCCGCCTTACCCCTTTGTGGACGTCGCCACCGCTCCCGTTGAGGACGCCACCGCCCTTCCCCGATACCCTGAGGAGGACACCGCCGCAACCGCGCAGATGGATGAGGAAATGCGGAGGCTGGAGGAGCAAAGCGAACTCCTCCTAGCGCAATTAGAAAATGTAATTGCGGAAAAATTCGATAATAAATATACCTTTAAACCCTTTCCTTAATTACCTCTTCTATGATAAAATACACATTATAAAACTAAAAGAAATAATAGAAACGAAAGCGAGGTTTCTGGTGAAACCCTCAAGGACTCGCTTATAAATAACAGCTAATGAGGTCGCTAATGAGTCGAGGTCGCTGATGAGTAAACAGCCCCGGGCAGTCACGTAGGCCCTAGCACGCACCTCGACATGTGACTCCGCGGAGCCGCTCACCGGGGGGGGGGGGGGGATGTTCGAGTTTTATAAGTAAACTTTTATTTTTATTTCTTTTGAGGGAGTGGTGAGGGGTCTAGAAGGTCGCTGATGAGTAAACAGCCCCGGGCGGTCACGTAGGCCCTAGCACGCACCTCGACATGTGACTCCGCGGAGCCGCTCACCGGGGGGGGGGGGATGTTCGAGTTTTATAAGTAAACTTTTATTTTTATTTCTTTTGAGGGAGTGGTGAAGGGGGCTAGAAGGTCGCTGATGAGTAAACAGCCCCGGGCGGTCACGTAGGCCCTAGCACGCACCTCGACACGTGACTCCGCGGAGCCGCTCACCGGGGGGGGGGGGCTTGCATCCTCACCGCGCCTTTGCTGGTTTTGAACCATCATGATGGGTCTGGAAGACCGCTGATGAGTAAACAGCCAAGATCTCATGAGGAAAACGCGTTTAAAAATTAATAGCGGGCCCGTTTAACGGTGGATTCTCAATTTTCTTTAAGGGATGGTTTACTTAGGCCGCCGCCCTACATGTGGTGAAATTTCATCAAAATCGGCCGGTAAACAGCTGAGATCCCATAAGGAAAACGCGTTTAAAAACTAATAGCGGCCTTGTTTAATGGCGGATCTATGGGGTTCTTACGTCATTCGCTTCCTCTGGGATAGGCCTACATTCTGGAAAAAGTCCCGTGGGAATCGGTGAGTAAATAGGCTAGTTATTAATTTTTGAAAGTTTTTCCTCATCATGAAAAATGTTGCAAACGGGGGGGGGTGGGGGGGGGTCCGAGCTTGGCTATGGGGATGATGTCATGGGGGGGGGATGACGTCATGGGGGGGGGTGCCCTCGGGGGTGACCTTGTGGGTCAAGGTCAAGGTCATCCGGGGGGGGGGATGATGTCATGGGGGGGGTGTCATGGGGGGGGGATGACGTCATGGGGGGGGGTGCCCTCGGGGGTGACCTTGTGGGTCAAGGTCAAGGTCATCCGGGGGGGGGGGACGTCCTCGCGTCCTCGCGTCCTCACTTCGCCTGTGCTGGTTTTGAACCATCCAATGCCCCCTACTATCAATGATGTTATTTACGTTTGGACAATATTGGGAAAGGTTGTAATTTTCCACCGTCCACGTGCTCCCTGAGTAACGATAAACAAACAACAACATCGGCAGCAGATCGCGATCTCTTAGCTGTGGTTGCTACCGATACAAATTCAAACAGTCCATTTCAGGGTCATATAGCTGATGTTTGAAATAGGCCCTATTGACCAGTCTTTTATGGGGAAGGTCTGAGCAGGAGTAAAAGGTGAGTGTATTAGCCAAGTCCTCCTTAGCCCAGTCCCCAGTGTTGTTGTCCTCGTACTACAAGAAACGCATATGGAGGAAATGGAAAATAGTGCAAGAGGTAACATATCTGGCTACAGACTCAGGACGTTATGGGTCACAAGATCTACGGTGTGGCGACCAGGACGTTGACCTTATATCAGTCACCCACAAAATCTGTAATGACGATATAATGTCCTGGAGGTAAAAGTATAATCACCTGACCAAATTAAATAATTGTCTGTCATAGATAAATATTGTATATTTAACGCCAAAGAGGTAAAGCCCAGAGGAACGCTCTGACATATTCTAAATGTTGACACATTTATTAATCCTAACTAACATTTTGATATGCAATATATTAATGTTTTGACACAAAAACACATTTAACTATAGCACGGTGGATTTACCATTTGATTAGAAGACTAGAATAGTTACCCCTGAGCGGATTCCTCGAATGAAACACCTGTTTTGAGATAGTTAAACTTGTCACTGTAAATGGTACCTTCAGTACTAAATGCGTTGATAAATAAATAAGTGAGAATAACCTATTAAATTATAATTTGCATATGGTTTTGAATCGTTTGTTTATTTTTCACATTTAGCAAAAGGCTAATTTACAAAATTATGGCCCAGTTATTGGTTTTAATAAAGTATTAAGGGGAACATGTGAATGTGTTATTGCTTTTGTCCGTCCACAAGAATAACATCGGAATTTTGAAGACCTTGGGGTGGAGCCTCAAGGTAAATTCGGTATCATAAATATTTATATTTTTTTCTATACCTAATTAGAATCAGTGTACTAAACTTCGCCTAACCCTCTTCAGCATTTCAGGAAGTAAAGCAATTCTTTTGTGAGTCACTGAGGGTTTGGCCTAAATGTCAAGAACTTTAAATTCAAGCGGACTAAATATTGCCTATCTTATAGCTCTTAGCCCTTGAGAGATATTTGTTTTTCTATTGTGATAATCAAGCGAAGTATTATTTTTACATCTCTACTTTAACCGCATTATGAAATAACTTTATATCCAGATTCATTTTATATGAAACTAACATTTTTAATATAGTGAACAGCAGATAAGAAGTAATTCTTGAGTTTCATTGCCGTTCGTTTATTTATAAACCCATATTCAGGATTATCCAGACTTTTGGACTCCCGGTATATAACTAAGGGCATAACAGTTTGGATTAGAGTGATTGTTGACAATTTGTTGTATACTAGCGATCGCCCTGAGGTTGGAATTGGATCAAAATTAATTATATGTAAACCCAAAGCGGCACATACGAATAATGGCTGTTTGCGTGAATGTTTTGCCACATTCTGTGTAAGCCGTTAAATAAATGCATTTAAATCAGTGTCATTATGCTGACATCACGATTAACCACTCTTTCTCTCTTTCCCTCTCCCCCTGCATCACCCTATCCCCCCTCACCTACAGGTTTAATTTATTTAATGTTTAGTTAAAACGAATTGGAGGATGATGAACCAATCCATTAATACAGTATTTTTTATTTCCATTTATGCTAGCATTGTTATTATATCAGCTGTCAAATGTACTGTTCATTTATATGGTTAAGATTGAAACTTTTAATGTCTGTGGGTCGTAGCCCTGAGGGCCGATGCAAATTGTAAGGTGTTTCTGCACATCTACACTACAATCCCTTTAGAATGGTATGCGTAATGGTATGACGCACACATGCAGAAAAAAAGGAGGGACAGTTTTGTGCTTGCCTATTAATATAACGATTTTTATCGACGAACATATCGCTTCATTTTGGCAAAAGCTTGTTTGAGCCTGTATACTTGGTAGTTCTATGTATTTCTTAATTTTTTATTATAATTTGCCTTTCATTCAATTATTCCATGGGTGAATTAAATTTCATATAGTTCAATGACACATAAAAATTGATTGTAGGGTTCAAATCATCCATTTTAAAATAAATGTTTTTATATATTTTTTGTTTTAATTCCAAGTATTTACCAATATAACGTTTTTTTATAGGTTGCTGTTTAGTCATTTTATTTTCCTTACGTTACCCCAAACTTTGATCAAATAATTTTAAAATATAAATAGGTCACTTATTAGCTAAGACACCAATGGTATACACTCCTGACTATCTGAGGGCTTCCCATTACTATATATCGGCAAATTGTTATTAAAACTCATGTTGGAACCCCTGGATTATCTTTAATTATACAATACATAGACTATCTTACCTCCGGTAGGCCTATGAAGGGAGGAAATCTACCACAAAACCTTTATTTATCCTATCCTATACTCTAATATGAGTAAGGTTTGCTTGCTTGCTTGCTTACTTACTTGCTTGCTTGCTTACTTGCTTGCTTGCGACACTGATCTCAAAAATGGCCCCAACGATTTCCTTCAAATGTTCGAAATAACTAATTTATGGGATAAAAATAAGTTCTAGACAGGCCTCATCCCCAGGAAAAATCAAATAATGTAAAAAACCTAAAATGAAAAGTTAAAAAAATAACATTGGGCTTATGGAGTTTCAAATCAAAACAAAAGAATTGTAACAGCTATTCGTAATCAACCAGGGAACTGTCAAAGTAATACTCACGTTGTTTATGATTATTAACATGTGGTTTCCTGAGAGCAGAGATTAAAATATTTGAGTGAAGATTACATATATAGAGTAGTAAAATAAATCAAAGGGACATTGAGCTATAAATAACAACTGGAGTGACCTTAAAAATGTAGAAAATAGGCAAATGATTTATACAAATCTGATTATCAGTAGGGGGAAGTGGTGAAATATACTCCAAGTCATCTAAACAAACTGACTGGCCTACCCTCGAGCAAAGCTCGGCTCCCCAGGTACTGTAATAAATATGATTGTAAAACTCCAGATACAACTCGCGGGAAAATGGATATCACTAAACTTCTCTCCTCCAAACATTGCCCAGAGATTTGCAGTAAGTACACACAAATTCTACGACAGATTCTAATACACTAAGTAGACCCTATGATTTTTATGAGCTCAGTACAATATAAATGGGGTTTTCTAAACATTAATGTATTCATAGTAAATTAAAACCTTGTAAGCCTATCTATATATATTCAAATTATTATGTATCACTTTTGTCATTCGCTCGATTTCAAACTGGTTTTAATCAAATAATTATTTCAAAACTATTTTAGAAGCATAATCCTCGACTATCTCTAAAATATGCCCGAAAAATAATTTAATTTCAGACAAAATACCATCCAATACTACATTAAAAATGGATGTATCGTGATAGGGATATTGGGGATACACCAAGATTATTTTGTATCGTATCTGTAACACACTGATAAATGATTATTATGTATTGAATATAAACCTACGTAAAACAGTCTGCAGTAGTGTAAGTTTAGTGTGACCTATTTATTTGTTTATTTATGTTGATTGAATAACTAAAAAGTAAAGTAAGACAGAGACGTACAAGGGGGTTTGTCGCCCGAGGCAACCCGTAACTTCGGCGCCCCGCCACTCAAAATGTTGCAACGCAGTCTGTCCGTTTACATCCTTTCATAATTCTTATCTTATAGAAATATACTTTCATGCACCACAGAAAAATATAGACGATGATATTGTTAAGAACGAAGTTATTGCAAAACGGTTGTAAAGCAAACAGTTTATTTTATTTGGTCCAAAGATACAAATATAAATAGAAAATTTTTCCCATTGGGTATACTAAAGGGTTGTGACGAAAATGTTAAACAAAGCTAAAAACAAATTAGTTGTGGTTCAAAATGGATGTATTACATTTATTTTGTTGTACTGATTGAAATAATATTAAAAAATGGATGTAACTAACTCATGTTATATCATATTATATCACATTTGTTTATTGTTCATGTAGAACAGATTGTAAATAAGAAAAGGAATTTAAAAGGCTATGATGCAGAGCCCTGACTGTAAACGGTTTTTTCAAACCCACAAAAGGCACATATAGAAAATATGAGCTTTTTATTGATAGCTAATATGTTTACAAAATAATAATACAAGAGGCCAACAATCGCCGAACAAAAATGCAGAAATGCATATAATATAGATTGCTAATTCATTTTAAAACACATTTTATAATGATGAAACTTGGTATGTAGTTATGCTAATGATATTTGCATAATATTTGCGTTCAAATTCCATTTGTGTGGTCCCCGTGGCAGCAAACCTGCGGATTCAGCTATAAAGTTATACTTATGGATAAGAAACATTTTATATCACGCTTGTTTATCTTAATATATAAAATCCAAATACCACTGACTCACTCACTTACTCATCACGAAATCTCAAAAACCACAGAATGGATTACAATGAAATTTTGAACATACCTTCCTCTTATGGGTCTTAGGTGCTCACTAAGAAAGGGTTTTAAGAAATTCCCATAGGGCTCCGCCCGACTTTTATGGAAATTCATTTTAAGTTTGAGCTGATGAAAATACAAACAGCTGATCTTGATTCGTAGTAGTTCCAAAGGATAGCCACAGAATGCAGCTCACACAAATGTCAGTTCTGTATATTAGGATTATTTGCGGGGCGAAGGCTGCGGGAACACCTAGTGAACATCGCTTAAGAAGTGACATCACGTGTCTCCATTTATATTCATTGTAAGATATGGTTATCACCAGATTCAGAAAAATACCCCCGTAGCAGCAAACCTGCGTACTCAGCGAATTTCCAATGCATATATATGTATCTTAATACCACATAAAGCCACATACCAAGTTTCATCAATATACATTCATAAATAAACTATTTATGACATTTTAATTATTCTCCATAAGAATAACATGGCGGCTGAGTATGCAGGTTTGCTGAAGCAAGGAACACAAAAAATGGGGTTTTATACAAATATCAATATAACTCATGTAGGTAAAGCCACATACCAAATTTCATTAATTTATTTTCATAATGAAGGGAGATAACACGTTACTTATTCTCCATAAGAATAACATGGGGCTGAGTACGCAGGTTTGCTGCTACGGGAGCCTTTGGTAAAAATTGTTTTTTTGAGCAAATATCAATGGTTCACAACCAGATGAAGCCGTATACCAAGTTTCATCAGTATACGTTCATAAATAAGCGATATATAAAATTTTTATTTTCCTCCATAAGAATAACATTAGACAACGTACTGTGTTTAGCACTTTCAATATCTCGGTAACCAATTGACGTAGAGAAATGATCAAAATACCAAATTGTGTGTTTTTTTAAACTGAATCCAATGGAAAAAACTAAAATTTGACTATTTCCAAAATTATACGTAAAAAATTCGAAAAACCCATTTTTGGGGTACAAAACCCCCCCAAAATACCCCTTCGGATAGAGCGATCTAGCTGGTTTTCGAACTTAAAGTCATAAATGGTACTTTACACGTTTATACCAAATTTCATCAAAATCGGATAATTCTTACGAGAGTTATCGTGCTCACGGACACATATATATATATATATATATATATATATATATATATATATATATATATATATAGATATATAGATATATATATATATATGTATACAGTTTCGAACGAATGGTGTTTTTGGGGTCTGGGGACCTCAAAACGAAAAGTTATCATGGTCCCGGGCCTAGGTCTTACCATGCCGACTACGGTAATAGCTTCTTCCCTATAGGGGAAATTCGCTAAAAGAACGCACACATCTTTCTGGTGAGAGCTCGTACCTCAAGAAAAAATTACATTTCATATAGTATCGTTTTAAAGTGATTCCTCGTATACCTTTGATTACAATGGTAGTGTTTCTGAAAGTTGGGTTTTAGCGAATTTCCCCTATAGGGAAGAAGCTATTACCGTAGTCGGCATGGTAAGACTTAGGCCCGGGACCATGATAACGTTTCGTTTTGAGGTCCCCAGACCCCAAAAACACCATTCATTCGAAACTGTATATATATATATATGTGTGTGTCCGTGAGCACGATAACTCTCGTAAAAATTATCCGGTTTTGATAAAATTTTGTATAAACGTGTAAAGCAACATTTATAACTTTAAGTTCGAAAACTAGCCAGATCGCTCTATCCGAAGGAGTATTTTTGGGGGGTTCTGTACCCCAAAAATGTTTGTTTTGAATCTTTTACATATAGTAGTAGGGTTGGCTATGAATGGGCCCCAACATGGGGTCTTATGGGCCTAAATCCAGGCATCTGATTGGTCGAGAGCCAGTCACGTGATTCAAGATGGCGGCGCCCATGGTGGCGGTCCCGCCAAATTTGCGTGCAAAAAAAAAATTGGCGCCAAACCTAACCTCACTTTTCATCCCTCCAAAGTGTTACCAACTTAGCAGAGCTAATGTACCATATATAATACTACAGTGTATAATCATATATATATGTACCATAATAGTGTATAATATACCATCACCAGAAAGGTAAGTGGCTATCTAACCTCACTTAGCCAGTGTTGCCACTCTAAACGCTACCTACAAAACCTAAATCAGTTACGCAAAATTATTATATGTATTATGTCAAACTATCTAAAATTATTATATGTATATATTACGTCACGCTATGATGTGTTACCAACCTATGGCAATGTATATTTCGCAAGCAAGTACCGCCAAACCATTATATAAAACCATTACATGTATATATACCAGAAAGTACCGCTAACTCAAAATATAAAACTATTACATGTATATATCGCAAGAAAGTGTTGCCAAAAAACTAAAAATCGCTTATATCTCGAAAACGGTAAGTCCTAGGGTCATTTTGACCCCAGAACACTGCCTACTACGTAGTGTAGACACACCAGGGGGGTATCTACCCATATTGAAAAAACTTAAACAAAATGTTGTGGGTTGCATCTCAAAAAATGAAGGGGCAAATTTTCAAAATTAAATATCTCAAGAACGGCTTGGCCGATTTTCACGAAACTTGGCATGTATGTACCTGTTAACATCCGCTACATCTTACAAAAACCTAATTTCTGTACTACAGGTAGTATCAAAATAATTGAAGGAGTCATACTTTAAAAATCAATATCTTAAGAACCGCTGAGCCTATTTTAATGAAACCTGACATGTGGATACTTGTTAACATCCTCTAACCTTCAATTTTGTTGGAGGGTAGAAGAGGGTTGTTTAGGGGACGATGGAGGGTGTAAAACTTTAAAATTTAATATATTGAGAACGGCTTGGCCGATTCTAATGAAACTTGGTAAATACCTCCGCTACTATTTAAAAAAAAACTTAAACTCTGTACTGCGGGAAGTATCAAAATAATTGAAGGAGCTATACCTTAAAAATCAATATCCCAAGAATGGCTTGGCCGATTTTAATGAAATTTGGTATGTATGTACCTGTTAACCTCCGCTACATATTACAAAAACCTAAACTCTGTACTACAGGTAGTATCAAAATAATTGAAGGAGTCATACTTTAAAAATCAATATGTTAATAAGAGCCGGGCCTATTTTATTGAAACTTGACATGTTTATAGTAGTTAGGGCGGCCACCTTGGCCCCAACATGGAGTCTTATGGAGAATAGATTAACATGTACTCTTATGGAGAATAGATTAACATGGACTCTTATGGGAGAATAGAATAACATGTACTCTTATGGAGGATAAAATTGGGGTGTAATTACTACCCTCTTTGGCTCTTCTGCTACCCTCTTTGCAACTATCTATCTTCTACTACCCTCTGTGGCAACTATATATTTCTTACATCCCTTTATGGTTAAACACTCGTGTCCTTCTGCTGTTAATCATTTAGCCTTCTGTGGTAATTATTTGACCCTCGTGTCCTTCTGTTGTTAATCATCTAGCCTTCTGTACATCTAACCTCCACATCCTTCACTTCCTTCTGCGTATCTAACCACAACAACCGCAACAAGTCTCTGTCAGCAAACTCGCTGTAACCATTTAAAATACTGCTCTGTAATTGGTTGTAATAAAGATGCATTATATTGGTTGTAATTAGCGTTCTGTTCCCTGACTGGTCGAGACTTTTAGCCCTATTTATTCGCAAACGTTAACTTCACTCTGCCCCATGCAACTGCACTGGTCAGAGGTCCTTGCGCTACTCTGTTTGTTGATTTTGCACCTGGCAAATATAACATTTGATCTGATTGTAGTAATTTGAATTCTCATGTATTGTAGTAATCTTGCGTGTTTAGTAACTTGGATAGAGTAGTGTTGTGTTGACTAACATAACCTCCAATAACCTTATTTTTTTGCCCTGGTTCTTTGAACTGTAAATTCACCTCAGTAGCCTCACTTTTCTCGCTCAATGTCTCGGAGAGAGTAAGAAGAACTTTTACGCGCCAAAAACAAAATTGGCGCCAAACGTAACCTCACTTTCTTGTGTCAGGAGTAGTTTTGTGTTTGTATGTGTTGAGTAACAGTAATCTCACTTTATATTCTTGTTCTTTAATGCAGTTTTGGTTAGAGTAGTGTTTGCTACCTTCATTAGAGTTAACTTTCGTAATTCAGTTGTATCCTCGTGAGCTTGACTCTGGTCGGTGTGTTTGCTCGTTTTAAGCGTTAGCACAGTTTACTTGTTTTCAGTATTTAATTCTCTGTTAAAGGATGGACGTTTCTAAAAAGAGCTCTCAAAGCCCAGTAAATGTAATTGGTACCTCTGAAACCTATGTTAAACACTTCAGATTGTACGGGACTAATACTGTTTTCAAATTCACTAAACCGCCAAGAGGTATCTCTGAGTTTGATTGGATTCGTAAAGGTTTTAATCAAATTGTTGAAAAGGCTAAAGCCAACGCTGTACTCACTGATTATCTCGGGTTTAAATTGCAGTCTATAAGTTTAAAAAGTGCTGAACCAGGGTACGTAGCTTTGAGACCTGTCTCTGAAGTTAGCGGTGATGTTCTCTGGGATATTTTTGGAGGCATAATTCAAAGTAACTCTGAATCTTTAACCTCTAGCGACACTTTTAGAATTGACGTTACGAGGGTAAATGTCCCGGTAGGTAAAGGGAGAGTACATCCAGAGATGTACAACACGTTTGACGAGGAATGTAAAGCTAGGAAGGGTATTGTAGTAATTAATAATAAAGACAATTTATGTCTGGCTAGAGCATTGGTGGTAGGCAAAGCACTTGCTAAAAATTATCCCCAGTATAAAGCAATACGTCAGGACAAGGGGAAAAGACAAGCTTTCAGAGCTAATAAACTCATAGCAAAAGCCCGTGTAGAAATGCCGGAGGATGGTGCAGGAATCCCTGAGCTTGAAAAATTTCAGTCCCATCTTAAAAAATACAGAATAACAGTCTACAGTTACGATAGAAAAGGCCGGGATATTTACTTTGAGGGAGGTAATGAAGACGCTAAATTTAAAATTAACCTGCTCTTTCACAACGGGCATTACAATGTAATTACAAACTTAACTGCTGCTTTCGTATGTCATTATTTCTGTAAAGCCTGTCATATTCCCTACAATAACAAGGGTGAGCATCGATGCTCTAACATCTGCCCGTCCTGCCATTCTATCTCTCCGCCCTGTAAACTTGAACACGGAGGCATCACATGCCGTCTTTGCAACCGCTTCTTCAAAAATGAGCGGTGTTTAATAGCCCATCAAGGGCAAGTTTGTAAAACTATAAAGTTCTGCCGCGACTGTAACAAAATGATTTATCCAAAAAAACGTAAGACAGCTCACGTATGCGGAGAAGTTTATTGTGAATCCTGTGAAGCGTTCAAAGACCCCGCGCATCAGTGTTTCATAGAAGAACTCAGAAAGGTCATAGAAGGACTCAGTGTAAGGTCGATAGAAGAACTCCGAAAGACCGAGATTTTCTTTTCATATTTTTTGACTTTGAAACAAGGCAGGATGACTCACTTCCCTCAGATCCCGATAAAAAATTGCATAAAGTTAACCTGTGCGTCTCACAACAATACTGTTTTAAATGCATTAATGGGGGTGAGTGTGAAACTTGTTCTGAGAGGCAAAGAGTCTTTGAAAAAGAACCAGTAAAACAATTCATGGACTATGTAATGGGAATTCGAAAGAAATTTAAAGATGTTTGTGTGATTGCTCACAACGGGCAAGGTTTTGATTTTCAATTCATTCTACAGTACATAATGGAAGAAACTAAATTTACACCAAAAATAACTCCTCGGGGAACTAAAGCAATTTTGATTGAAGTTGCCAACGTAAGGTTTGTTGACTCACTTAGTTATTTTCCCATGTCCCTCTCTGCACTCCCTAAAGCCTTCGATCTGCCTCCCGAGAAAAAGAAAGGTTATTTCCCGCATCTTTTTAACACTCTGGCGAATCAAAATTATGTAGGCCCGATGCCCGACAAAAAGTATTACTGCCCGGAATCAATGTTTGAGAAACCACACGAGGCCTTCGAGATTTGGTACGACGAACGAGTTGCTGAAGATTACGTGTTTGATTTCAAAAAAAGAAATATTGGAGTATTGTATCTCTGACGTGGAGATTTTAGCTCAGGCGTGTATAAAATTTAGAGCCTTACTTCTTCAAGAGTGTAACGTAGATCCTTTCCTCGAAGCTATAACGATCGCCAGTGCATGTAACTTGGCCTTCCGCCGTAACTTCTTAAAAGAAAGTACTATTGGACTTATACCAAAATCAGGGTACCGACTTGCAGACAATCAGTCAGCTATAGCCATTCAGTGGCTCAGTTGGGAGGAGGAGAAACGTGGAGTAAAGATTCAACATGCGGGCCGGGGTAAAGAAGTTAAAATTAAAGGAATGAAAGTTGATGGGTTTGACGGGGAAAACATCTATGAGTTTCACGGGTGCTACTGGCACGGTTGTCCAAAATGCTTCCCATATAACAGAGAGGCTCCTTTGAAGGAGGATCCCTCAGACAGCTTAAATCTCCGTTACGAGAGAACCAAATCCAAAATTTCCAAATTTAATAGCTATGAAGTTGTAGAGATGTGGGAGTGTGAGTTTAATAAATTGAAGAAAGACAAAAAACTAAATCACTTGAACCAACTATCCATTCTAAACACACTTCCACTTAATCCTAGAGATTCTTTCTTTGGAGGTAGGACGGGCAATACTAAAACGTATTGTAAATGTGAAGAGGGACAAACAATCCAGTATGTTGATGTCTGTTCCCTTTATCCGTATGTAAATAAATATTGTAAGTATCCCGTGGGTCATCCTACTATTTACGTTGGAAATGAGTGCCGAGAGAGAGGTCTTGAAGTAGAGGGCTTGTTAAAATGCAAAATTCTACCTCCTTATAACCTGTATCATCCCGTACTTCCAGCTAAAATGAATAATAAATTGATGTTTGTTTTGTGTAGAACTTGTGGGGAAACTTTAAACCAAGGGGAATGTTTTCATGATAGTGAGGAAAGGGCAATGGTAGGAACGTGGACGATGGATGAGATAAGGAAAGCTGTAGAAAAAGGCTATATAATTTTGGACATGTATGAGTTGTGGGAGTACGAGGTAGCCACATACGAGAAAGGGGGATTGTTTACAGATTGTATTAATAAATTCTTGAAAGTAAAGCAGGAAGCCTCAGGGTATCCCACCTGGTGTATGACAGAAGAGGATAAAGAAAAGTATGTTTATGATTTCTTTGTGCGTGAGGGTATTCAATTGGAGAAAGATAAAATTTGTAAAAACGGGGGACTTAGATCAGTAGCCAAATTAATGTTAAATTCATTCTGGGGCAAGTTTGGTCAAAGAGAAAACATGACACAAACTTCAATCGTCAGAAACTCTAAAGAATTATTCAAGTTGGTAACTCAACCAGAAGTAAATGTAAAGTATGCTGAAGTAATAAACCAAGAAGTTTTGCTAGTTAATTGGCAGAATGTTGATGAAGCTAGTGAGGCTCTAAAAACTGTAAATGTTGTAATTGCGGCCTACACTACAGCTCACGCGAGACTTAAACTTTATGAACATCTAGATGCTTTGGGCGGTCAAGTCTTGTATTATGATACAGATTCATGTATTTATTTATACCGTGGTGGGTTGTATAAGGTTCCTACGGGAGATTACCTCGGGGAAATGACAGATGAATTGGCAAGCGAGTACGGCCCCGGCTCTTATATTGTTGAATTTGTTTCTGGTGGACCAAAGACTTACGCTTACCTTGTCTGGTCAACCAAGAAGCAAAAGTTAGAATCTGTGTGTAAAATAAAGGGCCTCACCCTCAATATGAAGACTTCCGAAACGCTAAATTTTGAAGCTCTAAAAAGATGGTACTAAACGAAGCTGCTGAAATACTAGAAATTGAAGAGAATAGAATCAGGAGAACAAAGACACGAGAAGTCGTTACAGTAAGCGAAATTAAAAAGTTTAGAATTACAGGGCCCAAGAGAAAATTTAATGATGATCACGACACGTTGCCTTTCGGCTTTAAAAAACAAAAACTAATGGAACCATCACACGGGTACTAAGCGTATATACCTCTAAACATCAGCTCTGTTACCTCATTCTGTTCTGAGACACGGTACTGAACGGACGTGTCTGTGTCTTACCCTGTTTGTCTCTTCTTTTAGAATGCCTGTTGAACATATTACACCCACTAACCAAGAGGTGTTTCTTTTCCTTTTACACAAAAGTAGGTTAAATGAAGATTCAGAAAGTGGCATTATATGCTTGGAGTATGAGTTCTTACTTGACGGTTCAATAAATGCACAGGAATGGCCTTTGGTGTTTTCGGAGTACATAGTAGATAAAATAACGGAGAACTCCTCATCAATCACCTACATTGAAGTATCAATAATGCACGGTGGTATTTCAAGAGATATATCGCTCATGCCCTTACCTGATTTAACACCGAAGCTTTTTGATGATTACATTAAAAAAGTATTTTGTAGTAATAGGGAATTGCCTGGCTGTTTAAGTTTTGAGGTATTACTTATGCCATAATGCTACCTTCGATAAAGGTAGCACCTTTCCCTACGGAGCAGTGTTACTTTTGTACATACTTCTTGTCACTAGTACAGTTACATCATTATACCCTGAGTCACGGTACTGATCAGACGTGCCTGTGCTATTACACTCAGCTGTATCTTTTTTTGTTATCTTCTTGTAGAATGTCTGCTGAACATAATACACCCGCTAACCAACAGGTGTTTCTTCAGCTTATACACAAAAAGAGGTTAAATGAAAATATAAAATTTAATATTACACGCTCAGAGTTTAAGTTCTTACTTACAGGTTCAATAAATGCACGGGAATGGCCTTTGGTGTTTTCGGAGTATATAGTAGATAAAATAACGGAGAACTCCTCATCAAACACCTACATCGGAGTATCAATAAAGCACACAGATGCATCAGGAGACATACCTTACATGCCATTAGCTAATCTAACACCGACAGTTTTTGATGATCACTTTGAAGAAATGTTTTGTAATGTTGAGAAACTATCTGGGGTTTTAAATCTTGAAGTATCACTTGTCTATATTCCTAGTTGCTACCGTCGATAAAGACGACATTTTCCCTACGGAGCATTGTTACTTTTGTACATACTTCTTGTCACTAGTACAGTTACATCATTCTGCTCCAAGTCGTGGTACTGATCAGACGTGCTTCTGCGCTGTTTTTGTCTGTAAAAACGTAATTGTGACATGGCTGCTAAATACTATACATTTAATAACAAACCGGTATTGGTTCTGTTTGATAATGAAGGAAAGCCATGGTTTAAAGCTAAAGATATAGTGTCTGCTCTTAAGCATGTTAATGGCTGGAGCGCAGTTCGGAAACATGTAGATGACAATGATAAATTAACTGTTGGAAGTTTTTCTGAGGCCCAAAAACAGGGCGTTGGGCCGATTGAGAAAACAACAGTTTTCATAAACGAAGCCGGATTATGTTCTTTAATGTTAAAGTCGACTACTCCCGAAGCAAGACTGTTAGTAAGAAGTCTGTTGCCGGAGAAGTTTTACCTTACTTACACAAATATGAAAGATGAAAGTTCACTTTAAATGTTAGTTTTAAAATCACAAGTTCCCACTGTATGAATGTGTGTGAATGGAGGTCCCTGGCGCGGGTGACTAAAAACCCCGTAAACCTGAATGAGGATACTTAGTAGATTGAGGCGTCTGGCTAACACCCAGGCTACTCTTTTGAACGAGTATGTGTGATGAAGGATCTAGTAGATTGAGGCGTCTGGCTAACACCCAGACTACTCCTTCGAACGAGCCGGTGTGAATGTGTGATGAAGGATCTAGTAGATTGAGGCGTCTGGCTAACACCCAGACTACTCCTTCGAACGAGCCGGTGTGAATGAAGGATTTTGTACATTGAGGAGCCTGGCCAACACCCAGGCTACTCCTTGGATCAATCCGGTGGGACTTGTAAAAAAAAGAAGTAAATAAATATAAAGCAAATAAAAAACTCTATCCTTTCGTTTGCTAAAAGGGAGAGGACTTTTATTTTGTGCTGGGCGTCAACCAGATAATCTGGACTGGCTCACACACGAAATAAAGGTTGAACCTGGGTGCTCATGCACGAATGGTCTCAAACCCCATTCAAGCAAACATACACTTACCGAGGGTTTATCACAGAATGCCCGGAGATTTACATGGTAGCTGTGGAGACTCAATGGATCGAGGTTTGAAGCACCGACCACAGGAGAACATCTGACTTGGAAGAATTTGACCGGAGATAGATATTTGTCCTCGGTGGACAGTTTTCAGTGGACTTGGAGATATTTTATAGCTTAAGGTTTCCATCAAAGAAAAACATACTCCAGTAAACAGTTTTAGCGGACTCGGTATTGTTTGGCCGAGAAATTAAAAAGGTTTGGGCAAAGTTAAATTTAGCCCCCGGTAAACATAGTTTAGCGGACTCGGTATTGTTTGGCCGAGAAATTTAAAAGGTTTGGGCAAAGTTAAATGTAACCCCGGTGGAGTATTTTCAGTAAGTTTTGACGATAAGTTAGATCATCAGAGTACCTCACGGCCCTCGGCAGACAGTTTTAACGAACCTGAACATATTCAACCGAGAAATTACACCATCAATCTGCAGAACTACCCGGACTCAGACAAAAATAACCAACACAGAGCGAAATACTGTATAATTTCTGTCCTTCTAAAGAACGCATTTTATGTTTGTTGTATTTTAATATGTCCCCAAGGTGTTTCATTTGTGGTCAACTCTCCAACGTTGGTGTTGGTTACAATATTTGACTAGTGAATGCAGTAAAATTATATATTTATTCAGTTTGTTACAGTGTTTTCAAGCAACCAACTACAACAAAAACTTACATATGAACTCTAAAGTGTTTAATCTCTGTATTTGTTTTAACTTTACAAAATACCTTACTGTCTCTTCTGCATTAGTTTAAATTCATAAACAATGGACTTGGTGTGTACCACAAGGTCTAACTCTTTGAATCCTTATCAAGTGGGACCCATTTTGGGTCCCACCTACTTCCGGTGTAATGTTATGAAGGGGAGCGTCTCGACTCTCTTGGGTGTCGGTATACCTTTTCTTGTCAGTTCAAATCTGATAGTGATAGTGTTTACAAGTATTTTCTAGCTACTGTAACAGAGGTTTCTAAACAGTTCAATGCATACTACAAAAAACAAAAAAATAGTCCTACTATTATAAATGCCAAATATTCCTTAATGTATTACTTTACAGACCCTAACTATACTACACAGCTAAAAAACTCCAAGTGTTATTCGTTCATGCAGCTGAACACCAAACCAGAAATTTGACATTCTAGCTGGACATGTAGAATCTTTTCAGTTGTATTATACACCACATGACATTTTAATGTAGAATTGCAATATTTGATTAGTAAATACAGTAAAATTGTATATTTATTCTGTTTGCTGGAATATTGTAACAGTGTTTTCAAGCAACCAACTACCACAAAAACACACATATGAACTCTAAAGTGTTCAATCTCTGTATTTTTTTAACTTTACAAAATACCCTACTGTCACCAGCCTCTTCTGTATTAGTTTTAATTCATAAACAGAGGGCTTGGCGTGTAGCCGGGTCCAACACTTAGAATCATGATAATTGATTTGGGACCCAAGATGGGTCCCAGCTACTAACTACTTCAACTATAATGTTATCAAAGGGAGGCGTCTTGCCTAACAGAAGGTGCTAACAGAAGTGATCAGTAGTCTGGCCACGAGATGGAACCGGAATTTAAAGTATTTACTGTCCAATTTTATATTAAACGTAAATGAAATGTAACTGTCCATGATTTGTAATAAATCAATGGTTTTTTTAAGCCATAAGTTGGTAACACCACGCCGCTGAGCGAGGTTATGGCGCGTTCGCTCCATTTTAGTTCTTCTTACTCTTTTCGCGCCACTGAGCGAAAAGTGAGGTTATGTTTGGCACCAATTTTTTTTGGCGCGTAAATGTTCTTCTTACTCTTTCGTATGACGTCACGGTTCTAACCGGGTGCCTAGACTACTGATCACTTCTGTTAGCACCTGCATCTTCTGCTTCTTTTCTCCCTCCCTTCTCCACCTCACCCATCCTTTACTCTGTTTTATTTATTTATCTTTTGCGTTCTGTTACAGTCACTCCCCTCACCTTCCCCTCTCCCCCTCACCACACTTTCTTTGTTTTTTCTCCTTTTTCTTCTCTTTCTTGAGTCAGATTTTCTTAAAATCGCTAATATCTCGAAAACGGTAAGTCCTAGAGCGATTCTGATAACAGATTTCGCCTACTACGTAGTGTAGGCGCCCGCGGGGGATACCTACCCAAATGAAAAATATTAGCCAAAATGTTGCGGGTTGCATCTCAAAAAATGAAGGGGCAAATTTTCAAAATTAAATGTCTCAAGAACGGCTTGGCCGATTTTAATGAAATTTGGTATGTAAGTACTTGTTAACCACCGCTACATCTTACAAAAACTTAAACTCTGTACTACGGGAGAGTATCCGAAAATTGAAGGAGTCATACTTTAAAAATCAAAATCTTAAGAACTGTTGGGCCTATATTAATAAAACTTGACATGTGGGTACTTGTTAACATCCTCTAACTTTCAATATTGTTGGAGGGTAGGAAAGGGTTGTTTAGGGGATGATGGAGGGTGTAAAACTTTAAAATTTAATATTTTGAGAATGGCTTGGTCAATTCTCATGAAACTTGGTATGTATGTACCTGTTAACCTCCTCTACATCTTACCAAACCCTAAACCCTGTACTGCAGGTTAGCATCAAAACAATTGCAGGAGCTATACTTTGAAATGTAATTTATTGAGAACGGCAGGACCGACTTACATGAAACTTGGTATGTATTTACCTGTTAACCTCCTCTACATCTTACAAAAACCTAAACTCTGTACTGTGGGTAAGTATGAAGACAGTTGCTATACTTTAAAATGTAAATCTTGAGAGTTGTTGGGGCGATTGAAATGCAGTTTGGTACTTATTAACCCACGCTACAATTTAAACTCTGTAATGAAGAAACATCACAAAAACTGGTCAGGACCATATCTCAAGCTCTGCTGTACTAGTTTTCAGGGTGTTTGAATGTTTTAGCTTCTGTTTTTTATGTTAAATTTAGTAATGGTCTGGTTTATTGGTGTAAACTGTGTTTGATTGATAATTCAAAGGGGGCTCCGATTTGGAGCCCCCTTTTGGCGGGGTGGGGAAGGGGGGTTCGCCTAGTACTTCTGGTGTTGTTTTACGATATTTTTCTTTAACATGAGTTCGGATTGCTTTTCGTGGGTTAGAGTATCCCAGGATTTGATCAATCTCTTTAGTTTAGCTACAGTTGCCAAATACATGTGATTGAAACTAACTCACATACAAGAAACGTTGAATGAGTGACAAACTAGCGAAAACACAAGTCACACAAAGTAAATGATACCTTGACTGATGTTGATTTTACCCGTTGTTTAGGTGTTGTAGTTTAGTATTATAGCAGTTGGGTTCATCAAGCTCAATCAGATCTTTAGTTGTTATTTAGGGGCATGTCTCTGTCTTTTATTAGATTTTTAGTACATTGTAACTGAGGTTTTAACATCATGAGTGAATAATTGTACTTGTTGTGTAGGTTCTGAATTAAAATATCAAGTTTCTGGTTGGTGTTCAGCTGTATTAAAGAACAACTCTTGGAACTTTTTACTGTAAAGTAATGCGTTAAAGAAACTTTGGAACTGTATGCTTATTTTAGCAGGTTTCTTTCAATTTTGATTACTTTTGGTAGCATTCTTTGCATTTAACTGTTTAGAAATCTCTGTTACAGTAACTATAAAAGACTTGTAAACACTAACAGACAAGAAAAACTATACCCAAGCTCCAAGGGAGGCAAGACGCCTCCCTTTGATAACATTATAGTTGAAGTAGTTAGTAGCTGGGACCCATCTTGGGTCCCAAATCAATTATCATGATTCTAAGTGTTGGACCCGGCTACACGCCAAGCCCTCTGTTTATGAATTAAAACTAATACAGAAGAGGCTGGTGACAGTAGGGTATTTTGTAAAGTTAAAAAAATACAGAGATTGAACACTTTAGAGTTCATATGTGTGTTTTTGTGGTAGTTGGTTGCTTGAAAACACTGTTACAATATTCCAGCAAACAGAATAAATATATAATTTTACTGTATTTACTAATCAAATATTGCAATTCTACATTAAAATGTCATGTGGTGTATAATACAACTGAAAAGATTCTACATGTCCAGCTAGAATGTCAAATTTCTGGTTTGGTGTTCAGCTGCATGAACGAATAACACTTGGAGTTTTTTAGCTGTGTAGTATAGTTAGGGTCTGTAAAGTAATACATTAAGGAATATTTGGCATTTATAATAGTAGGACTATTTTTTTGTTTTTTGTAGTATGCATTGAACTGTTTAGAAACCTCTGTTACAGTAGCTAGAAAATACTTGTAAACACTATCACTATCAGATTTGAACTGACAAGAAAAGGTATACCGACACCCAAGAGAGTCGAGACGCTCCCCTTCATAACATTACACCGGAAGTAGGTGGGACCCAAAATGGGTCCCACTTGATAAGGATTCAAAGAGTTAGACCTTGTGGTACACACCAAGTCCATTGTTTATGAATTTAAACTAATGCAGAAGAGACAGTAAGGTATTTTGTAAAGTTAAAACAAATACAGAGATTAAACACTTTAGAGTTCATATGTAAGTTTTTGTTGTAGTTGGTTGCTTGAAAACACTGTAACAAACTGAATAAATATATAATTTTACTGCATTCACTAGTCAAATATTGTAACCAACACCAACGTTGGAGAGTTGACCACAAATGAAACACCTTGGGGACATATTAAAATACAACAAACATAAAATGCGTTCTTTAGAAGGACAGAAATTATACAGTATTTCGCTCTGTGTTGGTTATTTTTGTCTGAGTCCGGGTAGTTCTGCAGATTGATGGTGTAATTTCTCGGTTGAATATGTTCAGGTTCGTTAAAACTGTCTGCCGAGGGCCGTGAGGTACTCTGATGATCTAACTTATCGTCAAAACTTACTGAAAATACTCCACCGGGGTTACATTTAACTTTGCCCAAACCTTTTAAAATTCTCGGCCAAACAATACCGAGTCCGCTAAACTATGTTTACCGGGGGCTAAATTTAACTTTGCCCAAACCTTTTGAATTTCTCGGCCAAACAATACCGAGTCCGCTAAAACTGTTTACTGGAGTATGTTTTTCTTTGATGGAAACCTTAAGCTATAAAATATCTCCAAGTCCACTGAAAACTGTCCACCGAGGACAAATATCTATCTCCGGTCAAATTCTTCCAAGTCAGATGTTCTCCTGTGGTCGGTGCTTCAAACCTCGATCCATTGAGTCTCCACATCTACCATGTAAATCTCCGGGCATTCTGTGATAAACCCTCGGTAAGTATATGTTTGCTTGAATGGGGTTTGAGACCATTCGTGCATGAGCACCCAGGTTCAACCTTTATTTCGTGCGTGAGCCAGTCCAGATTATCTGGTTGACGCCCAGTACAAAATAAAAGTCCTCTCCCTTTTAGCAAACGAAAGGATAGAGTTTTTTATTTGCTTTATATTTATTTACTTCTTTTTTTTACAAGTCCCACCGGATTGATCCAAGGAGTAGCCTGGGTGTTGGCCAGGCTCCTCAATGTACAAAATCCTTCATTCACACCGGCTCGTTCGAAGGAGTAGTCTGGGTGTTAGCCAGACGCCTCAATCTACTAGATCCTTCATCACACATTCACACCGGCTCGTTCGAAGGAGTAGTCTGGGTGTTAGCCAGACGCCTCAATCTACTAGATCCTTCATCACACATACTCGTTCAAAAGAGTAGCCTGGGTGTTAGCCAGACGCCTCAATCTACTAAGTATCCTCATTCAGGTTTACGGGGTTTTTAGTCACCCGCGCCAGGGACCTCCATTCACACACATTCATACAGTGGGAACTTGTGATTTTAAAACTAACATTTAAAGTGAACTTTCATCTTTCATATTTGTGTAAGTAAGGTAAAACTTCTCCGGCAACAGACTTCTTACTAACAGTCTTGCTTCGGGAGTAGTCGACTTTAACATTAAAGAACATAATCCGGCTTCGTTTATGAAAACTGTTGTTTTCTCAATCGGCCCAACGCCCTGTTTTTGGGCCTCAGAAAAACTTCCAACAGTTAATTTATCATTGTCATCTACATGTTTCCGAACTGCGCTCCAGCCATTAACATGCTTAAGAGCAGACGCTATATCTTTAGCTTTAAACCATGGCTTTCCTTCATTATCAAACAGAACCAATACCGGTTTGTTATTAAATGTATAGTATTTAGCAGCCATGTCACAATTACGTTTTTACAGACAAAAACAGCGCAGAAGCACGTCTGATCAGTACCACGACTTGGAGCAGAATGATGTAACTGTACTAGTGACAAGAAGTATGTACAAAAGTAACAATGCTCCGTAGGGAAAATGTCGTCTTTATCGACGGTAGCAACTAGGAATATAGACAAGTGATACTTCAAGATTTAAAACCCCAGATAGTTTCTCAACGTTACAAAACATTTCTTCAAAGTGATCATCAAAAACTGTCGGTGTTAGATTAGCTAATGGCATGTAAGGTATGTCTCCTGATGCATCTGTGTGCTTTATTGATACTCCGATGTAGGTGTTTGATGAGGAGTTCTCCGTTATTTTATCTACTATATACTCCGAAAACACCAAAGGCCATTCCCGTGCATTTATTGAACCTGTAAGTAAGAACTTAAACTCTGAGCGTGTAATATTAAATTTTATATTTTCATTTAACCTCTTTTTGTGTATAAGCTGAAGAAACACCTGTTGGTTAGCGGGTGTATTATGTTCAGCAGACATTCTACAAGAAGATAACAAAAAAAGATACAGCTGAGTGTAATAGCACAGGCACGTCTGATCAGTACCGTGACTCAGGGTATAATGATGTAACTGTACTAGTGACAAGAAGTATGTACAAAAGTAACACTGCTCCGTAGGGAAAGGTGCTACCTTTATCGAAGGTAGCATTATGGCATAAGTAATACCTCAAAACTTAAACAGCCAGGCAATTCCCTATTACTACAAAATACTTTTTTAATGTAATCATCAAAAAGCTTCGGTGTTAAATCAGGTAAGGGCATGAGCGATATATCTCTTGAAATACCACCGTGCATTATTGATACTTCAATGTAGGTGATTGATGAGGAGTTCTCCGTTATTTTATCTACTATGTACTCCGAAAACACCAAAGGCCATTCCTGTGCATTTATTGAACCGTCAAGTAAGAACTCATACTCCAAGCATATAATGCCACTTTCTGAATCTTCATTTAACCTACTTTTGTGTAAAAGGAAAAGAAACACCTCTTGGTTAGTGGGTGTAATATGTTCAACAGGCATTCTAAAAGAAGAGACAAACAGGGTAAGACACAGACACGTCCGTTCAGTACCGTGTCTCAGAACAGAATGAGGTAACAGAGCTGATGTTTAGAGGTATATACGCTTAGTACCCGTGTGATGGTTCCATTAGTTTTTGTTTTTTAAAGCCGAAAGGCAACGTGTCGTGATCATCATTAAATTTTCTCTTGGGCCCTGTAATTCTAAACTTTTTAATTCGCTTACTGTAACGACTTCTCGTGTCTTTGTTCTCCTGATTCTATTCTCTTCAATTTCTAGTATTTCAGCAGCTTCGTTTAGTACCATCTTTTTTAGAGCTTCAAAATTTAGCGTTTCGGAAGTCTTCATATTGAGGGTGAGGCCCTTTATTTTACACACAGATTCTAACTTTTGCTTCTTGGTTGACCAGACAAGGTAAGCGTAAGTCTTTGGTCCCCCAGAAACAAATTCAACAATATAAGAGCCGGGGCCGTACTCGCTTGCCAATTCATCTGTCATTTCCCCGAGGTAATCTCCCGTAGGAACCTTATACAACCCACCACGGTATAAATAAATACATGAATCTGTATCATAATACAAGACTTGACCGCCCAAAGCATCTAGATGTTCATAAAGTTTAAGTCTCGCGTGAGCTGTAGTGTAGGCCGCAATTACAACATTTACAGTTTTTAGAGCCTCACTAGCTTCATCAACATTCTGCCAATTAACTAGCAAAACTTCTTGGTTTATTACTTCAGCATACTTTACATTTACTTCTGGTTGAGTTACCAACTTGAATAATTCTTTAGAGTTTCTGACGATTGAAGTTTGTGTCATGTTTTCTCTTTGACCAAACTTGCCCCAGAATGAATTTAACATTAATTTGGCTACTGATCTAAGTCCCCCGTTTTTACAAATTTTATCTTTCTCCAATTGAATACCCTCACGCACAAAGAAATCATAAACATACTTTTCTTTATCCTCTTCTGTCATACACCAGGTGGGATACCCTGAGGCTTCCTGCTTTACTTTCAAGAATTTATTAATACAATCTGTAAACAATCCCCCTTTCTCGTATGTGGCTACCTCGTACTCCCACAACTCATACATGTCCAAAATTATATAGCCTTTTTCTACAGCTTTCCTTATCTCATCCATCGTCCACGTTCCTACCATTGCCCTTTCCTCACTATCATGAAAACATTCCCCTTGGTTTAAAGTTTCCCCACAAGTTCTACACAAAACAAACATCAATTTATTATTCATTTTAGCTGGAAGTACGGGATGATACAGGTTATAAGGAGGTAGAATTTTGCATTTTAACAAGCCCTCTACTTCAAGACCTCTCTCTCGGCACTCATTTCCAACGTAAATAGTAGGATGACCCACGGGATACTTACTATATTTATTTACATACGGATAAAGGGAACAGACATCAACATACTGGATTGTTTGTCCCTCTTCACATTTACAATACGTTTTAGTATTGCCCGTCCTACCTCCAAAGAAAGAATCTCTAGGATTAAGTGGAAGTGTGTTTAGAATGGATAGTTGGTTCAAGTGATTTAGTTTTTTGTCTTTCTTCCATTTATTAAACTCACACTCCCACATCTCTACAACTTCATAGCTATTAAATTTGGAAATTTTGGATTTGGTTCTCTCGTAACGGAGATTTAAGCTGTCTGAGGGATCCTCCTTCAAAGGAGCCTCTCTGTTATATGGGAAGCATTTTGGACAACCGTGCCAGTAGCACCCGTGAAACTCATAGATGTTTTCCCCGTCAAACCCATCAACTTTCATTCCTTTAATTTTAACTTCTTTACCCCGGCCCGCATGTTGAATCTTTACTCCACGTTTCTCCTCCTCCCAACTGAGCCACTGAATGGCTATAGCTGACTGATTGTCTGCAAGTCGGTACCCTGATTTTGGTATAAGTCCAATAGTACTTTCTTTTAAGAAGTTACGGCGGAAGGCCAAGTTACATGCACTGGCGATCGTTATAGCTTCGAGGAAAGGATCTACGTTACACTCTTGAAGAAGTAAGGCTCTAAATTTTATACACGCCTGAGCTAAAATCTCCACGTCAGAGATACAATACTCCAATATTTCTTTTTTGAAATCGAACACGTAATCTTCAGCAACTCGTTCGTCGTACCACATCTCGAAGGCCTCGTGTGGTTTCTCAAACATTGATTCCGGGCAGTAATACTTTTTGTCGGGCATCGGGCCTACATAATTTTGATTCGCCAGAGTGTTAAAAAGATGCGGGAAATAACCTTTCTTTTTCTCGGGAGGCAGATCGAAGGCTTTAGGGAGTGCAGAGAGGGACATGGGAAAATAACTAAGTGAGTCAACAAACCTTACGTTGGCAACTTCAATCAAAATTGCTTTAGTTCCCCGAGGAGTTATTTTTGGTGTAAATTTAGTTTCTTCCATTATGTACTGTAGAATGAATTGAAAATCAAAACCTTGCCCGTTGTGAGCAATCACACAAACATCTTTAAATTTCTTTCGAATTCCCATTACATAGTCCATGAATTGTTTTACTGGTTCTTTTTCAAAGACTCTTTGCCTCTCAGAACAAGTTTCACACTCACCCCCATTAATGCATTTAAAACAGTATTGTTGTGAGACGCACAGGTTAACTTTATGCAATTTTTTATCGGGATCTGAGGGAAGTGAGTCATCCTGCCTTGTTTCAAAGTCAAAAAATATGAAAAGAAAATCTCGGTCTTTCGGAGTTCTTCTATCGACCTTACACTGAGTCCTTCTATGACCTTTCTGAGTTATTCTATGAAACACTGATGCGCGGGGTCTTTGAACGCTTCACAGGATTCACAATAAACTTCTCCGCATACGTGAGCTGTCTTACGTTTTTTTGGATAAATCATTTTGTTACAGTCGCGGCAGAACTTTATAGTTTTACAAACTTGCCCTTGATGGGCTATTAAACACCGCTCATTTTTGAAGAAGCGGTTGCAAAGACGGCATGTGATGCCTCCGTGTTCAAGTTTACAGGGCGGAGAGATAGAATGGCAGGACGGGCAGATGTTAGAGCATCGATGCTCACCCTTGTTATTGTAGGGAATATGACAGGCTTTACAGAAATAATGACATACGAAAGCAGCAGTTAAGTTTGTAATTACATTGTAATGCCCGTTGTGAAAGAGCAGGTTAATTTTAAATTTAGCGTCTTCATTACCTCCCTCAAAGTAAATATCCCGGCCTTTTCTATCGTAACTGTAGACTGTTATTCTGTATTTTTTAAGATGGGACTGAAATTTTTCAAGCTCAGGGATTCCTGCACCATCCTCCGGCATTTCTACACGGGCTTTTGCTATGAGTTTATTAGCTCTGAAAGCTTGTCTTTTCCCCTTGTCCTGACGTATTGCTTTATACTGGGGATAATTTTTAGCAAGTGCTTTGCCTACCACCAATGCTCTAGCCAGACATAAATTGTCTTTATTATTAATTACTACAATACCCTTCCTAGCTTTACATTCCTCGTCAAACGTGTTGTACATCTCTGGATGTACTCTCCCTTTACCTACCGGGACATTTACCCTCGTAACGTCAATTCTAAAAGTGTCGCTAGAGGTTAAAGATTCAGAGTTACTTTGAATTATGCCTCCAAAAATATCCCAGAGAACATCACCGCTAACTTCAGAGACAGGTCTCAAAGCTACGTACCCTGGTTCAGCACTTTTTAAACTTATAGACTGCAATTTAAACCCGAGATAATCAGTGAGTACAGCGTTGGCTTTAGCCTTTTCAACAATTTGATTAAAACCTTTACGAATCCAATCAAACTCAGAGATACCTCTTGGCGGTTTGGTGAATTTGAAAACAGTATTAGTCCCGTACAATCTGAAGTGTTTAACATAGGTTTCAGAGGTACCAATTACATTTACTGGGCTTTGAGAGTTCTTTTTAGAAACGTCCATCCTTTAACAGAGAATTAAATACTGAAAACAAGTAAACTGTGCTAACGCTTAAAACGAGCAAACACACCGACCAGAGTCAAGCTCACGAGGATACAACTGAATTACGAAGAATCAATAATAATCTGTGCAAGAGAACACTTACGCAAGAGCAGCACAAAACACGTCTGATCAGCGTCACGACTGAAATCAGACTGAGGTAATGGAGCCTGTCGTAAGAGGTATATAGTATGTAGGAGAGCACAGTACCTCTGTATTACTACGAAAGTCAGAAAAACACTAACACATAAACTACGCAAGTCAAACCAGTACTACAAGTTATCGAAAGTTAACTCTAATGAAGGTAGCAAACACTACTCTAACCAAAACTGCATTAAAGAACAAGAATATAAAGTGAGATTACTGTTACTCAACACATACAAACACAAAACTACTCTTGACACAAGAAAGTGAGGTTACGTTTGGCGCCAATTTTGTTTTTGGCGCGTAAAAGTTCTTCTTACTCTCTCCGAGACATTGAGCGAGAAAAGTGAGGTTACTGAGGTGAATTTACAGTTCAAAGAACCAGGGCAAAAAAATAAGGTTATTGGAGGTTATGTTAGTCAACACAACACTACTCTAGCCAAGTTACTAAACACGCAAGATTACTACAATACATGAGAATTCAAATTACTACAATCAGATCAAATGTTATATTTGCCAGGTGCAAAATCAACAAACAGAGTAGCGCAAGGACCTCTGACCAGTGCAGTTGCATGGGGCAGAGTGAAGTTAACGTTTGCGAATAAATAGGGCTAAAAGTCTCGACCAGTCAGGGCACAGAACGCTAATTACAACCAATATAATGCATCTTTATTACAACCAATTACAGAGCAGTATTTTAAATGGTTACAGCGAGTTTGCTGACAGAGACTTGTTGCGGTTGTTGTGGTTAGATACGCAGAAGGAAGTGAAGGATGTGGAGGTTAGATGTACAGAAGGCTAGATGATTAACAACAGAAGGACACGAGGGTCAAATAGTTACCACAGAAGGCTAAATGATTAACAGCAGAAGGACACGAGTGTTTAACCATAAAGGGATGTAAGAAATATATAGTTGCCACAGAGGGTAGTAGAAGATAGATAGTTGCAAAGAGGGTAGCAGAAGAGCCAAAGAGGGTAGTAATTACACCCCAATTTTTTCCTCCATAAGAGTACATGTTATTCTATTCTCCCATAAGAGTCCATGTTAATCTATTCTCCATAAGAGTACATGTTAATCTATTCTCCATAAGACTCCATGTTGGGGCCAAGGTGGCCACCCTAACTAATGTTTATACTTGTTAACCTCCACTACGATTTAAAACTACTCAAACCGTGTACTGCAGGTAAGTATCCGAAAGAAATGAAAGGGCAGCAATCCACAGCGGTGCGAAGGTCAGTGGGGCTAACAACTGTGCATATTACCAAGGTAAGTAATAAAAAGAATATGTTTACAGCTAAATTAATTTATTATACATATATAACACTAACTATTATAACCATTTATCATGGTCTGTCGCCAGACTCCCACTCCTGTCTCCCGGCATCCTCTTCTTCTCCTTCTTATTCTGCTCCCCTCCCCCTCTCCTCAGGTCCCGCCATCCACAGCCTTCATCCGTCAACTGTAACAGGGAAAACCCAAGGTTAGCCACTATCTAACCACAACATCCGCAACAAGTCTCTGTCAGTAAACTTTCCGTTACCTGTTAAAATACTGTTCTGTGAATAAGCTCGCACCCCATTGGTTGTAATTAGGCGTCCTGCCCTCTGATTGGTCCATACACCCGCAACAAACAACACTATTGCATCAGCCACCTCCCCACCACCCCCAATTACCGCTATTTTCCTCTCACTTTGCTCTCAGCTTTCATAGCGATCAGACGTGTCCCTGTGTTGCTCCGTTTGCTGCGTTTTGCAAAGATAACCTCACTTTTCCTAACCTCAATCTTGAGCGTTTGCTGACCATAACTTAATATAACATAACCTTACTTTTTATTTGTATTATATATTTTTGAGTAACATAACCTCACTTTTTGATTTGTATTATTGTATTCTGTGTAACATAACCTTACTTTTGATTTGTATTATTGTATTCTGTGTAACATAACCTTACTTTTGATTTGTATTATTGTATTCTGTGTAACATAACCTTACTTTGTTCTATAGTAATCCTTCCAAAATGGCTGTAAATCCTGTCGAGGTACTCAGTTCAGACGATACTTATGTAAAACACTTTAGACTTTACGGAACAAGAACAATTTTCAAATTTTCTAATCCTCCTCCTGAAACTACCGAAATTGATTGGCTAAGACAAGGTTTTGCTAAAATTGTGAATGAAATGAAAGAGCGGGCCCATGAAAATGATCAGCTTGGTTTCACCTTGCATAGTCTAAACTTAAAAAGTAAAGAACCTGGTTTTGTAGCTTTCCGGCCCGCGAACGAAGTAAATGAAGACATCCTTTGGCAAATTTTCGGGGGTATTGTTCAGTCAAATTCAGAATCCATCAAATCTACAGACACGTTTAAAGTGGAATGTACCCGAGTTAATCTCCCTGTAGGTTCCGGTCGTACTGGGAGGGTAAGGCCTGGATTTTACAATACGTTTGATGAAGAGTGTAAAGCTAGACGGGGAACAGTTGTAATTAATAATAAAGATAATTTGTGTCTCCCTCGGGCTTTGGTGGTGGCCATAGCAAACTTGACTAAACACCCTCAGTATAAGGCAATACGTCAGGACAAGGGTAAAAGACAAACGTTTAGGGCCAGGGAACTTGTTCAGCGGGCTAGGGTAGAGATCTCAGAGGAAGGCGCCGGTATCCCCGAATTGGAAAAGTTTCAGGATTTGCTACAAGATTTCAAAATTACCGTCTACAACTTTGACAGAAAAGGCCGTGATGTTTACTTTGAAGGGGCTGTTGAAAATCCTAAATTTAAAATAAACCTGCTTTTTCACAATCGGCACTACAACGTAATTACTAGTTTGACCGCGGCTTTCGCCTGTGCTTATTTCTGCGAAGCTTGCCATGTCCCTTACGAACACAAAGCTAGACACAGATGCTCAAACATCTGCCCTCAATGCCAAACCATCTCGCCTCCCTGTAAAGAGGAGCATGGGGGAATAGTTTGCCCGGACTGTAACATGACTATGAGAAACCAGCACTGCTTTATTGCCCATAAGGTTGACAGATGCAAAGCTTATAAAAAGTTTCTTGACTGTGAAAAATTGATTAATTTAAAAGAGAGATCAGGACCTCACAGATGCGGGGAAGTTTTTTGTAAACCCTGCAATGCATTCAAAGATCCCAACCATAAATGCTACATGCAACCCAATGAAGGAAAACCTAAAACTAAAGACTACCTTTTCATTTTCTTTGACTTGGAGACTCGCCAAGACGAGTCTCTTCCCTCTGACCCTGAACAAAAAGTACATCAAGTTAACCTGTGCGTGTCACAACAATTTTGCTTTAATTGTATCGATGGTAAATTTTGTATGACATGTAGAAACCGTACAAGAGTCTTCAACTCTGACCCGGTTAAACAGTTTATGGAGTATGTGATGCAAGTTCGTAAACAGTTCAAGAATGTCTGTGTAATTGCCCACAACGGGCAGGGCTTTGATTTTCAGTTTTTACTAAAACACATCATGGAAGAAACAAAATTCACGCCTGAGCTGGTAATGAGGGGAACTAAAATTATTTTGATGGAAATGGACAATGTCAGATTCATTGACTCCCTAAGCTATTTCCCCATGGCCCTCTCTGCGCTCCCTAAAGCCTTCGACCTGCCTCCCGAGAAAAAGAAGGGCTACTTCCCGCATCTTTTTAATACATTGGCAAACCAAAATTATGTAGGCCCTATGCCCGACAAAAAATACTATTGCCCAGAGTCGATGTTTGAGAAACCACACAAGGCCTTTGAGATTTGGTACGAGGAACAAGTAGCGAGTAACTATATTTTTGATTTTCAAAAAGAAATCCTGGAGTACTGTATTTCGGACGTAGAAATCCTAGCTCAGTCCTGTCTTAAATTCAGAAGTATTTTCTTGAAAGAATGTAACGTAGACCCTTTCCTAGAGGCCGTAACTATTGCCAGTGCCTGTAACCTGGCCTTCCGCCGCAATTTTCTAAAACCAGACACAATTGGCTTGATTCCTAAAAACGGGTACAGACTGACTGACAACCAATCTGCAGCGGCCCTTCAATGGCTAAGCTGGGAAGAGGAGGAACGTGGAGTGAGGATTGAGCACGCTGGCCGGGGTAAAGAAGTAAAAATTAACGGGGTAAAAGTAGATGGGTTTGATGGTGAGAGAATTTATGAGTTTCACGGGTGTTATTGGCACGGGTGTCCAAAATGTTTCCCTTACAATCGAGAGGCTCCTCTGAAGGAGGATCCCTCAGATTCACTTAATTTAAGATATGAAAGAACTTTGAAAAAGATGTCAAAAATCAGTGATTACGAAGTTGCAGTAATGTGGGAGTGTGAGTTCCGTAAATTAAAGAAAGATAACAACCTTAAACACTTGAACAGCTTGCCGATCCTCAACAACCTTCCCCTTGACCCTAGACAAGCGTTCTTTGGAGGCAGAACGGGCAATGCAAAAACGTATTATAAATGTGAAGGGGGAGAATCAATCCAATATGTAGATGTTTGTTCTCTCTATCCATATGTTTGCAAGTATGGCAAATATCCTTTGGGCCACCTCACAATCTATGTGGGAGATAGGGAGTGCAGGCAGCGAGGACTAAATGTAGATGGTTTGCTAAAATGTAAAATTCTACCACCTCGGGATCTCTACCACCCGGTTCTCCCAACAAAAATGAATAATAAATTGATGTTTGTGTTGTGTAGAACTTGCGGGGAAATTCAAAATCAGGGGGATTGTGAACATGAGAGTAGTGAAAGGGCGTTAGTTGGGACATGGACTATGGATGAAATCAGGAAAGCCGTAGAGAAAGGATGCGTTGTGCTGGACATGTATGAGTTGTGGGAGTATGAGGTCGCTACATACGACAAAGGGGGAATTTTTACAGATTTTATTAATAAATTCTTGAAAATGAAGCAGGAAGCCTCAGGCTATCCTAGCTGGTGTAAGACAGAAGAGGATAAAGATAAATACATTTCAGACTATTTCCAACATGAGGGTATTAAATTGGACAAAGACAGAATCGTTAAGAACGGGGGTTTGAGACAATTGGCAAAATTAATGTTAAATTCATTCTGGGGAAAATTCGGACAGAGGGAGAACCAAACCAAAGCAACAATTGTAAGGGAATCCAAAGTTTTGTTTAACATGTTAATAAGTCCAGAAGTACAAGTCAATAGGATCCAGCTTGTTAACGAAGAGGTTGTTGTTGTAAACTGGGAATATATTGAGGAAGTTGGGGAACCTTTGAGAAATGTAAATGTTGTAATTGCGGCCTACACCACTGCCCAGGCGCAGGTTTCTCATTTTTGTTGGGAGAACCGGGTGGTAGAGATCCCGAGGTGGTAGAATTTTACATTTTAGCAAACCATCTACATTTAGTCCTCGCTGCCTGCACTCCCTATCTCCCACATAGATTGTGGGGTGGCCCAAAGGATATTTGCCATACTTGCAAACATATGGATAGAGAGAACAAACATCTACATATTGGATTGATTCTCCCCCTTCACATTTATAATACGTTTTTGCATTGCCCGTTCTGCCTCCAAAGAACGCTTGTCTAGGGTCAAGGGGAAGGTTGTTGAGGATCGGCAAGCTGTTCAAGTGTTTAAGGTTGTTATCTTTCTTTAATTTACGGAACTCACACTCCCACATTACTGCAACTTCGTAATCACTGATTTTTGACATCTTTTTCAAAGTTCTTTCATATCTTAAATTAAGTGAATCTGAGGGATCCTCCTTCAGAGGAGCCTCTCGATTGTAAGGGAAACATTTTGGACACCCGTGCCAATAACACCCGTGAAACTCATAAATTCTCTCACCATCAAACCCATCTACTTTTACCCCGTTAATTTTTACTTCTTTACCCCGGCCAGCGTGCTCAATCCTCACTCCACGTTCCTCCTCTTCCCAGCTTAGCCATTGAAGGGCCGCTGCAGATTGGTTGTCAGTCAGTCTGTACCCGTTTTTAGGAATCAAGCCAATTGTGTCTGGTTTTAGAAAATTGCGGCGGAAGGCCAGGTTACAGGCACTGGCAATAGTTACGGCCTCTAGGAAAGGGTCTACGTTACATTCTTTCAAGAAAATACTTCTGAATTTAAGACAGGACTGAGCTAGGATTTCTACGTCCGAAATACAGTACTCCAGGATTTCTTTTTGAAAATCAAAAATATAGTTACTCGCTACTTGTTCCTCGTACCAAATCTCAAAGGCCTTGTGTGGTTTCTCAAACATCGACTCTGGGCAATAGTATTTTTTGTCGGGCATAGGGCCTACATAATTTTGGTTTGCCAATGTATTAAAAAGATGCGGGAAGTAGCCCTTCTTTTTCTCGGGAGGCAGGTCGAAGGCTTTAGGGAGCGCAGAGAGGGCCATGGGGAAATAGCTTAGGGAGTCAATGAATCTGACATTGTCCATTTCCATCAAAATAATTTTAGTTCCCCTCATTACCAGCTCAGGCGTGAATTTTGTTTCTTCCATGATGTGTTTTAGTAAAAACTGAAAATCAAAGCCCTGCCCGTTGTGGGCAATTACACAGACATTCTTGAACTGTTTACGAACTTGCATCACATACTCCATAAACTGTTTAACCGGGTCAGAGTTGAAGACTCTTGTACGGTTTCTACATGTCATACAAAATTTACCATCGATACAATTAAAGCAAAATTGTTGTGACACGCACAGGTTAACTTGATGTACTTTTTGTTCAGGGTCAGAGGGAAGAGACTCGTCTTGGCGAGTCTCCAAGTCAAAGAAAATGAAAAGGTAGTCTTTAGTTTTAGGTTTTCCTTCATTGGGTTGCATGTAGCATTTATGGTTGGGATCTTTGAATGCATTGCAGGGTTTACAAAAAACTTCCCCGCATCTGTGAGGTCCTGATCTCTCTTTTAAATTAATCAATTTTTCACAGTCAAGAAACTTTTTATAAGCTTTGCATCTGTCAACCTTATGGGCAATAAAGCAGTGCTGGTTTCTCATAGTCATGTTACAGTCCGGGCAAACTATTCCCCCATGCTCCTCTTTACAGGGAGGCGAGATGGTTTGGCATTGAGGGCAGATGTTTGAGCATCTGTGTCTAGCTTTGTGTTCGTAAGGGACATGGCAAGCTTCGCAGAAATAAGCACAGGCGAAAGCCGCGGTCAAACTAGTAATTACGTTGTAGTGCCGATTGTGAAAAAGCAGGTTTATTTTAAATTTAGGATTTTCAACAGCCCCTTCAAAGTAAACATCACGGCCTTTTCTGTCAAAGTTGTAGACGGTAATTTTGAAATCTTGTAGCAAATCCTGAAACTTTTCCAATTCGGGGATACCGGCGCCTTCCTCTGAGATCTCTACCCTAGCCCGCTGAACAAGTTCCCTGGCCCTAAACGTTTGTCTTTTACCCTTGTCCTGACGTATTGCCTTATACTGATGGTCTTTAGTCAAGTTTGCTATGGCCACCACCAAAGCCCGAGGGAGACACAAATTATCTTTATTATTAATTACAACTATTCCCCGTCTAGCTTTACACTCTTCATCAAACGTATTGTAAAATCCAGGCCTTACCCTCCCAGTACGACCGGAACCTACAGGGAGATTAACTCGGGTACATTCCACTTTAAACGTGTCTGTAGATTTGATGGATTCTGAATTTGACTGAACAATACCCCCGAAAATTTGCCAAAGGATGTCTTCATTTACTTCGTTCGCGGGCCGGAAAGCTACAAAACCAGGTTCTTTACTTTTTAAGTTTAGACTATGCAAGGTGAAACCAAGCTGATCATTTTCATGGGCCCGCTCTTTCATTTCATTCACAATTTTAGCAAAACCTTGTCTTAGCCAATCAATTTCGGTAGTTTCAGGAGGAGGATTAGAAAATTTGAAAATTGTTCTTGTTCCGTAAAGTCTAAAGTGTTTTACATAAGTATCGTCTGAACTGAGTACCTCGACAGGATTTACAGCCATTTTGGAAGGATTACTATAGAACAAAGTAAGGTTATGTTACACAGAATACAATAATACAAATCAAAAGTAAGGTTATGTTACACAGAATACAATAATACAAATCAAAAGTAAGGTTATGTTACACAGAATACAATAATACAAATCAAAAAGTGAGGTTATGTTACTCAAAAATATATAATACAAATAAAAAGTAAGGTTATGTTATATTAAGTTATGGTCAGCAAACGCTCAAGATTGAGGTTAGGAAAAGTGAGGTTATCTTTGCAAAACGCAGCAAACGGAGCAACACAGGGACACGTCTGATCGCTATGAAAGCTGAGAGCAAAGTGAGAGGAAAATAGCGGTAATTGGGGGTGGTGGGGAGGTGGCTGATGCAATAGTGTTGTTTGTTGCGGGTGTATGGACCAATCAGAGGGCAGGACGCCTAATTACAACCAATGGGGTGCGAGCTTATTCACAGAACAGTATTTTAACAGGTAACGGAAAGTTTACTGACAGAGACTTGTTGCGGATGTTGTGGTTAGATAGTGGCTAACCTTGGGTTTTCCCTGTTACAGTTGACGGATGAAGGCTGTGGATGGCGGGACCTGAGGAGAGGGGGAGGGGAGCAGAATAAGAAGGAGAAGAAGAGGATGCCGGGAGACAGGAGTGGGAGTCTGGCGACAGACCATGATAAATGGTTATAATAGTTAGTGTTATATATGTATAATAAATTAATTTAGCTGTAAACATATTCTTTTTATTACTTACCTTGGTAATATGCACAGTTGTTAGCCCCACTGACCTTCGCACCGCTGTGGATTGCTGCCCTTTCATTTCTTTCGGATACTTACCTGCAGTACACGGTTTGAGTAGTTTTAAATCGTAGTGGAGGTTAACAAGTATAAACATTAGTTAGGGTGGCCACCTTGGCCCCAACATGGAGTCTTATGGAGAATAGATTAACATGTACTCTTATGGAGAATAGATTAACATGGACTCTTATGGGAGAATAGAATAACATGTACTCTTATGGAGGATAAAATTGGGGTGTAATTACTACCCTCTTTGGCTCTTCTGCTACCCTCTTTGCAACTATCTATCTTCTACTACCCTCTGTGGCAACTATATATTTCTTACATCCCTTTATGGTTAAACACTCGTGTCCTTCTGCTGTTAATCATTTAGCCTTCTGTGGTAATTATTTGACCCTCGTGTCCTTCTGTTGTTAATCATCTAGCCTTCTGTACATCTAACCTCCACATCCTTCACTTCCTTCTGCGTATCTAACCACAACAACCGCAACAAGTCTCTGTCAGCAAACTCGCTGTAACCATTTAAAATACTGCTCTGTAATTGGTTGTAATAAAGATGCATTATATTGGTTGTAATTAGCGTTCTGTGCCCTGACTGGTCGAGACTTTTAGCCCTATTTATTCGCAAACGTTAACTTCACTCTGCCCCATGCAACTGCACTGGTCAGAGGTCCTTGCGCTACTCTGTTTGTTGATTTTGCACCTGGCAAATATAACATTTGATCTGATTGTAGTAATTTGAATTCTCATGTATTGTAGTAATCTTGCGTGTTTAGTAACTTGGCTAGAGTAGTGTTGTGTTGACTAACATAACCTCCAATAACCTTATTTTTTTGCCCTGGTTCTTTGAACTGTAAATTCACCTCAGTAACCTCACTTTTCTCGCTCAATGTCTCGGAGAGAGTAAGAAGAACTTTTACGCGCCAAAAACAAAATTGGCGCCAAACGTAACCTCACTTTCTTGTGTCAAGAGTAGTTTTGTGTTTGTATGTGTTGAGTAACAGTAATCTCACTTTATATTCTTGTTCTTTAATGCAGTTTTGGTTAGAGTAGTGTTTGCTACCTTCATTAGAGTTAACTTTCGATAACTTGTAGTACTGGTTTGACTTGCGTAGTTTATGTGTTAGTGTTTTTCTGACTTTCGTAGTAATACAGAGGTACTGTGCTCTCCTACATACTATATACCTCTTACGACAGGCTCCATTACCTCAGTCTGATTTCAGTCGTGACGCTGATCAGACGTGTTTTGTGCTGCTCTTGCGTAAGTGTTCTCTTGCACAGATTATTATTGATTCTTCGTAATTCAGTTGTATCCTCGTGAGCTTGACTCTGGTCGGTGTGTTTGCTCGTTTTAAGCGTTAGCACAGTTTACTTGTTTTCAGTATTTAATTCTCTGTTAAAGGATGGACGTTGCTAAAAGAGCTCTCAAAGCCCAGTAAATGTAATTGGTACCTCTGAAACCTATGTTAAACACTTCAGATTGTACGGGACTAATACTTTTTTCAAATTCACCAAACCGCCAAGAGGTATCTCTGAGTTTGATTGGATTCGTAAAGGTTTTAATCAAATTGTTGAAAAGGCTAAAGCCAACGCTGTACTCACTGATTATCTCGGGTTTAAATTGCAGTCTATAAGTTTAAAAAGTGCTGAACCAGGGTACGTAGCTTTGAGACCTGTCTCTGAAGTTAGCGGTGATGTTCTCTGGGATATTTTTGGAGGCATAATTCAAAGTAACTCTGAATCTTTAACCTCTAGCAACACTTTTAGAATTGACGTTACGAGGGTAAATGTCCCGGTAGGTAAAGGGAGAGTACATCCAGAGATGTACAACACGTTTGACGAGGAATGTAAAGCTAGGAAGGGTATTGTAGTAATTAATAATAAAGACAATTTATGTCTGGCTAGAGCATTGGTGGTAGGCAAAGCACTTGCTAAAAATTATCCCCAGTATAAAGCAATACGTCAGGACAAGGGGAAAAGACAAACTTTCAGAGCTAATAAACTCATAGCAAAAGCCCGTGTAGAAATGCCGGAGGATGGTGCAGGAATCCCTGAGCTTGAAAAATTTCAGTCCCATCTTAAAAAATACAGAATAACAGTCTACAGTTACGATAGAAAAGGCCGGGATATTTACTTTGAGGGAGGTAATGAAGACGCTAAATTTAAAATTAACCTGCTCTTTCACAACGGGCATTACAATGTAATTACAAACTTAACTGCTGCTTTCGTATGTCATTATTTCTGTGAAGCCTGTCATATTCCCTACAATAACAAGGGTGAGCATCGATGCTCTAACATCTGCCCGTCCTGCCATTCTATCTCTCCGCCCTGTAAACTTGAACACGGAGGCATCACATGCCGTCTTTGCAACCGCTTCTTCAAAAATGAGCGGTGTTTAATAGCCCATCAAGGGCAAGTTTGTAAAACTATAAAGTTCTGCCGCGACTGTAACAAAATGATTTATCCAAAAAAACGTAAGACAGCTCACGTATGCGGAGAAGTTTATTGTGAACCCTGTGAAGCGTTCAAAGACCCCGCGCATCAGTGTTTCATAAAGGTCGATAGAAGAACTCCGAAAGACCGAGATTTTCTTTTCATATTTTTTGACTTTGAAACAAGGCAGGATGACTCACTTCCCTCAGATCCCGATAAAAAATTGCATAAAGTTAACCTGTGCGTCTCACAACAATACTGTTTTAAATGCATTAATGGGGGTGAGTGTGAAACTTGTTCTGAGAGGCAAAGAGTCTTTGAAAAAGAACCAGTAAAACAATTCATGGACTATGTAATGGGAATTCGAAAGAAATTTAAAGATGTTTGTGTGATTGCTCACAACGGGCAAGGTTTTGATTTTCAATTCATTCTACAGTACATAATGGAAGAAACTAAATTTACACCAAAAATAACTCCTCGGGGAACTAAAGCAATTTTGATTGAAGTTGCCAACGTAAGGTTTGTTGACTCACTTAGTTATTTTCCCATGTCCCTCTCTGCACTCCCTAAAGCCTTCGATCTGCCTCCCGAGAAAAAGAAAGGTTATTTCCCGCATCTTTTTAACACTCTGGCGAATCAAAATTATGTAGGCCCGATGCCCGACAAAAAGTATTACTGCCCGGAATCAATGTTTGAGAAACCACACGAGGCCTTCGAGATTTGGTACGACGAACGAGTTGCTGAAGATTACGTGTTTGATTTCAAAAAAAGAAATATTGGAGTATTGTATCTCTGACGTGGAGATTTTAGCTCAGGCGTGTATAAAATTTAGAGCCTTACTTCTTCAAGAGTGTAACGTAGATCCTTTCCTCGAAGCTATAACGATCGCCAGTGCATGTAACTTGGCCTTCCGCCGTAACTTCTTAAAAGAAAGTACTATTGGACTTATACCAAAATCAGGGTACCGACTTGCAGACAATCAGTCAGCTATAGCCATTCAGTGGCTCAGTTGGGAGGAGGAGAAACGTGGAGTAAAGATTCAACATGCGGGCCGGGGTAAAGAAGTTAAAATTAAAGGAATGAAAGTTGATGGGTTTGACGGGGAAAACATCTATGAGTTTCACGGGTGCTACTGGCACGGTTGTCCAAAATGCTTCCCATATAACAGAGAGGCTCCTTTGAAGGAGGATCCCTCAGACAGCTTAAATCTCCGTTACGAGAGAACCAAATCCAAAATTTCCAAATTTAATAGCTATGAAGTTGTAGAGATGTGGGAGTGTGAGTTTAATAAATGGAAGAAAGACAAAAAACTAAATCACTTGAACCAACTATCCATTCTAAACACACTTCCACTTAATCCTAGAGATTCTTTCTTTGGAGGTAGGACGGGCAATACTAAAACGTATTGTAAATGTGAAGAGGGACAAACAATCCAGTATGTTGATGTCTGTTCCCTTTATCCGTATGTAAATAAATATAGTAAGTATCCCGTGGGTCATCCTACTATTTACGTTGGAAATGAGTGCCGAGAGAGAGGTCTTGAAGTAGAGGGCTTGTTAAAATGCAAAATTCTACCTCCTTATAACCTGTATCATCCCGTACTTCCAGCTAAAATGAATAATAAATTGATGTTTGTTTTGTGTAGAACTTGTGGGGAAACTTTAAACCAAGGGGAATGTTTTCATGATAGTGAGGAAAGGGCAATGGTAGGAACGTGGACGATGGATGAGATAAGGAAAGCTGTAGAAAAAGGCTATATAATTTTGGACATGTATGAGTTGTGGGAGTACGAGGTAGCCACATACGAGAAAGGGGGATTGTTTACAGATTGTATTAATAAATTCTTGAAAGTAAAGCAGGAAGCCTCAGGGTATCCCACCTGGTGTATGACAGAAGAGGATAAAGAAAAGTATGTTTATGATTTCTTTGTGCGTGAGGGTATTCAATTGGAGAAAGATAAAATTTGTAAAAACGGGGGACTTAGATCAGTAGCCAAATTAATGTTAAATTCATTCTGGGGCAAGTTTGGTCAAAGAGAAAACATGACACAAACTTCAATCGTCAGAAACTCTAAAGAATTATTCAAGTTGGTAACTCAACCAGAAGTAAATGTAAAGTATGCTGAAGTAATAAACCAAGAAGTTTTGCTAGTTAATTGGCAGAATGTTGATGAAGCTAGTGAGGCTCTAAAAACTGTAAATGTTGTAATTGCGGCCTACACTACAGCTCACGCGAGACTTAAACTTTATGAACATCTAGATGCTTTGGGCGGTCAAGTCTTGTATTATGATACAGATTCATGTATTTATTTATACCGTGGTGGGTTGTATAAGGTTCCTACGGGAGATTACCTCGGGGAAATGACAGATGAATTGGCAAGCGAGTACGGCCCCGGCTCTTATATTGTTGAATTTGTTTCCGGGGGACCAAAGACTTACGCTTACCTTGTCTGGTCAACCAAGAAGCAAAAGTTAGAATCTGTGTGTAAAATAAAGGGCCTCACCCTCAATATGAAGACTTCCGAAACGCTAAATTTTGAAGCTCTAAAAAAGATGGTACTAAACGAAGCTGCTGAAATACTAGAAATTGAAGAGAATAGAATCAGGAGAACAAAGACACGAGAAGTCGTTACAGTAAGCGAAATTAAAAAGTTTAGAATTACAGGGCCCAAGAGAAAATTTAATGATGATCACGACACGTTGCCTTTCGGCTTTAAAAAACAAAAACTAATGGAACCATCACACGGGTACTAAGCGTATATACCTCTAAACATCAGCTCTGTTACCTCATTCTGTTCTGAGACACGGTACTGAACGGACGTGTCTGTGTCTTACCCTGTTTGTCTCTTCTTTTAGAATGCCTGTTGAACATATTACACCCACTAACCAAGAGGTGTTTCTTTTCCTTTTACACAAAAGTAGGTTAAATGAAGATTCAGAAAGTGGCATTATATGCTTGGAGTATGAGTTCTTACTTGACGGTTCAATAAATGCACAGGAATGGCCTTTGGTGTTTTCGGAGTACATAGTAGATAAAATAACGGAGAACTCCTCATCAATCACCTACATTGAAGTATCAATAATGCACGGTGGTATTTCAAGAGATATATCGCTCATGCCCTTACCTGATTTAACACCGAAGCTTTTTGATGATTACATTAAAAAAGTATTTTGTAGTAATAGGGAATTGCCTGGCTGTTTAAGTTTTGAGGTATTACTTATGCCATAATGCTACCTTCGATAAAGGTAGCACCTTTCCCTACGGAGCAGTGTTACTTTTGTACATACTTCTTGTCACTAGTACAGTTACATCATTATACCCTGAGTCACGGTACTGATCAGACGTGCCTGTGCTATTACACTCAGCTGTATCTTTTTTTGTTATCTTCTTGTAGAATGTCTGCTGAACATAATACACCCGCTAACCAACAGGTGTTTCTTCAGCTTATACACAAAAAGAGGTTAAATGAAAATATAAAATTTAATATTACACGCTCAGAGTTTAAGTTCTTACTTACAGGTTCAATAAATGCACGGGAATGGCCTTTGGTGTTTTCGGAGTATATAGTAGATAAAATAACGGAGAACTCCTCATCAAACACCTACATCGGAGTATCAATAAAGCACACAGATGCATCAGGAGACATACCTTACATGCCATTAGCTAATCTAACACCGACAGTTTTTGATGATCACTTTGAAGAAATGTTTTGTAACGTTGAGAAACTATCTGGGGTTTTAAATCTTGAAGTATCACTTGTCTATATTCCTAGTTGCTACCGTCGATAAAGACGACATTTTCCCTACGGAGCATTGTTACTTTTGTACATACTTCTTGTCACTAGTACAGTTACATCATTCTGCTCCAAGTCGTGGTACTGATCAGACGTGCTTCTGCGCTGTTTTTGTCTGTAAAAACGTAATTGTGACATGGCTGCTAAATACTATACATTTAATAACAAACCGGTATTGGTTCTGTTTGATAATGAAGGAAAGCCATGGTTTAAAGCTAAAGATATAGCGTCTGCTCTTAAGCATGTTAATGGCTGGAGCGCAGTTCGGAAACATGTAGATGACAATGATAAATTAACTGTTGGAAGTTTTTCTGAGGCCCAAAAACAGGGCGTTGGGCCGATTGAGAAAACAACAGTTTTCATAAACGAAGCCGGATTATGTTCTTTAATGTTAAAGTCGACTACTCCCGAAGCAAGACTGTTAGTAAGAAGTCTGTTGCCGGAGAAGTTTTACCTTACTTACACAAATATGAAAGATGAAAGTTCACTTTAAATGTTAGTTTTAAAATCACAAGTTCCCACTGTATGAATGTGTGTGAATGGAGGTCCCTGGCGCGGGTGACTAAAAACCCCGTAAACCTGAATGAGGATACTTAGTAGATTGAGGCGTCTGGCTAACACCCAGGCTACTCTTTTGAACGAGTATGTGTGATGAAGGATCTAGTAGATTGAGGCGTCTGGCTAACACCCAGACTACTCCTTCGAACGAGCCGGTGTGAATGTGTGATGAAGGATCTAGTAGATTGAGGCGTCTGGCTAACACCCAGACTACTCCTTCGAACGAGCCGGTGTGAATGAAGGATTTTGTACATTGAGGAGCCTGGCCAACACCCAGGCTACTCCTTGGATCAATCCGGTGGGACTTGTAAAAAAAAGAAGTAAATAAATATAAAGCAAATAAAAAACTCTATCCTTTCGTTTGCTAAAAGGGAGAGGACTTTTATTTTGTTGTTCACATCAAAAGCTGAAGTTGAGTGTTTCTGTAGACAAGGTTAGGCAGGAGTAACATATTAATTTGTGTGTCTTTTAATTCGCAAGGGCCAAGAAAGCCAATACTACAACACGGTATATAACACGGCTGCCAACAGCACATCGCCGAATAATAACGACAATTTAGTTTCATATAGATATTTCGTGTATAAATTTAAGTAGTGACCTTGAACAGAAAATAAAAAAATGGTATTTAAAAGACTTGGAAAGTTATGAATTTTTCTGTGAACTAAAATATTGATGTATCCAAGAAAGACTTGGTGAAGTAGCTACAGACAATCGACAAACTTTTTGACACAGTGAAGAAAACAATCAGGGATCCTTGTCTAAGTAAAATACCTCCATCGCAGCAAACCTGCGTACTCAGCTAATTTCAATTGTACCTCACTACCAAATCAAGCCACTTACCGAGTTTCATTAAAACTAATTCATAAATATGCAAGGTATGAAAATGTATTTATTCTCCATAAGAAACACATTAGGACTGAGTACGCAGATTTACTGCAACAGGGGCCAAAATTTGGAGGTTTAAGAAAATTAATGGATCAAAATCAGGTGAAGTAACATACCAAGTTGTATCAATATTTGTCGCTTAAGAAGTGACAACACTGCCATAATGGCATCTAGTGAGGATCCAGCGATAGCATCCCAAATGTTACAATCAGGGTTGAACGATCTCTCAGAATGGCTGCAAAAATGGAGAATAAAGGTGAATGAAAACAAATCCACGCATACAAAATTCACAACAAGATTAAGTACATGTCCCCCGGTCTCCCTAAATAACGTTCAAATTCCTCAAACCAATGAAGTTAAGTATTTAGGCATGATTCTTGACAGAAAACTGACTTAGAAAAGTCATATATGGAATAAGAGACTCTCATTGAATCTGAAATTCAGAAACTGTTATTGGCTATTAAATACAAATTTTAAATTGTCATCTGAAAACAAAATGTTATTATATAAAGTAATCTTGAAACCAATCTGGACGTATGGTATTCAACTTTGGGGGACAACCAGTAATTCGAATTTAAACATCATTCAACGGTTCCAATCAAAAGTTCTAAGGTACATTCTTCAAGCACCGTGGTACGTAAACAATGAAGTCTTACACAGAGACAGTCGTATTCCAACCGTAAGAGACGAAATAACGAGATACAGTGCCAAGTACCTAAATAAATTAGAAAATCATCCGAACTATCTGGCTTGAAATCTTTTGGACAATAGCAACTTTGTGTACAGACTGAAAAGATGCCATGTTTTGGATTTGAGTACTCGTTTTGTTAAGTAATAACTCTTTTTTAGTTTAAATTTGTATTGTATTATACAGTGTTTGTGTTGGCTTTTTCAGTGGATGAAGACTGACGAATGTTTTGTTATTTTATCAAATTTACTTAATGTTCAATAAATTTTAGAACAGACTGTAAATAAAATAAAGTAAAAAAACGTATCTCTTAATACCCCCGTCGCAGCAAACCTGCATACTCAGCGAATTTCCAGTGGAGATATAATTGTCTTAATACTACATAAATCCATTTACCAAGTTTCATAAAAATATATTCACAAATAAGCAATATAAACCATTTTAATTATTCCCCATAAGAATAACATTGGGGCTGAGTACGCAGGTTTGCTGCATCAAGGAACACAAAAATGGATTTTTTTGCTAATATCAATATAACTCAACTAGGTGAAGTCGTATACCAGTTTTTATTCATTTATGTTCATAATTAAGGGAGACAGCATTTAATTATTGTTCATAAGAATTACATGGGGCTGAGTACGCAGGTTTGCTGCTACGGGAGCATTTGAGAAAAAAAAATTTTTGAGCAAATATCAATGCACCACAATCAGATGAAGCCGATATAAAGTTTCGTCAGTGTACGTTCATAAACAAGCGAGATATAAAATTTGTCTTTTCCTCCATAAGAATAACATTAGACAACGTACTGTGTTTAGCACTTTCAATATCTCGGTAACCAATTGACGTAGAAGAATTATCAAAATACCAAATTGTGTGTTTTTTTAACCTGAATCCAATGGTAAAAACTAAAATTTGACTATTTCCAAAATTATAAGTAGGGTTGGCTATGAATGGGCCCCAACATGGGGTCTTATGGGCCTAAATCCAGGCATCTGATTGGTCGAGAGCCAGTCACGTGATTCAAGATGGCGACGCCCATGGTGGCGTTCCCGCCAAATTTGCGCGCCAAAAAAAAAATTGGCGCCAAACCTAACCTCACTTTTCATCCCTCCAAAGTGTTACCAACTTAGCAGAGCTAATGTACCATACATAATTATATGTACCATAAATAATTATATGTACCATATATAATACTACAGAGTATAATCATATATATATATGTACCATAATAGTGTATAATATACCATCACCAGAAAGGTAAGTGGCTATCTAACCTCACTTAGCCAGTGTTGCCACTCTAAACGCTACCTACAAAACCTAAATCAGTTACGCAAAATTATTATATGTATTATGTCAAACTATCTAAAATTATTATATGTATATATTACGTCACGCTATGATGTGTTACCAACCTATGGCAATGTATATTTCGCAAGCAAGTACCGCCAAACCATTATATAAAACCATTACATGTATATATACCAGAAAGTACCGCTAACTCAAAATATAAAACTATTACATGTATATATCGCAAGAAAGTGTTGCCAAAAAACTAAAAATCGCTTATATCTCGAAAACGGTAAGTCCTAGGGTCATTTTGACCCCAGAAAACTGCCTACTACGTAGTGTAGACACACCAGGGTATCTACCCATATTGAAAAAACTTAAACAAAATGTTGCGGGTTGCATCTCAAAAAATGAAGGGGCAAATTTTCAAAATTAAATATCTCAAGAACGGCTTGGCCGATTTTCACGAAACTTGGCATGTATGTACCTGTTAACATCCGCTACATCTTACAAAAACCTAATTTCTGTACTACAGGTAGTATCAAAATAATTGAAGGAGTCACACTTTAAAAATCAATATCTTAAGAACCGCTGAGCCTATTTTAATGAAACCTGACATGTGGATACTTGTTAACATCCTCTAACCTTCAATTTTGTTGGAGGGTAGAAGAGGGTTGTTTAGGGGACGATGGAGGGTGTAAAACTTTAAAATTTAATATATTGAGAACGGCTTGGCCGATTCTAATGAAACTTGGTATATAGGTACCTGTTAACCTCCGCTACTATTTAAAAAAAAAACTTAAACTCTGTACTGCGGGAAGTATCAAAATAATTGAAGGAGCTATACCTTAAAAATCAATATCCCAAGAATGGCTTGGCCGATTTTAATGAAATTTGGTATGTATGTACCTGTTAACCTCCGCTACATATTACAAAAACCTAAACTCTATACTACAGGTAGTATCAAAATAATTGAAGGAGTCATACTTTAAAAATCAATATGTTAATAAGAGCCGGGCCTATTTTTGAGCAAACCTGCGTACTCAGCCCCAATGTTATTCTTATGGGGAATAATTAAAATGGTTTATATTGCTTATTTGTGAATATATTTTTATGAAACTTGGTAAATGGATTTATGTAGTATTAAGACAATTATATCTCCACTGGAAATTCGCTGAGTATGCAGGTTTGCTGCGACGGGGGTATTAAGAGATACGTTTTTTTACTTTATTTTATTTACAGTCTGTTCTAAAATTTATTGAACATTAAGTAAATTTGATAAAATAACAAAACATTCGTCAGTCTTCATCCACTGAAAAAGCCAACACAAACACTGTATAATACAATACAAATTTAAACTAAAAAAGAGTTATTACTTAACAAAACGAGTACTCAAATCCAAAACATGGCATCTTTTCAGTCTGTACACAAAGTTGCTATTGTCCAAAAGATTTCAAGCCAGATAGTTCGGATGATTTTCTAATTTATTTAGGTACTTGGCACTGTATCTCGTTATTTCGTCTCTTACGGTTGGAATACGACTGTCTCTGTGTAAGACTTCATTGTTTACGTACCACGGTGCTTGAAGAATGTACCTTAGAACTTTTGATTGGAACCGTTGAATGATGTTTAAATTCGAATTACTGGTTGTCCCCCAAAGTTGAATACCATACGTCCAGATTGGTTTCAAGATTACTTTATATAATAACATTTTGTTTTCAGATGACAATTTAAAATTTGTATTTAATAGCCAATAACAGTTTCTGAATTTCAGATTCAATGAGAGTCTCTTATTCCATATATGACTTTTCTAAGTCAGTTTTCTGTCAAGAATCATGCCTAAATACTTAACTTCATTGGTTTGAGGAATTTGAACGTTATTTAGGGAGACCGGGGGACATGTACTTAATCTTGTTGTGAATTTTGTATGCGTGGATTTGTTTTCATTCACCTTTATTCTCCATTTTTGCAGCCATTCTGAGAGATCGTTCAACCCTGATTGTAACATTTGGGATGCTATCGCTGGATCCTCACTAGATGCCATTATGGCAGTGTTGTCACTTCTTAAGCGACAAATATTGATACAACTTGGTATGTTACTTCACCTGATTTTGATCCATTAATTTTCTTAAACCTCCAAATTTTGGCCCCTGTTGCAGTAAATCTGCGTACTCAGTCCTAATGTGTTTCTTATGGAGAATAAATACATTTTCATACCTTGCATATTTATGAATTAGTTTTAATGAAACTCGGTAAGTGGCTTGATTTGGTAGTGAGGTACAATTGAAATTAGCTGAGTACGCAGGTTTGCTGCGATGGAGGTATTTTACTTAGACAAGGATCCCTGATTGTTTTCTTCACTGTGTCAAAAAGTTTGTCGATTGTCTGTAGCTACTTCACCAAGTCTTTCTTGGATACATCAATATTTTAGTTCACAGAAAAATTCATAACTTTCCAAGTCTTTTAAATACCATTTTTTTATTTTCTGTTCAAGGTCACTACTTAAATTTATACACGAAATATCTATATGAAACTAAATTGTCGTTATTATTCGGCGATGTGCTGTTGGCAGCCGTGTTATATACCGTGTTGTAGTATTGGCTTTCTTGGCCCTTGCGAATTAAAAGACACACAAATTAATATGTTACTCCTGCCTAACCTTGTCTACAGAAACACTCAACTTCAGCTTTTGATGTGAATCACAAAAGTTATGTTTGTTTCTAAGCAAGATCCCCCTCTATGCTTCTCTGATTTTGTGTTTCTATTAGACTACAAATACAGTTTACAGCCAAACATTACGATTTCACAGCTCAGTTCTCCTCAATTGCAATAGACGAACAAATCGCGAAATCTTGATATAAGTATTACCACAGAAACCTATAAAACACTACAAAAAGCGAGAAAGTTGACTGGAATAAGAGGTTAATTGCGCTCCCGTGGCAGCGCCACCGGTCAAGTTGCCGAGAGGGGCGGCAGCAGGTGGAGCGGGGAACAGTCGAGTCGCCGAGAGGGGTGGCAGTGGGTGGAGTGGGGAATACGTCGGGTCGCCGAGAGAGGTGGCAGCGGGTGGAGCGGAGAATAGTCGAGTCACCATTAAGGGTGACAGCGAGTGGTTGCGGAGAATATTCAAGTCGCCGCAGTTAAGGGTGTCAGCGGGCAGAGCGGGAAATATGTCAGGTCGCCGAGAGGGGTGGCAGCGGGTGGAGCGGGAAATAAGGCGGGTCACCGGGGGGGATGGCAGTGGGTGGGGCTGGGAATTTTCGAGTCGCCGAGAGGGGTGCCAGTGGGTGGAGTGGGGAACAATAGAGTTGCCGAGAGGGATGGCAGCGGGTGTTTGCGAGGAATAGTCGGGTCGCCACCGTTAGGGGTGGCAGCGGGTGGAACGGGGAATAGCCAAATTGCCGAGGGGGTGGCAGCGGGTGGAATGGGGAATAAGTCGGGTCACCGAGAGGGATGGCAACGGGTAGTGTGGGGAACATTTTGGATCCTTGAGAGGGGTGACAGCGGGTGGAGCGGGGAATAAGTCAGGTCGCCGAGATTGGTGGCAGCGGTTTGAGTGGGGAATAAGTTGGGTCACCGGGGAGGATGGCAGCGGGTAGGGCGGGGAATATTCAAGTCGCCGAGAGGGATGCCAGCGGGTGGAGCAGGGAAAAGTCGAGTCGCCGAGAAGGGTGGGGATCGGGGAAGTTTGGAAGCACTGTGCACACTTTGAGCGTCAGAGAACCAGTAGCGCCACTATGACGTTCAAAACGGTCGGTGACCGAACGCAACCGTTTGAAACACAACTGCCGTTTACATGGTAGTCAGCCTTTTGTTGTATTTGATTTTTCTGAGGTGTACCCAACAAACTATAGTTGTCACTATTACTTACATGAAAATACAGAATATTGTTATACTCTTGTAATATGTTTGAAAGAATTGTATACTTTGAGTTGACACTGTAATTTTGACCTTGTCAATTGTACACTTATTATACATTAAGACAGTATGAAGATATGTTGTATCTGTATTTAGATTACTCTAAAATATAAGGGAAAAATGTAGTCTACAACTTGGTCAGATTGCCGTATACTAAAATAATTAATGATGACGAACAAACACTGGAAAATAAGAATTTTTGTTAACTCAACAATTTAGGAGTAAGGATCCAGAAGTCATGATTTCTTACCATTTTCAAAAAAAAACTAAGCAATACAGAGCGCAGCTCCCTTTTTAAATAAGAAATCATAAGATCCTAAAAGAATATCCTCAGATTCGTCGCCATATTGATAGGTATTCTACAAATTTTCTAGTGTGTGCTTTATGTATTGTGGACTTTCCTGAGCTTTTCAAAATGTCTTCAACAATATTTTCAATATGGTATGAATACTTGTGAACCGTAAACTATATTTTACTATAAATTTGATATAAGTATTACCAGAGAAAACTATAAAACACTACATAAAGCGAGAAAGCTGACTAGAATAAGAGCTTAATTGCGCTCCCGTGGCAGCGCCACCAGTCAAGTCGCCGAGAGGGGTGGCAACAGGTGGAGCGGGGAAGAGTCGAGTCCGCCGAGAGGGGTGGCGGTGGGTGGAGTGAAGAATAAGTCGGGTCGCCGAGAGGGGTGGCAGCGGGTGTAGTGGGAATATTTTAAGTCCTTGAGAGGGGTGACAGCGGGTGTAGCAGGGAATAAGTCGGGTCGCCATGAGGGGTGGCAGCGGGAGGTTGCGGGGATAGTAATTATCGAGAGGGGTGGGAGTGGGTGGAACGGGGAATAAGTCGAGTCACCGGCGGGGGGGATGGCAGCAGGTGGGGTGGGGAACAATCGAGTCGCCGAGAGGGTTGGCAGCGGGTAGTTTGGGGAATATGTTGGGTCCTTGAGAGGGGTGGCAACGGGTGGAGCGGGGAATAAGTCAGGTCGCCGAGATTGGTGGCAGCGGGTAGAGTGTGGAATAAGTTGGGTCACCGGGGAGGATGGCAGCGGGTGGGGCGGGGAATATTCAAGTCGCCGAGAGGGATGCCAGCGGGTGGAGCAGGGAAAAGTCGAGTCGCCGAGAAGGGTGGGGATCGGGGAAGTTTGGAAGAAGTGTGCACACTTTGAGCGTCAGAGAACCAGCAGCGCCACTATGACGTTCAAAACGGTCGGTGACCGAACGTAACCGTTTGAAACACAATTGCCGTTTAAATGGTAGTCAGCCTTATGTTGTATTTGATTTTTCTGAGGTGTACCCAACAAACTATAGTTGTCACTATTACTTGCATGAAAATACAGAATATTGTTATACTCTTGTAATATGTTTGAAAGAATTGTATACTTTGAGTTGACACTGTAATTTTGACCTTGTCAATTGTACACTTATTATACATTAAGACAGTATGAAGATATGTTGTATCTGTATTTAGATTACTCTAAAATATAAGGGAAAAATGTCGTCTACAACTTGGTCAGATTGCCGTATACTACAATTGATGATGACGAACAAACAAAAACACTGGAAAGTAAGAATTTTTGTTCACTCAACAATTTAGGAGTAAAGATCCAGAAGTCATGATTTCATACCATTTTCTAAAAAAAATTAGCAATACAGAGCGCAGCTCCATTTTTAAATAAGGAATCAGAAGATCCTAAAAGAATATCCTCAGATTCGTCGCCATATTGATAGGTATTCTACAAAATTTCTAGGGTGTCTATATGTATTGTAGATTTTCCTGGGCTATTCAAAATATCTTCTACAATATTTTCAATATGGTATGAATACTTGTGAACCGTAAACTATATTTTACTATAAATTTGATATAAGTATTACCAGAGAAAACTATAAAACATACATAAAGCGAGAACGCTGACTAGAATAAGAGCTTAATTGCGCTCCCGTGGCAGCGCCACCAGTCAAGTCGCCGAGAGGGGTGGCAACAGGTGGAGCGGGGAAGAGTCGAGTCCGCCGAGAGGGGTGGCGGTGGGTGGAGTGAAGAATAAGTCGGGTCGCCGAGAGGGGTGGCAGCGGGTGTAGTGGGAATATTTTAAGTCCTTGAGAGGGGTGACAGCGGGTGTAGCAGGGAATAAGTCGGGTCGCCATGAGGGGTGGCAGCGGAAGGTTGCGGGGATAGTCAAATTATCGAGAGGGGTGGGAGTGGGTGGAACGGGGAAGAGTCGAGTCCGCCGAGAGGGGTGGCAGTGGGTGGAGTGGAGAATAAGTCAGGTCGCCGAGATTGGTGGCAGCGGGTGGAATGGGGAATAAGTTGGGTCACCGGGGGGGATGGTAGCGTGTGGGGCGGGGAATATTCAAGTCGCCGAGAGGGATGCCAGCGGGTGGAGCGGTAAATAGTCAAGTCACCGAGAGTGTTGGCAGCAGGTGGAGCGAGGAGTAGTCGAGTCGTCGAGAGGGGTGGCAGTGGTTGGAGTGGGAAATATGTTGGGTCCTTGAGAGGGGTGACAGCGGGTGGAGTGCAAAATAATCGAGTCGCCCAGAGGGGTGGCAGCGGGTGGAGCGGGGAATAGTCGAGTCACCGTTAAGGGCGGCAGCGAGTGGTTGCGGGGAATAATCTAGTCACCACCGTTAAGGGTGGCAGTGGTTGGAGCGGGAAATAAGTCGGGTTGCCGAGAGGGGTGGCAGCGGGAGGTTGCGATGATAGTCAAATTATCGAGAGGGGTGGGAGTTGGTGGAACGGGGAATAAGTCGGGTCACCGGCGGGGGATGGCAGCAGATGGGGTGGGGAACAATCGAGTCGCCAAGAGGGTTGCCAGCGGGTAGTTTGGGGAATATGTTAGGTCCTTGAGAGGGGTGGCAGCGGGTGGAGCGGGGAATAAGTCAGGTCGCCGAGATTGGTGGCAGCGGGTGGAGTGGGAAATAAGTTGGGTCACCAGGGGGGATGGCAGCGTGTTGGGCGGGGAATATTCAAGTCGCCGAGAGGGATGCCAGCGGGTGGAGCAGGGAAAAGTCGAGTCGTCGAGAAGGGTGGGGATCGGGGAAGTTTGGAAGCAGTGTGCGCACTTTGAGCGTCAGAGAACCAGTAGCGCCACTATGACGTTCAAAACGGTCGGTGACCGAACGTAACCGTTTGAAACACAACTGCCGTTTACATGGTAGTAAGCCTTCTGTTGTATTTGATTTTTCTGAGGTGTACCCAACAAACTATAGTTGTCACTATTAGTTACATGAAAATACAAAATATTGTTATACTCTTGTAATATGTTTGAAAGAATTGTATATTTTGAGTTGACACTGTAATTTTGACCTTGCCAATTGTATACTTTTATACATTCAAACAGTATGAATAGATGTTGTATCTGTCTTTAGATTACTCTAAAATATAAGGGAAAATGTAGTCTACAACATGGTCAGATTGCCGTATACTACAATTGATGATGACGAACAAACAAAACCACTGGAATGTAAGAATTTTTGTTCACTCAACAATTTAGGAGTAAGGATCCAGAAGTCATGATTTCATACCATTTTCTAAAAAAATAAGCAATACAGAGCGCAGCTCCATTTTTAAATAAGGAATCAGAAGATCCTAAAAGAATATCCTCAGATTCGTCGCCATATTGATAGGTATTCTACAAAATTTCTAGTGTGTCTATATGTATTGTAGATTTTCCTGGGCTATTCAAAATATCTTCTACAATATTTTCAATATGGTATGAATACTTGTGAACCGTGAACTATATTTTACTTTAAACTTGATATAAGTATTACCAGAGAAAACTATAAAACACTACAGAAAGCGAGAAAGCTGACTGGAATAAGAGATTGTTTGCGCTCCCGTGGCAGCGCCACCAGTCGAGTCGCCGCGAGGGGTGGCAGCGGGTGTAGTGGGGAATATATTAAGTCCTTGAGAGGGGTGACAGCGGGTGTAACAGGGAATAAGTCGGGTCGCCAAGAGGGGTGGCAGCGGGTGGAGCGGGGAATAGTCGAGTCGCCGAGAGGGGTGGCAGTGGGTGGAGTGGGGAATAAGTCGGGTCACCGAGAGGGTTGGCAGCGGGTGGAATGGGGAGTAGGAGTGATCGAGTACCCGAAAATTTGAGTATTTTGGCCGAGTTTTCCAATACTCTACTCGAATCGAAAGTTCGAGCGAGTATTTCCCGCCGATCTCCGGAATATCGCGATCGATTTCGAACTGCCAAATCGCGTTGTGGGCCGGGAAAGACTACTGGACCACATCAAATCGGCCAAAAATGACGACGGGAAACATGAGTGGGCCATAAAAAACAACCGACGTGTGAAAATGACACCGAAATGCGTAATATTTCGACCGTAACTGAAGACGTGACAAATGATATCAGCCGTATCAGGTAATATCGGCTGTAAAGACGACGGAAAGCATAATGTCGAGGAAGCATAATACGTTACGATTGTTCTACGAAATATCGTGCAAAAATGGCGACCGGGCCAATTAATATCGGCCGTAATTGACGACTTGACACAAAATTACCACTTGCTATCAGCCAGAGATGGAAGACTGAACCGCGTTTTATTTGCTGTAAGTGGCGACGTAAAACATACAATCGGCCAGAATTAAACCAAACCACTTAATATCGACTGTAAATAATCCATCAAGACAGGTTCTACAGTACTAGCCCTTAATCTTTGGTTTGGAGGTATGCGGGACACAGATGGACATCCCTTCTTCATCTGCATCTGTGTCGTTTCTTTAGGCATATTCAGGGGCAGATACAGACTATCGTTTTTAGGGGGGAGGGGGGTCATGGGTGAAAAAATATCAAAATTGTCAAAATACAATAACCTTTACATTGAAAAATGAATAATATACGTGAAGGTCTGAGGTTTTTTTTTGGGGGGGGGGGGGTCACGACCCCTATGACCTCCCCACTGTATCCGCGCCTTGGCATATATGTGCTTAAAATATGAAAATATGAAGGGCACCACCACAACTCTTGCCCCGGGCACCCAAAGTTATCGTTACGGCCCTGAAAATAACCATTTTAAATGATATAATAACAAATTGATTTTATAAATACAATTTAAACTTCATATTCTTTGTCACGAAAATGACACTACTTTTTTATATATGCTGTTGTAAATCTTACATTTTTAATGAAAGAACACTGGCCAACGTGGTTTTATGACGGCTGGTGGGCTGATTATTTGTTGACTTCACCACACCACATCTAACGACCTAACCTATATGATTATTCTGTTAAGAATTAATTAATCGTTTAGAATGTCACCTTTATAATATTCGATTTTATAGATAATAATATTTCAAGTTTCCTTGTAGTAGTTAATTATGATGTATTTTAAAAGTCTATTTGGTTGTTTAGTGCTTATTTCAATCTTCTGTTCAGCATTTAGTTTATATGAGGACCAAATCGGTAAATTCGATTGGTAAGTAGAATCAGGTTTAGGACTTTCCTAAAGATAATTTAAATATTTTCTCAGTCCTATATTTTGTAGCCAGTAATGCAATCTATTCAATTATAGTTTCAGGTAAAATTATGGAAGCCATAGCCAAGGCTTAACCTATAATTTGTTTCTCTAAGTTTCTGGGCTATGTAATGCCTCCACTAAGCTGACACATTTAAGCAAGATAAACCAAATAATATTCAGCCCTATGCACAATTATTACCGTCTATTCACTCACTGTATTTGTTAACACGATAGCTCAGCAAGGCTACCAATAGTTTAAAATATTTAAGTTTAGCAAATTGAGGCTTCAGTTTAGTTTACGTCCCACATTCATTCAATTGAAAATATTGATTAATCGATTACATTTTTTTTCTCTGTTCCGCAACTGCTGCCGTTTCAAGCAGGGGTGGATACAGACTATCGTTTGGGGGGGGGGGGGAATATAAATTGTCAAAATACAATAACCTTTACAGTGAGAAATAGGAAAAATGCATGAAGGTCTGAGGTCTTGGGGGGATCATGACTCTCATTACCTCCCCCCGTATCCCCGCACCTGGTTTCAAGTTTTTACTATGATTGGGCTTGGCTTGCCCAAATACTATCATAACCTGCAGGTTTTACTGTACTTTCATAGTGGTTGTATATAGAAAACAAATAAATTTGAGTGAATACAAATACAAAGTTACCTGATCAAATAAATACCAGGATTGCTACGATTGTTTTGCCGATTTGATAAACAACATTTTTACTTCAGTAATGAACAGTACCGGTACTTCAAATTATTCCCATGAAATACATTAGTCCTATATGTATTTTTACAGGAAAATCAATCATTTGGGGAAACTGAAATTTTCAAGCTTTGAGTCAAAACCTCCCAGTAAAAAGATCTTTGTGGCCACAGAAGAAAATGTAATTGCAGCACTTTCAACAAAAACAGGTTGGTGAGATTTGTGTTTGCTTAACATTAATTATGTACATTTTGTATGATAATGTATTCCTTTCTATCTATTGAGACAAATACAAAGGACGTCCAGGGACAGCTGTCGGTGCAGGAATTGCCGTATCACTGAAATATTTACAGTATCGTAAAAGTAATGTCACATGTTCTTCTGAGAAATGTTTGACACAACAGAATCAGATTTCTAGTCACTGATGAATTCAGATCAATTAAGTTTTATTAAACTAAGTTAGCTGATTAAAGAGAATCAATCCCACATTTTGTCATAGATATGTGGTGAAAGTTTAAAGTTAATCAATCAAAATTATAACTTATAGGCCTACATACAATTACAGTGAAACTTTCTCAGCCTGAAGAAATCATTTGTGAGGCGGAAAGCAAAAAGGGACCTCTTGCCGGCAATTTCCGATTTTGACTTACTGTTAATATTTTCAAATTAAGCTTTTAATTACAAACAGTTAGTTATAAAAATTATGTCTCTACGATTTTCTTTGTTTAAGTCACAGACGTTTGAGTTTTGTAAAATAAAAATAGGCTTTGTGAGAAAAACTTATTTTAAAATTTAGAAACACTACAAAATCTTAATTTTTGACATTTAAGGAATGGATTTGATAAAAAAAAAAGCCTAAAATATATTCTTTAAAATGATATACCGGTAAGAAATTTGTCTTAAGTCTTTTTTTTATTTTTTCAAACTGATCGCTTGCGACGCTTTGTCAGAAACACGAAAGGGCCAGGAACAGGAAAGGGTCGTCAGGCGGAGCCTCATCAGCATTATCCATGGGTAGAGGTTCAGGTCGATAGCAGACCCTGGTTGTGGCAAAGAATATCCTTAAACTCTTCTTTGCAATACTCTCGGATGTTTTTAAAGAGATATTAGTTTAGTTTCTTATTGTGTAATAGAACGACTGAAAACAGAGTGACTGTGATTCTCTGATTGCGACATAGTAAAGTTTTAGACGTGGGGTTCTGTAAATAATTACAGGAACTTGGGTAAGAACTGTAAAACCAGCGTGATTATTGGACAGTATTAATGGATGGTAAAGTGGAATTAGATTCTCAGTGAATAACGGAGAAACAACTGCTGTGATTGGCTGACTGATAATGCATGGCTGCAAACCTTTCTACTTACAAAATTGATTTACAAACTTACCACGAATGCTGTAATATTAATTATTAGTGATTATTAATAGTTACCAACACAGTATATTATTAACCATTTGCACTACGACGTCCGATATTTCGGCCAAAAACTCCGCGGTCCGATATATTAGCCGTTCGCAAAATGTGCGAAAAACTCCGACGTCCGATTTTTTGGACGCCGTGAAACCAATTTTACTGGCTTTATAAAATATCCAAATGCGCTACCTTTGCGATAAATGGAAGCCAGATAGTTGTGGAGTATCACTGTGAAGTTAGTATTGATTTTACTCTATGCCGTTTTTTGTGTGATGAGTTGTTTTGTTGATGTTATGCCCACCATATGTTTTGGTTTCATTGAGAATCAGATGTTTGTTGTTTACACTGACATATTTTGTTGTTATTTCAAGTTGTGTGTTATTTTTATATGCTATATTCAGTTTATATTTAGTCTAAAATGAATTACAATGATATTAGTTCTGAAGTAGGACTTTAAAATCGCCGACTTGACGTTCACCTAGCCTAGCTGACTTAGGCATAGTTATTTTTATATTTGTTTACTTTTGGAAGTTTTATGACATTTTATGTTATAGTTAGGCCTTCCGCACACGGGTCGACCGGTTTGAAATCATAGTTTCAAACTGGTTGCAGGTGCAACTGCTTGGTGACCTTGGACGTGTGCTGGAGTGGGGATCAACACACGGGTCGACTGAACAGCGACCAGTTTGAAATCAGTATCCGACTGGTAGCATGCGACCGTATTTTCTTGTCACCAAACAGTTGAGTTGCATAGTTTCAAGTGTTTGAACGTATTTGTGAAGTGAAATATGAGTGATCAAGAAATTAATTTAAAATTTGTTGGAGAGGTGGAAAAACACGAAGTGCTGTACAATTACAAATTGCCTGGCTACTCAAGAAAGGATTTAACTGACAAGGCTTGGCACGAGGTTGCAGTAGAAATGAACATGACAGGTAATTCATATTTTTGAAGGTACAGGGTGTTCATATTCATATACAGGGTGTCCAGCCTCCATTAGGACTAAACTTTACCAAACTATTCGTTATACATCTTTGAGATTCTGCACACATTTTTATCTTATTGAGCCACATTTTTGTGCAAAATTTAAGTGAAATATTTTTAACCGTTTCATAATGGCGGTCATGTAAAATACGTTACTTAAAATTTAATTACAAAATATGAAATTTGGCCCTTTACTTATGGGACACCCTGTATTATACTCATTAAAAAGTAAAAAAAAAAAAATAATAATAAGTCAGTTATAAGATAGAGTTGTAATTGAATGTACAAAGTTAATTACATTGAAGTATATTTTGAAAATTTACTTTCACTTGAGGTTTACTTCATAGGCTTGTAAAATCGACATCTTCAGATCAATGTTGTTGCACTTGGAACAATGATTTACTCTATCGCTTTTTCCCACTGCCAGGTTAGAGATGCTCGAGGAGAAATGAAGTACCTTGCCAAATATTGTCTCACAGTAACTGCCGAAGAGCCTTCAGTTAATGGTTGTTGTCTTGGGCATGGTCCTTCAGCTATTTCCACTGTAGGCGGCGTGTAGTCGATTCCTTCTCTTTTACGTACGTAATTGTGAAGGATACAAGCGGCTTTGACAATGTCGGTTACTGTTTCTACATTGCGACATCGTATGGGACCATTCAATACTGCAAACTTTTCAGTAGCCATTCCAAACGTGCATTCAATCGTTTTCCTTCCACGACTTAACCTGTAGTTAAATATCCTTCTTACATTGTCGAGTGTTTTTCCATTATATGGTCTCATTACATTGCGTGCTAGTGGAAACGCTTCATCTGCCAAGAAGTAGTAAGGGAATGGGCTTTGTATTTCATCGTATGGCAATGGGGTAGGCGAAGGAATTTGAAAACCACCATGGTTGATCCAGTATTTAATGGCACTGACCTTGTAAACACCCCCATCACTATTTCGTCCAGCGTATCCTGGTTCAACCATAGTGAAAGCACCATCAGCATCACAACATGCAAGTAAGATTATTGAATTGAAATGTTTGTAGTTAAAATTTTCTGAACCAGTATTTGGAAATTTCTCAATACGGATATGCTTTCCGTCCAATGCTCCTATGCAATTTGGTAAGTTCCATAATGTCTCAAAACGATCGGCAATTAATTTCCATTGGTTACCTATTGGTACCGGCATGTAAGTTTCTTGTAATACATTCCAAATGATTTTAGTGGTATCTTTAACAATAGCTCCAATTGTACTCTCGCCTCTTGCAAAATATAAAGAAAGAGCGACAAATGAACATCCTGTAGCCAAATACCTGTAACAAACGTGTGAATATTAACCAGCTGAATTACTAACGGGTTATCATAAATTATATATAAATAATTAGTGTGCTTACCACACGTAGAATAATTGTTATTTCAACTTTATACTGCAACTTACAGTGGCCAAACGATACAATACGTATTGGTTTTCCAATACAAATTTCTTAAGGACGCCCTAGATGTTATGATGTTTTTAGAATTTAGATGCAATTTTAAAACGTTTTTATTCTTTTCATTTTTTCACTAAACTTAACTGTTATATCCTTCCACAGCTACTCATTTGTGGTTTACATTGTTTTTAGCACCAGCTCTAGCGGCTGAACATTTGGGTTTAGGGAAGAAACAACAAGAATAAAAATGTTTTAAAATCACATTGTTTACCTAATCCATTTAGTTCCCTATTTAAAGTTTGCTGTAAAATTAATACTTCCTGAGATCCCAATGGTGGCCACCTTGAGTTGCTAACCCTGTATACGATACGTATTGTATCGCCCATCACTTTAGTACTCAAGTTTTTCTATCCTTATTTTTCCTTTTCAGCTGCGGAATGCAAAGAGAAGTGGCGAAATCTTCGTACAGTGTTCATTCGAAAAATGAAACCTCCACCTTCCGGATCTGGCGCAAAGAAGAAGGCCTATTATCTGGCAGAGGCCATGCAGTTTTGTTTGCCGTTTATAAAAACATCAGCTCCTCCTTCTACCGGAAATTTACCACCGGTACCACATGATGACGAAAATACTGACGAAACTATATTGGGTTCAGAATTAAATAATGACACGACCATTCCAGAACATCCTTCAATTACTGCATCACCGCAATCGCCGTCATTACTACAGGATAATACTTTTCGACCATCCCCAGACATAACAAATCAGTCTCATCAAAGCTCTCATCATTCGTCAAAGCCATCATCCATTCCCAATCTAGGTAAAAAACGCCTAACGCAGAGGAATAAAGCCGCAGTGGAAGAAGATCAATGTTTTACTGAATATTTTAAGGCAAAAAAAGCAAGACTTGAAAGTACTACTAGCGCAAACGATGGTAAGAAGGAGGCTTTGAAAATGTTCCTTCTTAGCTTGGTACCAGAGTTAGAAGAATTAAATGATACACAAATAAAAAAATTTAAACGCAAAGTTCTTAATCTTATTGATGAGATATCAGCCCCATCTGTTGTCACACTAGTGTCGCCACATTCCAGTATTTCACATGTGTCTGACCTGTCATGTACCAATACTACTGCTTCAGAGCCGTCAACAGCCGCACGTACGTACTACACGCAATTTACACAGGACATGGACGCCAACGAGTACTTTGTGCAAGACCTACAATAATTATTTGATTTGTATTTTTGTATTTTTACAATTAATAGTAACAATAAAATCATACCTTAGAGTTATTAGTATTCTTTCTTCAGCAGTAACACATTCCCTCATATTTGTGTTGACCTTATGTATGAAAGGAGCAACCATCTTCACCAATTCCACATATGACTCTTTGGACATTCTGTAGAAAGCTATAAACTTGCTGTCTGTCTCTTTTAATTGTTCAGCTGCTACGAATAGTCTGCACCTTACATTTTTCTCTATATATGGGTGACACCAATATTTCCTGCGTTTCCTGCGTTGTCGGCGACGTAGAAAACATGCAACTATTTCTTCCTCATCCTCACTAGTACTTGACATAATGCCTCAAGTTACACTCAGAGAAATAACTATTCAATTATTTATAACTTATCAAGAAATAAATGAGAATGAAAACATAACGCACTACACAGTCGCACACAGATCGACGACTGATCCAGATTTAAGTCGTGTGTGTGTGTGGTGTCAGATTTTATTTTGGTTGCAAACTCGTTGCGTTTGAAACTGGTTTCAAACTCTGGTTGCAAACAGGTCGACCCGTGTGCGGAAGGCCTTAGGGTTGTACAAAAAAGTTGCAGTAGATTTTCTGGGCAAAAAATTTATATTTATTTTTTGTGTTACAAAAAAGCTAAAATTTGCAGGACCGCTTGTAAATGAACCTAATACAATTTTCCTTTTTTCCTTTTACTTGCTTGTTTTTCGAGATAAATGCATGAAATTTTGTGTGCACGTTTATAACTAAATGGGGAATCTGAAAATATCAATATAATGTGATGGGCCAATGGTTTTTTCTTTTAGCTATTACACCTCAAAGTTAACTTTTACGTAAAACATTTTTTAATTAAAAATTTAAAAATTTTTTTTCTTTTAGTTACAACAATTTTTTATTGTTCGAAAACTCATAAGGAATAAAACAAAAAAAGAATTATAACTCTATCTGCCAAAACTTAAAATTGACAGCTTTTTTCCCAAACCCTTGCAAAATTGATTAAAAAGGCCCGGAGTTTTTGGCTAGCACTTTCAGAAAAGTACCTGGAGTTTTTGGTAGTAACCAAAAATTTTTGTCCGGAGTGTAAAAGTGTAAGTGTAAGAGTGTAAAGTAATATTACTGTAATAGTAATATCAATAACATTGATCAGCTTATAAACCTTCGAAGGAAAAGGTACCTGATGTCGGAGCGGCCAATATTATAACCAGACAATGTTTCCTGTTATGAGAAACCCGTCGTAGTTCCCTCAGTTACCACTAGAGTTCAGGAAAGACTGGTTTTTAATGTAATGCGAAGTGGACTTGTGTGTTTGAGAAATGGGACCTCATGTCGGCCATGTTATTGCTCCATAAGCGACAAGAGGTACCTTTTCCTAGGTAGAACACAGTCTCCTTTATCGATTATTATGAGTATTTTTTATCTGTTCGAAACTGTTTTGTAATCGATTGTGTCTTGTAGAAGACATTATAAAGAGTAGGAATATGCAAAAAACCGAAAATCGATATTTTATACCCGGGTGACTTATTACGACTGTACTGAAAAACCTACTTTACTGACAAGAGGTTCCTTTTTGCTTTCCGCCTCACAGATTAAGGTTAAAATTATTTGCTTTTGTATTCTTTGTGTTTTTGCAACCTACGTGGGTAAGAAAATTAACGTTAAATTTTGTTTATATTTTAACATTACTATTGTCAGATCACTATTTGAATAGTGATTTAGTTAAGCGCCATTAAGTCTTCACCGGGCATACATTCAATTTATAATAGCTTCATCAGTAATATCTGCAAAACATTTGTCGGTATTCTTTTAGGCTTAATAATATAAAGCTTACGAGAAAAGAAGCACTTATTTTTACATAACTTATGTAAGATCTTCAAACAACTAGCAGTTCCTGCGAAAATGGTCATCTAAGTAGCATAAATTACCTGTAGTCCCATATAGGTTGTTTCAAATATTTATCGCCTTTACTTAATAAATATTTGTAGTCAATAGGCCTATGAGATTATTTCCATGACGATTGAATGCTATGCAGCCACTAGCAGCTAAAAAGACACACGAGCCATTGGAAGAGGTGACATTTTCTACATTTTTTACATTTGAAAATACTATATTTCACTGTTTTCTTGTAATAAAGCATCTGTTTCGGATAGTTCGGACAAGTTCAGCTTCGTTCGGGTGGAAAAGTCTCCTCTTCCAGTGGCTCGTCTGTTTTTTTAGCTGCTAGTGTATGCAGCCTATTCTCTATTCTTGAACTACTGTGGTTACAGAAAATCTTACTGCTCAGATTGATAAACTATGATTTTTTTTGTTTAAAATTCATTGTTGGTGATGGCGAGTTCATGTTATTTAAGGAATTATTGCGGACATTTTCCATCACTTATTAGTAAAAACAAGGTTTCACGTCATTTTGAATCTGATCCTGTCTTCAGGTGAAAATAATACCTAGAACATAACAAAATTAGTGGCACAATCCAGGTAAGATGAAAAAAACACAGAAAAGCTAAAACAGAAAACTGTAGCAGCAGTCAAAACAAAATAACTTAAAACTACAATAAACGCACAAGTCAACACAAAAATCAAACGCACAAACAAGACAACTCTTTTGATTTTTGTGTTGACTAATGTGATTATATGTTCTAGGTATTCTTTCTACCTGAAGACGGGATCAGATTTCATATTCCGAAATGTCGGAAACTTTGTTTTTACCAATTAGTGATGGAACATGTCTGCAATAATTCCTTAAAAAACACTGATTGTCTCGCAGGTGAGATCGTATGGCGGCAGATCCTGGAGAGAGGGGACTATGGCAACGTGCAACTGTTACACGTTGAGGTGGAGATGGTCACAGTGACGGGCTTGGGTCCGTTCACCGTCCGTGGCTGGAACACCAACACAGGAAGTTTACTGTACGAGTGGAGCATCGCCACAGCAACGTGAGTGTTGACCAGCAAGCGATAGGTTAGGTTTTATTTTTGACCACTTTGAAATTTACATAGTGGAATACTTGGTTCTTTGGCAATTAAATCAAACACAACTCTGACTACTCTCTTAGCTCACTACTAGCTTTCATACGCTGTACAGCAGTTCAGCTTAGGAAGCTCTTTGAGAGTTAACCGGTATGTTCATTGTTGTGCATAATGGAAAATCTTCCATGGGAACAATTTAAACTTATATTTTTAAAAACTAGGAAACAATATTGGTGAATTTTATTTAATTGCCTCACTGAACTTTCCAGCCATGGATTAATTTACGAATTTTTGTAATGGCAACGACATGCAGTTGGCAGCTGGAACAGTTTGCCCGAGCGGGGCTGCAGTTTTGGGTGCTATGGGATGAGGGAAGTTGCCATTATGGCCACCGGTAGGTAGCGGCAGTGGGTAGATGTTCTTGGAGGAATGTTGGCCAGAGACAGAGGCACTCGTAAGAGTGATTGACTAGACGGAAAATCCAGGAAAAATATTGTGGCAGAATTTTCATCAGTTTTCCCCCACCATAATCTTGAGGGAAGACCTCCAACAGGCAGAGAGCCAAAAGACCTTGGAAAAGGAGTAGAAGTCCATCTTCAAAGTTTTTCATTGCACTTCCAATAGAATTTTCAGGGAGACCTCCAATAGGCAGAGAGTCAAAGGCCATGGAGAAGGAATAGATGTACATCTTCAAAGGTTATCGCTGCACCCCTATCAGAATCTTCAGTGAAACCTCCAATAGGCATAGGGTCAAAGGCCTTGGAGTAGATGTATATCTTCAAAGGTTATCGCTGTACCCCACCAGAATCTTCAGGGAAACTTCCAATAGGCAGAGAGTCAAAAGCCTTGGAGTAGATGTCCATCTTCAAAGGTTATCGCTGCAACCCCTCCAGAATCTTCAGGGAAACCTCCAATAGGCAGAGAGCCAAAAGGCCTTGGAAAAGGAGTAGAAGTACATCTTCAAAGTTTTTCATTGCACCTCCATCAGAATTTTCAGGGAGACCTCCAATAGGCAGAGAGTCAAAGGCCTTGGAGAAGGAATAGATGTACATCTTCAAAGTTTATTGCTGAAACCCCACCTGAATCTTCAGGGAAGCCTCCAATAGGCAGGGAATCAAAGACCCTGGAGAAGGAGTAGATGTACATCTTCAAAGTTTATCGCTGCAACCCCACCAGAAACTTCAGGGAAACCTCCAATAGGCAGAGAGTCAAGGCCCTGGAGAAGAAGTAGATGTACATCTTCAAAGTTTATCGCTGCAACTCCACCAGAAACTTCAGGGAAACCTCCAATAGGCAGAGAGTCAAAGGCCTTGGAGTAGATGTACGTCTTCAAAGGTTATCGCTGCACCCCCACCAGAATCTTCAGGGAAACCTCCAGTAGGCAGAGAGTCAAAGGCCTTGGAGAAGGAGCAGATGTATATCTCCAAAGTTTATTGCTGCAACCCCACCAGAATCGTCAGGGAAACCTCCAATAGGCAGGGAGTCAAAGACCCAGGAGAAGGAGTAGATGTACATCTTCAAAATTTATTGCTGCAACCCCACCAGAATTGTCAGGGAAACCTCCAATAGGCAGGGAGTCAAAGACCCTGGAGAAGGAGTAGATGTACATCTTCAAAGTTTATTGCTGCATCTTCAAAGTTTGGAGTGCTCACTCGGTTCCCTCCAAATGTTTTTACTCTTAAAAATTAACCAATAATCAATGGTGTTGGACTGTGCGGAATGTCCCCGTCGCAACAAACCTGCGTACTCACCGAATTTCCAGTGCCTATAGGATATATTTGTCTCGCTACCATATAAAGCCTCTTACCAAGTTTCGTAAAAATGCATTCATAAATAAATTACATAGGCTATTATATTTTACTTGTTCTTCATACAATAAGAATAATATTAGGGACGAGTACCCAGGTTTGAGGGCCATCAACCAAAAATTGGGTTTTTGCAGAAATATCACTATGCCACTAAACCCACAAACTAAGTTTTATGATTTAAATTGATACATTCTTAAATCAAATTGATATACTGCAGAACCTTGATAGCAAGACTCAAGGGGATTTGGGAAATCGTCTTGTTATCAAGCTACTCTTCTAGTTGTGGTTTGCGTTATCAAGGCGTGTAGACTAAAAGTCCTGCTGTAAAGGTTACTGGTTTCCCTAAAACCCTTTTATATCAAGTGCATTTTGGATCAACTCTCGCTAACAGGTTTTGTTTTAAAAGTACATTTATTATTATTGTAACAAAGTAATTGATTAGTAAATAACATTTCACATTGTACCATAAAACATAATTGTATTTTTTTATATTTTATTTACAAATTAGTTTAATTGAATAATTAATGCTGTAAAATTAAATGGGTTGGAACAGGGTTGCTCATGTTTACAATGCTCGAGCAGGAGTGGGGTTTTCATTTTTAGACCTTAGCCCAAGGAATTGTTACCTTTAAAACATCAATTCTGATGAGTTCTGATGGGAACTATGCACAGGGAAGATTGAACTTGTGCTATAAAGGTACCATTATATGTAAAATGACACACTACTGAGGTTGAAGTCGTGCTATAAAGGTTCGGCGTCACAAAAAGACGTGCTATAGGAGGTTCTCTACACATTTGTACCAAATTTCATTAAGATCGGCCTTTTTCTTGAGAGTTATCGTGCTTACGGACACATATTGTATATATATATATATATATTGTATATATATATATATATATACAAATTTGAACGACTTGTGATTTTGGCATCTGGGGACCTCAAAATGAAAAGTTATCATGGTCTCGGGCTTAAGTCTTACCATGAGACTTACAGTAATAGCTTCTTCCCTATAGGGGAAATTCGCTAAAAGGTATCATTCAACCTTAACTTCCTTATTACAACTTTTGTTAAGGTGTTTTTAATACGTTGATGTTTGATGAAGTTGATACAGTGGTTTTTGCAGAGGTCCGTTGTTGAAGTGGGCCATCCACCGAGGCAAGTTGTACATGGTGAACATTGTCAGTTCCCAAGCTGAAGTGTCCGTGTATAATGTCAGGACCGGCGGAGAGCCGAGCAGCCACACTATACGTCTCCCTCAGTTTCCAAAGGACGAATCCAAGTAAGAAACCTACTAGTGATCTGATTTTGCTACAGTTAATGTGCCAATATTAGTATATAATAATTACTGTAATATTATGCATTAATGTGTTAAAGCAGTTTTTATTACGAGTAGAACTCCTCGGTTATTTCTAAACTGATTTCAACAATGGAGCTATCAGAAAGTTGTCCCTGATTCTTAGTTGTGGATAAAGGTTAGATATTTTCATTATCAAGGGTAGGGGCCACCCTCAAAGATCCCTGAAATTAACTTAGAAAATAATTGTTGTTGAATGAAGGCTGGATGCATAATATAAGCAATACAATCATGTTATTATAAATGAGTTCGCACGCAGCACGTTGACGTGAGGGAAATGCATTTCCACATAAAAAAACTTGTGAAAATCAAAATCAGTGGAAAAACATACATTTATTCCAACTGTTATCAAAATCTAAAAACATTGATTTTTTCGGCTGTTCTTATGCTCCTGGTTCCATTTACCTGCAATGTTGGGAAAGCAATTTTGCCCACTTTACAACGTACTGTGTTTAATCGATATACATTTTCAGTAAATATTTATGCCAGAATGACGAGAGAGGGCTTAAAACTTTGCCTCACTAATTTCCATCTTTTTACATGCATTAATTTTACATCCAGGGCTTTTCTCACCTTTCTTGGGCCCAAAATTTGAAATTTGAAAGATTAATCCCAAAAAAGGGGGTTAGAGTTTTCCGATTGTTTTGCCCAACGAACTTGTCCAAAACGTCATTTATGAACGTGTACGAGCCTGAAATCGATATCATACATCACATTTATGCTTATACGTTTGGATTGTAAGGAAGGAAACCAATCTACTAGTTACACACGGAATATGAATAATGAAACAACTGAAAACACAATTTGACAGTATGATTAATCCATAGGCCAAGGTTAAGATCACGAGGCAAAGGCCAAATTAGTGAATGACCAATGGAAGTTTACTCTGCCTGTTGAAAAAATACCAGGTTCTAATTGAGGCCAAATACAAGTGCCTATGGTTGTCAAAAAAATGTAACATCATTAATTGATATAACTTCTTTAAGATTCATGTAATAGGTCCCTCGTTAGTTTAATTAGACTAGATTAGTTAAACTTGTTTAGTTAATTTATTAACTTCTCACGAAATAGTAAAGACAGAATTTAACTTGATGTTAGATTATTTGTGAATACAAATATAATGTTATCAATTTAGTTTTGTTATTTGTATTTTACACATAAATTTTACTGTTTTTGTCATTAGGCATTTCTGACCAACAACGAATTGTGTAAAATGATTTCTTACCTTCCGCTTGTGTTTTGTTTGACAGATTTGTGCTGGCTGGCTTGAAGTTGGTGTACATAAGTTCAGAGAAGAACGACATTGTGTTGTCAGAGTCTTTGCTCAAACAATCCAATATAGATTCGCTTACAGTTCCCGAGCCAGCCATATCTCTGGCTGTGATGCCCTCTGTGGCAGATCAGGTGTATGTGAAGGTGAAAACTGAGCAAAAAGATATGCAGCATAATGTGGTCCAAGGCTATCGGCTGATTTCCGTACAACCAGAGGCATTATCACAAACGAAACTAGTGAAGACTTCTGTAGATTTCCGACTGTTAGCTGTCTACCAGAATACTCCGGAGCAGAATTTGATTATCAAACTGCACTCTACCAAGGTAATTTTAGTTAAAAACAGTGGTTTATGTCCTGTGAGGATTTTTATAACAAAACTGTTGTCTGCTTTGCTATCGTGTAAGGCTTTTGATTCAGTTAATCATGAATTGTTGCTATTCAAATTGAGTAAATTGAGTAGCCTATTCAAAATACTGAATTAAACTGGTTGAAATCATATCTCTGTATCATAGAAAACATAATATGGAAATTTTTCATAGTAACCAAAAAAATGGTTATCAGACCATATAAATCTGAAATAAGGAAAATATAACATGGAATACCTCAGGGATCCATCCTAGGTCATTTTTTGTTTACTTTTTACCTGAGGGAGTTCTCCCAACGTAGCAAATCTAGTAAGTTGTGTCTGTACGCCGACAATGCAAGTTTGAAAATTACAGCACCAACAATTGAAGAAGTTGAAAATATGGCAAATTCAGAACTTGTTCTACGAATCAATTTTTGTTTAAATTCTAATAACTTGCTTTTAGATCCAGAGAAGTCAAAACTTATTAATTTTCAAACTCGTCAAGGTTAACTTTCAATCCAGCTATCCACCACATTACATAATAAAATTATTGAAAAAAAACTAGGTACTATTAAATTCGTGGGTGTAGAAATAGATAACATGGAATAACCATGTTCAAAAGCTCCTTTCTAAAATGTCATCAGGTTTATATGCTATGACGAAACTAAAATACTTAGGTGATCAAGAAACGTTAAAAGTAATTTAATTTTCCTATATGCATTTGGTAATTGCTTTTAGAATTTTGCTGTATAGAGCTACTCATATCAGAATTTAAAATCAACATGAAAAAGACTCTTAGGACAATTTTGAACCTGGACCCTAGAACTTCTGTGAAAGATAATTTCAAATCACTAAATATCATGACAGTACACGGTATGTACAGTTATGAGGCAATTTTGTCTGTTAAAAAAAAGGGGTGTGCGAGTAGTGATTTTGTGAATCGAGTCGAGTCGAGTACTGCCAATTATTTTCGAGTTTTGAGTATTTTCGAGCGAGTATTTGCCATCAGTTGGTAGTTTTAAATAGTGTAATGGAATTTGAAACCACCCTTGAATTGATAATCTAAACTTGGTTTCTAACTGATGATTCTGTTATTAATTGGATCTTAATTGTGTTTAACTGTGAAAGTGAGTCGTCTGTAAAAATTAAGCTGTTAAAATGACGTTTAATGTAAATGATCTTGTGTTTGCCAAAGTTAGGGGTTACCCTTACTGGCCTGCAAAAGTAATTAATGTTGACTCCACAACTTATAAAAGTGTGGTAAAATACAAAGTCACATTTTTTGGTACAAATGAAACGTCAACAGTAAATAAAAGTGATATCTGTCACTACTTTGAGAATAGGCTCAGATATCCATTGGAATCAATGGCAGTGAAACACAGGGACTGTTTTAAAAGAGCTCTTTTGGAGATTTGTAAGGAATATGATAAAAATAAAACATCAAGTCCATCATCCATAAAGCACACAACAACCCCTACAAATGTAAGACATACACCTACTGAACAAAGCAAACATATAGGCCTACCTTGTGTCAAAGATAACCTAGGCTTTCAAAACAAAAATAGTGAAACGGTATGCAAGAGGTGTAATATAGGTCAGTCGCAAGATGAACCTGCGACTGTTTGTACTAAAGAAGTTGACACGCTAAAAGCAATCATTAATGCACTGAAGGAAGAGAACACCACTCTGCTTGAAGAAATAAAATCATTAAGAGACTCTTGTATCAAAAGTGATTTTGAACTTAGTAAAAGGTTAGCTACTTCTCAGGGTTCTAACCTCATTGAGCAAACTGAAGCAAACGTAGGTTTTACTTGGCCTAAGCTTGCAACTAGAAGATGGGAAACAGTACCTTTAAAGAGAACATCGCACCATCAGTCACAACCAATTGTGGAGATTTCCCCTCCGGTACCGGTAAGCAATAGATATAGCCTACTTCAAGAATCAGATGAACAGTTTAATGATGATAGTAAAGTTGCTAGTGATAAAGTTCCTCAAATCCAAATTTGCCATAGGCCTAATGAAGATAAACCTAAAGCCCAACAAATTTCGCGGAGGACTCCGAAAATAAAGTGTTTTGCAGATAGTCAGGGAAGTGACTTAGCCAAAATAATGTCAAAGTGTACAGGCAATCTACATGTTGTTAATTTCACTAAGCCTAGTGCAAAATTTCAAGATGCCACATCGGGAACTACTGGTGAATGTCAAGAGATGAGTAAGGATGATGCAGTGGTCTTCTTGGCTGGAACCAATGATGTCGCTAGGAATGAAGCAAACAAACTACTTGGAAGCCTTCGTCGCCAAGCCAAAATTAACTTTTTGAACATTTCAAACAATTCCATATTTCAAAATCAATCATCAAATTTGGAATTTTATTACAAACAAAATCGAATTCAGAATTTATAAACGAAATCTAGAAAAGGAAGAGAGCCACCACCGCGGATCCATATAACGCCCTGAGATTAAGATTTCAATACTACCCAGAACGACGCCGAGGCTTATTTCACCATTGTATAAAGTAAATCATAGTTATTGTCCCTACCTTTGTAACACCAATTGTCAATCCCTCACAATTTAAATATGTCAAAATGTCAATTTTGTAAATAAATAGTTTTTGTCGTTAATTGTAATTTTGTCCGAGTTTATTCATTTGAGGCAGATATCGCCATCTTGTTTTATGTTACCCTAGCAACCTTAAGTTTAGAACTAGGAGCCTATTTACCACACAGAGTAAATAAAAACAAATACATTTAGAGAAGTAAGTAGGTGTGTGTTTCAATTGGCGACCACGAACGTGGAGCTCTCTTTCCGAAACTGGATTCTTGCAATTAAAGTGTTTGAAGTAGTAGTATAAGGTAATATAAGAGATAACCTACATATAATATAAGTTGTGACATTATTATAAGTGTATACAGTATTTAATTCCCCCCCAATAATTGTATTCCCACTTGTTGTTAATAACCTATAACGAACAAAATAACTAGCCCGTACAATTTAAGACCGAACCCTTCATCGAAAAGAGCGGGGATAATGATGAACATACCGAATTACACACACACACACACACACACTAAGCGAAGAGAATAGTATCATCGATGATAACTCTCGAACACTAACAGCAAACAGCCCAACACCCTCACAAACACCTCTAACCGACACATCAGATGACGAACCGTCATTCCACGGATTCGACCCGATCACGGATATCGATGTAGGACGAAATAACTTACAACGATTCACTAACGCAAGCGGCGTACACACAACAGCTTACTCAAGGTCGTCTCCCGAGCCCGTCGCTATGCCAACGGAACCGCAGCCAATCACAGCCCAGGAACGTGATGCCGCGCTCGACCAATCACAAGCCGCCCCTCACTACCGTTCTGTATCCCCTTGTCCACAACAAACACCCGACTTTCTGTCACAGATACAGTACCTGCTACAATCCCTTGAAAGTAATATGAATACGACAATCAACACTAAAGTAAATACCTTAGAAACCAACCTTAAAACTAAAGTAAATACCTTAGAAACCAACCTTAAAACTGAAGTAAATACCTTAGAAGCCAACCTTAATACTAAAGTAAATACCCTAGAAGCCAACCTTAAAACTGAGAACAAAACTCACTATGAAATATTAGATAGTAAAATTGAGGCCTTAACAAACTCCCAAACTAAATTGCAAACTGAATTAAACATTATACAAGAAACACAACAGCAACAATCCGTTGAGATTAAACAAATTGAATCGAAATTAACTACACAGATAAACGAGAGTTCCTACAATCTTAAAATCAATTTAAAAGCAGATCTGAACGCACATAAAATTGAGGTTAACGACACAATTCAATCCCAACACAAAGCCATCTCGGACGGACTGAATACTACATTAAATGCTAGCCTAAACGGAATTAAAACTCAGTTAAAGGAATCCCACGAAGCACAGCAAAAACAAATAGAAAACACCCTAAAACAAAACACTCAGCAACTACAAAGTACCTTAGAACCTATGATAGAAAACCAATCAATAGAAAACCAATCAAAGATCGAACACAACCGCGCCGTCGTAGAAGAGCTCAAACAAACCCTAAGCGATCACAGTAACAAAATAGAATCGTTACAGGACGGAATACAAATTAAACCAAATACTTTAACACCAAACATCTATGTAACTTGCGGAAGCAGCACAAACCTCGATTCAAACCTACCGAAGTTCACGGGTAGAGCACATAACCCTAGGGAATTTCTAACTAAATTGCGGAAATATTATGACAAAAGCCTAATGCGACAGAATCCTCAAACCGACACCAAAGAACATTTAATCGATGTAATCGAGATGAGTCTCGAGGGCAGTGCGTCTCGGTGGTTTTCCCTAACAAAGGACGACGTGAAAACGTGGGGAAATTTCGAAAGTATATTCTTGGCCCGATTTTGGAACCCTCAAGTACAACGCGGCATTAAACAACGCCTTGAAAACGAACGATATCGACCCGGCGGCAAGCTCAACCGATCCGAATACTTTATCGAGAGAGTAATCACACTAATCAATGACCCCTTCCCTTACGGATGATGAAATTGTCACGCTGCTGAGTGAACACTTCAGCGAGTTAATACAAGATGCGCGTGTAGTCCAAAACGCAAATACTATTGCAGAATTCGAATCACTACTCCAGCGTGAGAATATCAAAGATGGAAATCGCCGAATACGACAAAACAACTTCTCACCACCTCACACTAATACAACTCCGAACAAACCAAACGAGCCTAGGCGCTATCAAAACAATTACCAAAACAACCATAGGGACTATCGAGATCACGTCAACCCGAACGCTTATCAACCAAAATACGAGCGAAATTACCACAATAACAACAAAACGCATTTCACAAATCCGCCCTACAACAGACAGAATCCCCAACACTGGCCACCTTTACAACCAAACCGATATCCACCAAATCAAAATACCCCTCCAGCAAGATACAATGATATGAACGAACCACGTTACCCTACCAACGAACAACGACAAGTCTGCACAACGATAGTTGAGCGTACCGACATGCCTAACAAACCTTCTGCTCCACCGTCCCACGGTGATAAACATTTAAACGGCTAAGCACTGGGTATGATAACGGCCTGCACACCACACCCATAAACATTTCCCCTAATATCTCCTCAGTGCTAAATAAAAACCTCGGAAACAGTAGGCCATATGAAAACCAAAACAATTTATCAATTAACTTGTATGAAACCGATGTAATTTGTTGCGATAGAGAATTCTTGTTAAGCGAAGAACCAGAATTAAATAACCAGTCTAATCAAATCAAGCAAATAGAATTTCCAGAAATTGATATTAATATAAACAAAATCAAAGTAAATACATTAATCGATACAGGCTAAAACGTGACATGTATGTCAGAACAATGGTTCCTTGAACATAAAAACAAGATAGGTCGATACGAAGAGTTGCCCATAGTAAATACACAAATAAAAACCGCAACCGGAGAAAAGTCGAAACGGATTACTCGAATAGTAATGTTATCTATAGATATAAACGAGGAGCAAACCCAACTACAAGTACTACTCATACCCAATTTAGTTAGGAGCTTAATAATAGGAAACGACGTATTGAAATCATGGCAGTTTGAAATGAACTTTAAGGAGAAAATAATTAAATTATCCATAAATAATAATGATATAACTTTGAAGTTCGGAGAGGTAAACATTGAAGGTATAACTTGTAATTTTGTATATGAGCAAAGCCTAAGGCGAAGCATTAATGATGATGATAACTATGAATACTAGGAAGATAATTATGATAACGATAATAATATATATATAAGTTGTAATGATCCTAACCCGAATATGAGTAACGCTACTGAAGAAATGTCACCTAAAACAGTTTATAAATCCTTAGAAGATAACAAAATACTAGATGAACAACAACGGAGCGAGTTATGCGACCTATTAATAAAATACCGTGATACATTTTCAGACGAGCCTGGCGTTTGTAACAAATATGAACACGTTCTTAAAGTTGAGAGTGCCCAACATTTTAAAAGTCATACGTATCCAGTTCCCCTAATGCACCAGAATGCCGTACAAGAAGAGATAGACCGAATGTTAGAACTCGGAATCATTGAAAGGAGTACTAGTACCTTCATTAATCCAATAATACCAGTTGTGAAGAAAACCGGAGAGATTAGACTTTGTCTAGACGCCCGCAAAGCAAACCAAATCATAGTGCCAGACTACGAGTGCAATCGGAGCGTGAATGAAATATTAGCCAAGTGTCCCAACGGAAAATTCATTAGTAGTATAGATCTTACCGCTTCATATTGGCAGATATTGTTATCAGAAGAATCCCGTAAATACACTGCTTTTCAATTTAGAGGCAAGACGTACCAATACCGTGTCACACCGTTCGGAATTTCCACCTCTCAAGCTGCCCTAGTCCGCGCCTTAGATAGAGTATTCGACGAGTCAATTGAAGACTTTACAATGATATACGTGGACGATATCTGCATAGTTTCTCCAGATTTTAAAACACACCTACAACACTTAGAATATATGTTCCGAAAATTGACCGAAGCAAACATGACAATTAAATTTCCTAAATCAAAATTCTGCCAGGATTCAGTACCTTTCCTTGGTTACACACTAACACAAAACGGTCTTAAAATGGATGAAAGCCGCCTCCAACCAATATTAGATTTCCCTTCTCCAAAGAACCGCACACAACTCAAGTCATTCCTAGGTTGCATAAACTATTACAATAAATTCATCGATAAATTCTCCCATGCAATACAACCCCTCCTTAAGTTAACCTCTAAGAAGAATAAATTCATTTGGACCAGTCAAGAAGAGCAGGTTTTTAAAAACATAAAAAACCAATTCCTCAAGACAAATGTTTTACACCATCCAGATCCATCCAAAACTTTCTATTTACAAACAGACGCTTCAGATGTTGTGATTGGCGGTCACCTCTTTCAGAAAAAGGAAAATGGAGATAAAACAGCTATAGTATTCATATCCCGAGCTTTGCAACCAGCGGAACAAAGGTTCACTACTACCGAGAAAGAGTTACTTGCAGTTGTCCATTGCTTACAAAAGGTCCGATACATTATCCTAGGCGCAGATCTAAAAATAATCACAGACAATCATGCTATCACATTCCTTAAATCCTGCCGATTATTAAATAATAGGTTAGCACGCTGGATACTCGCCATTCAAGAGTATTACTTCCAAATCATCCATTGTAAAGGTAGCGAAAATCCAACAGCCGATGCCCTTAGTCGTATGCTACCAGGTTCCAATGTAAATGCACATAACTCACCCAGTGAACTCACAGTTAACCACATACAAAGAATTCAGGACCCACAATTGTTCCATGACATGCAAAATCTTTCCCACTTACAATTAGAAGACGACCGTTTAAGGATCATCCGTTGCCAACTCCTAAATCACAGACCCAAAACACCAAATTCCGAAAAAATCGCAAAAACCTATAAAATACATAAAGGAATCCTCTATCAGCAATTAAAGAAAAATTGGCGGATCGTTGTACCAGAAGGGATTATTGACCGACTAATTTGGGAATGCCACGAATATTATTTATATTGCGGCGCTAAGAAATGTTATTTAATATTAGCTGAAACTTTTATATTCAAAAATATGAACCAAAGGATCCGAACAACCCTAGCAACCTGTGATTCCTGTCAGCGGTGTAAGATCAGTACACATCCCCTTCAGGGAACAGCCCAAGGTATAAAATGCTCCCAGAAGAATGATCACATAGCAGTCGATATTATTGGCCCCCTTCCAACCAGCGTAGGAAACGTAAAATATATCCTCATTGTATTAGATATCTATACAAAATTTGTCAAACTATATCCTATAAGGCGTGCAGATACTAAGTCCATCATTAAACAATTATTCAATTATCATTTTCAAGAATACGGAACCCCAAAGAAAATTCAAAGTGAAAATGCTACGCAGTTTAAAAGTGAATTATGGTTTAATAAATTGGAAACAAATAATATCACTCCCATCTATAGCCCACTATACTACCCATGTTTTAATATGGCTGAACGACCAATCAAAGAAGTGAAACGATGCCTCCGCACATACTGTTCAAAGCAACACCGAAATTTGGCGCGTTGCATACCTGATATCAACGCATTTTTAAATGAGGTTCAACACGAAACCACCGGTTTCACCCCTAACGAGCTACAGCTAGGAATAAAAGATAAAAGATTCTGGGACACTTATATCACAAATCCATTCATAACAGACCTACCCTTAGAACGTAAACTATTTTTAGCCAACGAGAGATTACTCGTTGATAACTTGAAGCAATGTAACTTGAAGCAAGGGGAAGAAAAGAGCGCAAAAGTATAATTTAAAACACCATCCAACCACATTCAACATTGGAGACCTTGTACTAGTAAGAAACCATTCCCTATCCAAGGCAGCATACGGTGAAACTGCAAAACTGATTGAAGTATACGAAGGAGCTTTTAAAATAAATCAAATTTTGGGACACTCAACATATCACGTAAGCACGTTAGACGACACAAAGACATTTGGCCCATACCATATTTCTGCTTTAAAGAAATACATTTCCCCTCAACAAAAATAGTAGAAGAATATCAAATTAAATTTAATCATCAATGAAGAGATATCAAGAAGTTTAATGTGTGTGTGCAGAGACCTAAACCCCTTGTACAGTTAGTTATAAAAAAAAGTGAACACTCATAAAGTGAAATATTAAACAATAATCAATGTTAAGTGAAAAAAGGTGAATAATAAAGACGCTTTGCAGTGCAACCAGATAATGTATCAAATAGTAAAATAATAAGGACGATTTACAGTATCATAGAAAATTGAACCCAATCTAGTGATAGTAAATAAATAGGAAAGAGTTTAATTAATCCCTTGGTACCCATATGTAAATAGTAAATTTTCTCTTGATTAGTTAGTGTTATATATTTCTTATTGTTAATTGTTTATTTAATAGCCATGTTTGTTCCCTTCCATACTAGTTGTTCTCATTAAAAACATAATTTATTCACTGGGAACTACTGGTGAATGTCAAGAGATGAGTAAGGATGATGCAGTGGTCTCCTTGGCTGGAACCAATGATGTCGCTAGGAATGAAGCAAACAAACTACTTGGAAGCCTTCGTCGCAGATTGTATGCATTAAGACAAACAAATGTCATGGTCTTCTCAACTCCACACCGTCATGACCTACCTCATTGGTCCTGTGTAAATGAAGAGATCAAGAAAACTAATGAAAAAATCAAAGACATTTGTAAGCGATTTAATAATGTTAAGTTTGTAGATATAAGCAGGATAGGTAGAAGGTCCCATACCTCACATGGGTTTCATATCAATAGGTTGGGTAAAGCATTAATTGCTGAACAAATTGTAAATTATGTTGATGGTCTAAGTTTTAATGCGAAAGTAGAAATAAATACCCCTATAGTGTTAGGTTATAGTCGAGATAATTTTTTAGTTCAGGAAAATCCTACGCTGGTAGCCTAATCCAGAAGCATTTTTTCAATGAGAAGGCAAGTAGGCCTAAGAATGTTTTGATTAAAAATCAGCAGCTGGTTGGTGGTAACAAGGATAGGCCTATAGATCTGGCCGCACACTAAACTGTAAACAATTTTCTTTGCTGCATTATAATGTAGAGGGATTATGAAATAAGTTTGATTTGATTGAATATTATATTAATTCAGTTTCCCTCAGTGTGTTTGTAATAACAGAGCATCAGCAATCACATGAAAATATTGGATTGTTTCAATTTACTAATTATAAGCTAGCAGCATCTTATTGTAGAAGTGACCATAAAGGGGGTGGAGTTGCTCTTTATTATAAGGATAGTCCAAACTGTAGTTTTGTTAAACAAATTGAATTGTGCAACAGTTCATAATTTATGTCAGTAAATAGTCAATAAAAATAGCTAAATAGGCCTATATAAAAATATGTAATCATGTAACTACCTTATATTAGAAATAGTACAAAACTACTTCAAACACGAATTTTAATTATCACCTGACCTTAAATACATAAATTACTAATCAAAATTTTATATAGTAAGTAATTACAGTGGAAATTCAAAGTGGAAGTGTCATGTGACTGAAAGCCTCAAGAAAGAAATCATGTGTGACTACATTGTTGGTGAGAAAATTGGACTCTCTCCTTCTTCTAAATTGAACTGGCCTAGGTGTTAGATGCTAAAAAGTGAGCCTAGTCTCAAAATTAACTAAATTCCCTTTAAATAAGTGCATTGGACACCAAAAGTCCAATCTTTTATTAGGAGAAGAGCTAAAACCATATAAATTATACCCTTGTTTATTATTAGGCCAAGAAGAAATGGTTTTTAGCGAAGAAATGATGCAGCCCTGGTAAACCAAATCCAAACTTATCTTGAATCTACAGACTAAATCACATCAGAGTTAGGGTGGATTGAGTAGCCTTAACTACTGATCCTGTCCAAAAAACATTTGTTTACAAGACAATTTTAGTAAAATTTAGTAGCATCAGTGAATTCGGAACAGAACCTTTTAGGCCTAAAACATTATTCAAAATCATGGCCGCCATCTCCGGTGACGCCAAGCCAAAATTAACTTTTTGAACATTTCAAACAATTCCATATTTCAAAATCAATCATCAAATTTTGAATTTTATTACAAACAAAATCGAATTCAGAATTTATAAACGAAATCTAGAAAAGGAAGAGAGCCACCACCGCGGATCCATATAACGCCCTGAGATTAAGATTTCAATACTACCCAGAACGACGCCGAGGCTTATTTCACCATTATATAAAGTAAATCATAGTTATTGTCCCTACCTTTGTAACACCAATTGTCAATCCCTCACAATTTAAATATGTCAAAATGTCAATTTTGTAAATAAATAGTTTTTGTCGTTAATTGTAATTTTGTCCGAGTTTATTCATTTGAGGCAGATATCGCCATCTTGTTTTATGTTACCCTAGCAACCTTAAGTTTATAACTAGGAGCCTATTTACCACACAGAGTAAATAAAAACAAATACATTTAGAGAAGTAAGTAGGTGTGTGTTTCAATTGGCTAAAAACATATGTACGGATTTAGATTTTGAAGCTGTTATTCTTAAAATAATTTACTGTGGGAATGTCTTCTTTATAGTAGGAGTTTATAGATCTCCATCTGGTGACAGTGATATGTTCTTATCTTCTCTAGAGGGTGTTTTAAATAAGTTATCATTAGGAGGTAATGAGAAAAATATAATAATTATTGGAGATGTTAACATAAATACTTTGGATGAATTACCAAAAACTAAAAGATTTAAGGATTTTATTTTATCACACAGTATGTACGACTTATTAGGTCACATTCCAACAAGAATCACCCCTAATCATGTAAGTTCAATAGATCATGTAATTACCAATATTGTTAATATATCTTTTGTAAATGTCATTAATTGGCATATTTCTGATCATCTGGGTCAGATATTAATAATTGGATGTAAAGATAAAAGTGTAAATGAAGTCAAATGTCAATTCAAAAGAATATTCTCTGAAAATAGTATAAACTTACTTAAATATAGTTTATACAATGAGTCTTGGAATTTGGTCTATCAGTCAAAGGGAGTAAATGACAAGTGGGAGGTATTTCTGGATTTATTAAGGTATCATCTTGATCTGGCCTGTCCACTAAAAAAGGTCAATCTGAGGAAAGGAAAGAAAAAACAAATCCTGTTAAATTAGACAAGAAAACAAACAATCTAAGACTAAAAATGGAGGAAATGTATGATTGGCATCAAACATATAAGTTAGATTTTTATAAAGACAGATACACTGAATACAAAAAAATGTTCCGTGCAGAAGTCAAAAAGTTAAAAGCTAACAAGATTAATAATAAAATCCAATCATCTGACTGTGTTTCAAAGTCTTGCTGGGCTGTGGTAAATGAAATTAGAAGGGGTGATAATTCTAACCATAGTATTAAGCCTAATATTTAAATTGATGTAAATAATGAAATAACATGTATGCCTAAAGTTGTATGTAATAAGTTTAATAACTACTTTATTGATTCTGTTGAAAATGATGCTTGTGAATATTTGCTTAGGGGTAATGAGAATTTTGAAAATAATATAATATCTGATATTTTTGAGATATATTACGATGATGTTCTGAATATAATAAATAGTCTAAATAATAAAAAGACCTCTGGCTGGGATGAAATTTCACCATATTTGTTGAAAAAATGTAAGTTTGAATTAGCTTATCCCCTATTACATCTTATTAATAATGTACTTAAGGAAAGAATTTTTCCAGAAGCTTTAAAACTATCTTTGATAAAGCCACTGTATAAGAAGGGTACAAAAACCGATGTTCAGAATTATAGACCCATTGCTCTTACATCTGTTTTCAGTAAATTGATTGAAAAAATTATTTTAAAACATTTAACTAGTTTCTATAATTCTCTTGACTTAATGAAAGACTTTCAACATGGTTTTAGAAAAGGGCGTAGCACTACATCTGCGGCTGCAGAATTTGTTCATACAGCTCTGGAATCTATAAATAATAGTAACAAAGTATCAGGAACATTCTTAGAGTTATCGAAAGCTTTCGATAGGGTTAATCACCAAATTCTGTTAAATAAGTTGTCAAATGTTGGAGTTAATGGAAGTTTATTGCTGTTAATAGAATCATATCTTAAAAATAGGATGCAATGTACTGAGATTATGTATGATGATGGATACCTAATAGAAAAGAGAAGATCAAATGTTAGGGTAGTAAAATTTGGTGTGCCGCAAGGTTCAATTTTAGGGTCATTTCTATTTATATGTTATGTTAACGATTTTAAGATTTCACTGGACAATAGTTTTTTCCTTAGTATGTATGCAGATGATACATCTGGTCTTTGCTGGGCGAAAGACTATCCCGCTTTGAAAGATAAAGTTCTCACGTTTATCAATGAGTCCAAACTTTATTTTCAAGAAAATAATTTGTTGCTTAATATAGATAAAACCCAACTAGTGTTTTTTAGCCCAAGTGGTGTAAATGAGAAGTTTGTTGTAAATAGCAATGATTTTAGTGTTAAATCTGTCGCATCTTGTAAATTTCTTGGTATTAATATTGACACAAAATTTTCTTGGGAAGTACATATTGACTATGTTTGTAAAAAAATATCACCTAGCCTCTTTTTATTACGAAGAATTAACTCCTATCTTCATCCTGATATGTTAATGAAAGTTTACTATGGCCTAGTGTACCCTTATCTTTCTTATGGCCTACTGTTATGGGGAAGTGCAGCCAAAACACACATGGACAGAGTTTTTATCCTCCAGAAAAAATCCTTAAGATTACTAGCTAAGGTGAATCCTAGAACATCATGTAAAAATATATGTATTGAATTTAATGTTTTGACAGTTTATGCTTTGTATATTATTCAAGTTATAATGCTGTTGAAACTGGATAGTAAATATATTTGTAAAAATAGTGATGTCCATGCTCATAATACAAGGAGAAAATTTGATTTTTATAGAGTCAATAGAAAATTCAAAACAACAGAAAATAGTCCTTATGTTAAAGGTGCAATATTTTTTAATTCACTTCCTCAACACATAAAAATCTTAGATGGAAATAAGTTTAGGACAGAACTCAAGAGATATTTAATCATGAAGTGTCCTTATGATTTACAATTGTAGAAATATAAATCGCGTGTACTTTATAAATTTTTTTCTGTAGATATTTCATGTAAATATATTGTGTTGATATTTAGGCCTAATTTTGACTTGTACTTTGACTGAAAAATGTATATAAATATGCACTGTGAAATAGATTAAGAACCTTTGACAATGTTTATGCATGTAATTACATGTTTCGAACAATAAAGAAATTTGAATTTGAACTAATACATGAGTGGCAATACAAAGTTTTGGCCAGTACAATCAAACTGGATTACGTATTGACAAACAAAACACGGTTTGACATTAGTTTCCGGCCGATAAAACACGGTCCGGTTGTCATTTGGCTAATATCACTAGGTCCAGACATTGCTTATAACCAATATTAGATGACTGAATCGTTAGCTACGGCTGATATTAAGTGGATCAGTCGCCACTTGCCGATATTATGTATACCGTCGTCATTTATGGCCGAAATTACGCAGTCCGATAGTCATTTTCGGCCGCTTTTTACGTGATGCGATCGTCATTTTCGGCTGATTTTACGTGATGTGATCGCCTTTTGCGGCCGTTACCACGCGTTTTGGCCAGACGCAATCGTTAGCGATCGTCATTTTCGGGCAATTTTACGTGATGCGATCGTCTTTTGTGGCCCTTACTACGCGTTTTGGCCGGTCGCAGTTTTTAGCTATCGTCCGGAAATACTCGCTCGAACTTTCGAGTATTTTTCAAAACTTTGAGTCGAGTTCGAGTATTAAAATACTCGGCCATAAACTCAAAGTTTCGAGTACTCGCACACCCTTATTAAAAAATGATAAGATCAACCTAAAATATAAGGAGATAGTTACACTTACAACACTAGATATCGAAGGAATTAGCGATAAACCCACACAATTTACGATAATTTAGGAAAAAACTTAAATATGCTGGGTCAATGTTTTAGAATAAAATTCCTCCCAAAACTAAATTCTAAAAATTTTTTTTAAATTTAAGAAAAAACTGAAAAAATCAGCAAAGCTATATACTGTACTCTTTTGATGAGTTTTATTGCTTGTATGTTTATAATGTTAAATACCCCTGTCGCAGCAAACCTGCGTACTCAGCAAATTTCTAATGCATATATATGTGACTCACTACTACATAGAGCTATTACCAAGTTTCACAAAAATACATCTATAAATAAGTGATATATAGCATTTTATTTCTTCTCTATAAGAATAACATTAGGGTTGAGGACGCAGGTTTGCTGCAACAAGGAAGATAAGTAATGTGTTTTTTTGCAATTATCAATACAACTGAACCAGGTGAAGCTACATACCAAGTTCTGTTAATGTAGGTTCATAATTAAGGGAGATATACAACTTTACTTATTCTCCATATGAATAACATGGGGGCCGAGAATGCAGGTTTGCTGCTACGGGGACTATCAACAAAAAACTTGTTTTTTGTGCTAATATCAATATACCAACTAGTTGAAGCCACACACCAAGTTTCATCAATATACATTCATAAATAATCGAGATATAGAATTTTATTTATTCTCCATAAGGATAACATTGGACAACGTACTGTGTTTAGCACTTTGAATATCTCTGCAACGGTTGGACGTAGAACAACGACTAAAACACCAAAATGTTTGTTTTGTTGGGCTAAACACATTAATAAAAAAAATGTGAAGTTTTTTAGTAAAACTATCTGAGAAAAATCTAAAAACCTTTTTCCCATAAGATTAACATGGGACACTTTTTTTGGATTTTCTCCGCAACCACTTAACCTAGGTTAATGATTCAAAATACTAAATTATTTGTTTTTTTAAGCTCTATAAAATGGGTATAACCAAAATTGAGTGTTTTTAACATTTTGGGGTCAAATTTGCAAAAAAACCGATTTTTGGAAAATCGTAAACCCCCATAAAACCCCCTTCCCATAGTGTGATCGATCTGGTTTTCGAACTCAAAGTCATAAATGCTACTCTCCACATTTGTGCCAAATTTCATCAAAATCGGGTGTTTCTTTAAAAAATTATATATATACACATAAATATAAATTTGAACGAATAGTGTTTTTGGCATCTGGGGACCTCAAAACGAAAAGTTATCATGGTCTCGGGCTTAAGTCTTACCATGCCACCTACGGTAATAGCTCACTTCACCCTACACTCTTACGTTACAGTACGAATAAAGATATTTTGAATTGAACGTGCTCAGAATCTGCTTATAAGCATTGTCATGCCGGAAAAATATTTTAGTTAATTTTTATTTTCACTTAGTGTTGTATCATGGGTGTTGTTCTGGTAAGGTGATATAGCCCAACATTGTAGGACTGTGTTAGAAGTCAGACATGCTGAGGACAAATCGAGCTGGAGGTTTCCATGTAAACTTTGAGTCTTTGAGTGCTTTACTATAAGAAACCATAAAAATAGAGGTCCTGCTTCGTGTAATGAATGAGACTGCGAGATGACAGGTAATAAATGTTAATGTTACAGGGGGAGCTGGCGGTGCACACCAGTGTCATGGAGTCGGGATCGTTTGTCCCGGAGCTGAGTGTTGAGAAGGTGCCGCTCAGTTCTGCGGCTCTGTCCCTCGTGGAAGTCAGCAGCCTGTCCTGCCTCGCGCGGAGGGACAAGACAGTCACCTGTCAGCTGCTGCTGGCGGGGGGTGACCACTCCATGCTGCTGCTGCAGCTGCCGCCAGGTATACTGTAGGAGTCATTGCTGTATCGGCTTGGAAAAGATATTTGTGAGTCCTTACAGCCGGGAACAATGGTATTTAGAGAAAAGGGGGAAAATTTGTGACTTTTTCAAAGTTTAAGCCAAACTCCAACATTTCTAAGAAAGTGCCAAACGCTTTTTGCAGAAAAGAAAAATTAAGAAAGTGAAAAGTAATTAAAATAATACTTAATAGCATGTAAAGTTCTATAATTTTAATGTGTTAAGTTAAACAAACAAACGAAAATCTTACTTTAGACTATTTAGTCTAAAGTGTTCAAAATTATTGTTAATATGCTGACCTTAGTTACAATTTATTCATGCTATTTGCCTCCTAGATTGATTGTATGACTTAAAAAATAAGGTTACATACCTTGTCGTCATCAATCCACTAGTTTTATATGATCACATAAACTAGTGGATTGATGACGACAAGTGTAACCTTATTTTTTAAGTCTTAGTTACAAATTTAAAAAATCTGGTTTTGCTTTTACATAACTACTTTTTATTCTTGTTGTACTACTTGTTGTAATGGCTAAATCCCTAATTTTCTGCATTTTGATCAAAATAAATTTATCTGTCTAATGATTATGTACCAAAAGACTAATAGATATGTTTATAGAATTTAAAGCATATTGCTGAGAGATTAATGATAATGGCTAAGGAATCAGTCGGTCTTAGTCAGTAACAAGGCTACACAAGGCATCTCACCCATTCTACACTCATCGTTCATTCATATTTGCCTTAAAATACGCCTAGGTAACGTCGGTGTCTTAAAAGAGATAGAGATCAAGATAAAGATGGCAGAGGTACGAAATTCCCATTTTTCCGAGATCTTAGCCTACTTAGCCATGCGTCGAGGACCGGGCTTTACAAGCTGAGCCTTCCTCAAATAAAAAAAATAAAATGGCCCTTTTCTTATGTTTGATTCTTTAGCCATTAGGGTAGAAACAATTTCAGGCTTATCCGTATTCAGCGACACCAAGAACATTAAATTCAGTTAAGAGCTGAAGGAGGAGTTTCAGTCCCAAAAAACCTAGCGTTTTAAATAAATGGGGGACACTGTTATATGTAACAGTGTGAGGGAATTCTTATTTTTGAATTGTTCACAGGAGGGGTGATATGGACCAGAGAGGAGGCTCTGGCTTCGATAGTGAGTGTAGAAATCGTGGACTTGCCAGTCTCAGATGGGGAAGCCGCCATTGAAAAGGAATTTAATATTACAGAAGGTAAGCTTCCATAAATGACTATATCATTCATTTTTAAAAGGCTCCTCTTACTGACACAACTACTCATTTTGAATTAACACCTATATCAAAACTCATGCTTCGAAACATTAAGCCACCTCTTTTATTATGAGCTTGTTGGTTATCATCTGTTGGCCACTTCATTGCTTTAACTTTAGCACCTCAGAAATTTTCTCAAAAAAGTGTTTTTTAACCAGTAAATCAATTTTTCATATTTTTCATTCTGGAATTATTTTAACAGACACCCTTAGCCTCACAGACCAAAGGTATCTAAATCTCAAATATGTCTACTATTGTATGTATCTTATTTGATTTTTTATGCAAATCAATCTGTGCCTAGTCCGAAAAAATGGAAGGTACTAAGGGAAAGGACAGTTTTCGATCACCAGTGTTGCTAATATAAATTATTAAATTTGAGAGGGGGAGTATGATGTATGAAGGCTTTGGTATCCTATATATTAATACACGGTTGTAGATGTTAAAATAAAATCAATAAGTAATGTTTAACTTTATTACTGGACTAATGTTCAGATCCATTCAGTATTCTAAAATTGGGGCCTACTTAGGGGTGGTTTTGCTTTGAGAGTCAACTGACAAATGATCACTTAGTTATATAATAATTAAACACAGTACAAGTTTTTGTTACTACATCCTGCTCATAAACTTTGGACATGAGCCGTTCTTCATTATTTACAGAGGATATTTTTCCCTTTTATGGGTTTCACAAACCTTCTTCTCCTTGCTACAATATTCTTTAACACACTGAGTGTGACCAGGGGCTTTTGCTAATGACTACTTGCAGCGCCTGAAGTGTGCAAAATGGTTCCCCTTACCTCATTTTCGGTGTTACAATTTTTAATCATTTATCATTTATTTATCATATTCAATATACATTATGCTCATAGATACATTGTAGATACAATTTTTAACCGTGTGAAAATAACTTCCCCATATTCCCTTCTTCTCACTGTAGCTTTTCTGTTGGTTTTCTTTGATTTTATTCAGTCCTATTCAGAAATATTACAATTCAGTTTGTATTTTTGTATTTAAGAATGATTACAAATAAAATGTTAGGATAAAAAAATAGCAAATATTATATTTGTTATACACATTGAACGTTTGTTGTGGAGATAAATTTTACTAGCCATCTATAAAACATGGTTTAGTATATAATCTCCTAAAATTTATTTGTTAAACTACAGGTTGCTAAGATTTTTATTTATGTTTACATCATTAATTTTGATAAGCCTAGTTGTGTAAAAATGAAGAAATACTAACTTGTCCAAAAAAATTTAAGTTTATAATTTGATGTCTCAGGGGAGTTTTGGTGGTATCTGTGGTTTGTGCCTTTATTTGATCTATTAACATTATTGTTTTGCCAGTTGGAGAGGATTCTGTGGTATCTGGTGAGTCAGATGTTTGTGGAAGTGGATTGTCACTCTGTTTTTGTGAATGATTTTATTGTGTAGCTTCACAGATTATTCTTAGTAAGAGGTTGTCCGAATTACTTTGAGAAATTTTCTCGAACTCTTGTTTAGATTTTGTAATTTTGTTTTGTTGTGATGTTAACCCATTGGTGTAGTAGACTCATGAGCTGGTCTCGTTCCTTACTTGTCATTTTTTAAACCTATGAATTGGAATATAAAATTGGTGTTTTAAAATGGATTAATGATGTATTTTAATTAAAATATTTGTTTCTTTCAGCTTAAAGAGTCACATTGGCACACACACAGTAGACATAAGTAAAAAGTAGCAATATCAGTATTGACCATGTGCAACTCACAAAGAATTAACTGATCCCGTCAACTTCCAAGCAAGCCTGCCACCATTTATTTCACTTAGGCCCTCCCACCAACGTTGCCACAGACCGGTTAACTTATTGAGAGTTGTACGACTGATCAGTTTTGGTCGTGTGCGGGAATCGAACCCACGAAGTTTGTATCAACACCTGGCCAAGGTGTTTCCACGACTTAGCTAACTCAGCTACCACGACCAGTAGCCTGTAGCCATTAGTTACAGATTTTGTTACTAGAGTGAAGCACCAATAAAGTCCCCTTATAGGTCATTGTGAATAGAATATAATTACTACCTTAGTGGGTTAGTAACAATAAAAGGTTCATGTTATTAGTACTGATTTTTACATTTGTTTATTTAGAGTTTTTCGTCAGAAATAGTTCGGATAACCTCCAGCGTTAGTGTTGTAATTCATTTTATGCTGTTTGATTTTGTTTCCCTCCTAAGAATATTAGGTATATAAATACACACACCACACCAATCTGAGCTATATTTCAATTATGTGTTAGTTATATTGTTGCAAGATGAATGCACTATAGTATATTGTTGTTTGTAAATATAATTTCCTTAAGATTGTTTTTTTTGTATTTTTCATACAAGTTGTTGTTTTGTTGCCTGAATTTTACCACCCCAACGTTAAAGTGACTTGTATTTTATTTTGTACATCCCTAAGTTTTAGCATGTTAACTAAAACTTCTACTGATGGGCACTTAAAATCAGTGTCTTAATTTTGTTTCAATGCATTTTCATTTTAGTTTTGTATTATCTGCTTTACACATTATTTTAATTCAATGTTATATTGCATGGAGTGATTTTTTATGTGAGACTGTGTGTTTGAACTAGGGTCTATGAATGATTAATCTATTGAAAATGATTTAACTGGCACACTCATCTTCAATTACTTAAAGTAAAACAGTTTTATAATTAAAACCAATTTAAAATTAATTTTGAAATTGTTATTTTTTGTTGTTGAAAAGAGTTTGCCAGATAAATCAAGGGTTAATTAACTCGCTTGTGTTTTATTTTACATCTTCAGAAATAGGATCTCAAATAAGGGAGTGTTGCTATTGTAACGGTCAGCCTCTTGGACTTCACTTCAAGGGGTTCAATTCCCGAGATAACCAACTCAGTATGGGTTTGAACCGCTTTCCCTATAAGCGTTTATGTAACCCTCTATGTCTCTCGCATATATATAAAATAAATATAAATAATTGAATTTGCATTGTGGAAACAAATACGTTATAACGTATCTCTATAATTTAATTTTTCTCGATGGTGTCCTGCCATGAAAATATCTAGTCGTGTAGAAGAAGGAGGGGCAGCTCCTCAAGCCATAAGGTCAGTGGTGGAAATGTTGTCCATGAAGGACTGAGGGGGCAGAAGAAAGGGTGCAGGAAAAGGTGCCTCCCCTAATTGTTCACACCTAACTGTAAAACTTAGATATGACCTAACATTTTTTTGTTTTTTCAATATGGGCTACAGCTCATACAACAGATATTGCAAATTAAATCCTTCTCATACCAATTCTTCTAAAACATCACGGTTCTTTTTGTTAAATTCATTGTTGGTGATGGTGAGTTTATGTTATTTAAGAAATTATTGCAGACATTTTCCATTAATGATTAGTAGTAGAGATGAGCGAGTAGAGGTTTTTTAAGTCGAGTCGAGTAAATAGCAAAAGATTCGAATCTCGAGTTCGAGTCGAGTATACAAATAAAAAAAAAACATAGGTCGAGCTGAATTGGATCAAAACAGTGTATAAGGTTCCATTTATAAATGTTGTTATTAAAACATACTTTTCTAGTCACTATGACCTGAAAATAACAATAGTAAATAAAATAAATGGATTCCTGCTTCATTGGAAAAAGGTAAGTCCATTTATCTGAAAATAAATCATACCAAAGTAATGTCCTAACATTTTGCCAATAAGATAAAATACTTTTAATCTTTTGGTATTAAGGTTGTTTGTAGCCTATATGGTATTAACAGTTTCATTAAAAAATAATCTCGGTTTTTAATTTTATTTCCTCCTATTTATTTATCCTATATTTTGTATATTATGTTTAGGCCTAAGCTAAATCTTTCTAAGAATGGAGAAAATAAAATGACTTTAGGCCTATAAGTTAAAATAAATAAAGTTTATTTTAATATTTAATAGGGGTGGGCGAGTACTCGAGATTTCGAGTACCTGTCGAGTATTTTCTAATACTCGAAGGCCGAGCGAGTATTTGATTATACCCGCCGCTTATCCCAAATAATTGAAAATGCAAAGCTACTCCCGCCGTTTACCCACGTTTACGCCGCTAACCAATATTTATCAAAATAAGTGACTGAAATAAAGAAAAATAAGTCTAACATTTAGTTTTAGCTCACATGAAAGGAGAAAATGACAGGAGGGTTATTTATGGATACCTGTGAGTTAAAATAAGTAAGAGGGGGGCTCAGGGGATGTTTGGGTCAGGGTCAAAAAATCACTTTCTTGTTAAAATGTTCTGGTTTTGATAAACTAACTCAAAATTGTTGTATGGATATATATTTGTCGTTTGTTGGTTGTGGTTGTTGAAAACAAAATATATATATATATATTTCATTTAAATCATTATTCATTCATAGTAAAATTAAAGTTAAAATAAAATAAATAATAACATTAATAATTCAATAAAATTGTATGTTTATAATTAAAGTTTAATTTGTAAACAAATTGTTTTCAATCAAAAAAATTAAAATGAGTTTTTTTTTTACTTTTTAAAGAACGACTCGACTCGATACTGGAGTAGTTTGGTTCAATACTCGACTCGATTAAAAAAAACACAACTCGCCCACCCCTAATATTTAAAAGGTCCATTACATGGTAAAAACATTAGCCTACTTTCTTACCACACAACATGTATTTACTAACATAATCTTAGCATTACTTTTAACACTAATAATCCTAATAAGAAGAACAATCAGTTAGTAACAACATGAAGATATGTTTGAAAGTGCCTGGAAAATCAATTGATGAAATTGAAGCCATGTATTAAATAGAGTTTTCAAATATTTCAAATTATTTAAAAAATCATTACCTAATGAAACATAAACAAGGCCAAAACAAATCATTTGTCTTTAAAAACAGCTCAGTGCCAAAGGACAGTTGAGCCTAATATTAATGGATTGACTCAATTTCAATTATTATGGAACAAAAAAGAAGCATAAACTTCTTATGCTTACCTATTAGATTACATTAAAGATATGTTTTTGATATTTTACTTTAAAAAATGACAAGGTTAGGTCAACCTAAAAGTGGACGATACAGACAGAGTTCATAGAACTCAATCTGAAGGTCCTGGTAAATCCCCCATTTTGGTGTAAAGCTTACCATGCCACCTACAGTAATAGCATAGATTAAGCATACTCCTTAGGAGATATTGCATGAGCAGGTTGTCAGACGAAGACGGGTGAACAGTGGCGTGCTCCTACGGGATTTTCTAGTACTAGCATAGAATTAGTGCCGACGGCATCAGCGCAGTGGCGCAGCTCGTGGCCACGTGAGGAACCAACGATCCGCGGGCTAGGAGGGGATACGACATCCGTGTGCGAGAGAGAGCGGGAGTACTTGTGCGATAGAGAGAGAGGGAGTGAGAAAGATAGGCGCTGCCGACGCGACACTGCCGTAGTGCCGTGGCTCGCTCGCACTCGCAGGGCGTCCGCCAGCCACCAGCCCCAGTGCCTTCGCCTTCGTGCCTTCCTTTCGTCAAATCGTAAAGCGGCTTCTTCCTTGATAAATGTTCTACGTTCGCTAGTGAAAATACTCTTACAGTTATAATTACAAATTAGTGTAATAGGTGTATAGTATGTATAACCGATATTTCATTACCAATGATTCAGTGAATTCATAACAAACAATATTTCCTTATTGAAATCCCACTTGATTCTTTTTCACAATTTATTATTTTTTCCTTTTAATTTCGTCGGGGCGGAGAGTAAATCCTCATGGACACTCAAAAATCCGTATTCGAGAGTAGTGCCGGACTTTTACCGGCTAAAAAAACTCCGCGAAAAATTTAAAATTATTAAAATAAATAAAGTAATTTCTGTGATTTGAGTAATTAACTTTGAAAACCTTTATTAAGTTCAAATAAAATTTATGTTCTTTTTGAAAAAAAATTGAGAAACATTAAGAAATTATACAGGTTTGAAATTAAAGAATATCAGTAATTATTATGAAACGTGATTTACTCATCAATTCAAAGCAAGGTTGTTATCTAATATTTATTTACGATATAGCGTATCACATTGATTTTGTGGCTGATTTTAAGATACGTTTACGTTATAACACCTACGAAACGGCCAGTCCGATTTTAACGAGAGACCTATATAATAAAAGAAAGGAAATGAAAGGAATTCATGACTACCTATATAATAAAAATAAACTTAATTTTAATCAGGCAAATATGTGTAATTAAAAAAATATATACAGGGTGTCACAAAAAAGCGTGGTGTGATTCGCAGAATTTGATTCCACATATGAAAATAAGTCAAAATTATCTACAATTGGTTCAATTTCAGTGCTACGTCTGCCCGGCAGCATCATCTCGACTTGTCGTCTGATTGATGCGTCGTCAGTCAGATTCATATGCCTTCTGTAATACTACTACAGAGAGTTCACAGACCGGAAATTCCTGGAAAATCGGATAATTTTACAGGAATTTCGGTGAAAATTCGTTAATTTAGTTTTAAAACGTCTTTTTCGGCCATTCTCGTTCATGCGGCTCGGTTGTCGTTCCCCAGGGAGGTAAAAACTATGGAGAGCTAAATATTTAATCAAAATTATGAATGAACTTATGGTTTTACGTCGAAACTCAGAACTAAGCCTCTACATCAGCCAATACTGTAATAACCAATCCTATAAAAATCATATTGGCGTTAAAAGTTGAGGAACATGTCAAGGAACTCGAATACGAAAGATACTTAATTTTGAATAAACTTTTCTACCAAAGCTATAAATGCGATGGTATGGAATCAAATTTGTTGTGTCAAAATTCAAAACTAAGCCTCTTTAAAAGCCGTACAATTGTTATTATATAGTTATTTTCACGAAAAGAGTTGACTCATATATCGAGTAAATAAAATATGGGAGTCATTGAGTCGTTAATTAATTAATTTCTATGAAAATCCAGGTTGAGTACGTGAACATCGAGATTTGTATGCTAATATTGAAACTTACACGTGTTTTTACGTCATAATTAGAGGTTAAATACATTTTAATTTAGTACCAAAAGATAAAGAATTTATTCAGTAATTCGATTCCAAAAACCATTTTACTATAAAAAAATCTCTTGCGCCGTAAACCTCATTTAACTGAGGACGCGTCGCCAATAACCCATAAGACGCTGTACTGAGCGCTGCGGCTGCGACCGCCGAATCCTACACTTTGAGATGTGACCTTGAGCACAGCCGGACCGAATTTTGGTCTATCCCGACTATGGGCGCGAGCATGGTCTATCCCGACATGTTTTCTACCTCGCTGTCGTTCCCAGTCAATAAGACAAGTTTTGGTTGACATTTTCAGACAATAAAAAACGTTGCCGATCGTCATTTCGGGCCATTAAATGTAAGTAAATTCCTGTTTTTGATCCATCCGATGCGGAAAAATAGGCGTTCTTTGGTGATAGATCGGGGTCGAATCGCCGACTGTATTCGTAAAATACCCCAGTCGCAGCAAACCTGCGTACTCAGCGAATTTCCAATGCATAATTTATGTCTTAATACCATATAAAGCCGCATACCAAGTTTCATAAAAATATATTCATATATAAGCGATATATACAATTTTAATTATTCTCCATAAGAATAGCATTGGTGATGAGTACATAGGTTTGCTAAAACAAGGAACACAAACAATTGGTTTTTATGCAAATATAAATATAATTTAACTAGGTGAAGCCACATACCAAGTTTAATCAATATTCAATCATAAGTAAGCACTATATAACATTTTAATTATTCTCCATAAGAATAACATGGGAGATGAGTAAGCAGGTTTGCTGCAACAAGGAACTAAAAAAATGGGGTTTTATGCAAATATCAATATAACTCAACAAGGTGAAGCCGCATACCAAGTTTTATTAATTTATGTTCATAATTAAGGGAGTCATTACATTTTACTTATTCTCCATAAGAATAACATGGGGCTGAGTACGCAGGTTCGCTGCTACTGGGATAATAAAAAAAAAACTTTTTTTTGAGCCAATATCAATATACTAGTACTACGTGACCCCACGTGCCAAGTTTCATCAATATACATTCATTAATAATGGAGATATCAAATTTTATTTATTCTCCATAAGGATAACATTGGACAACGTACTGTGTTTAGCACTTTGAATATCTCTGCAACGGTTGGACGTAGAATCACAATTTAAACACCAAAATGATTGTTTTGTGGAGCTGAGTTGATTGGTAAAAGCAAATGTGAAGTTTACATTAAAATTAACTTAGGAAAAGCCAAAAACCTTTTTCCCATAAGATTAACATAGGAGATTTTATGAGCAGGTTTTTTTGGATTTTCTCCGCAACCACTTAACCTAGCTTAATAATTCAAAATACCATATTATTTGTTTTTTAAGCTCTATAACATGGTCTAAACCAAAATTAAGTGTTTTAAAAATTTTAGGGTAAAAAATGCATAAAACTTATTTTTGGAAAATTTAAAACCCCCATAAACCCCCCTTCCCATGGCCCGATTTTTCTGGTTTTCGAACTTAAAGTCATAAATTTCACTTTACACATTTGAGCCAAATTTTTAACAAATTTTTTTCTGTAAAACGCAGACTTTTTCGGCCGATAAAATGCGGCCCTTAAATTTTTTGAGGTCAATGTTTTTGCCCTACAAATCGCAAAAGGGGTTTGTCGGTCAATTGCTTTTTTCGGGCGCTAAAACAAGGCTATATTGCTATTTTCGTGGATAATATGCGGCTCGCTTGCCACTTGAGGCCAATAAAACGTGGTCCATTCCATTATACTTAAAAAATTCACTCATTTTGGTGTTTTTGAGTGAAGAGTTTTTTACCACCAAGTTGTGGCAAAATTTATGTTTTTACCGATAAAACACGGCCAAATATCTGATTTTGCCCGGTAAAATGCGTTTCGGACTTCGCTTTTGTATATAAAACACGACCCGGCTTTGTTTTTTACTGAGAAAATGCGGTCCGATTGCCGTTTTTGAGCGATTAAGTACATTTCCGGCATTAAATAAGGTTGGTACTCAATTTTCAGCCGATAACAAACTTTGCGGTCGTATTTTGGCTAGCAATTTTGCTGTAAAATTGCCGATAACATTATCGATTTTGGTTGATAACACACACCCGATCGGTAATTTTTCTAATAACACAGTTTGACCGTTTTCAGGCTAAAAAATGTGGTCCGATTGACGTTTTAGACGGCTAAATTAGAATATATTGCTATTTTAGGCCAATAATATGTATCTCGGGTGTCTTTTAAAATCGCCGTATCTCGGCTGATAAGATTTGTTTCGATGCTAGTCTCGGTAAAATCTTTGTTTTCGACGATAACATACTTTGATACTTCCGCTGGCGGTTGGCCTTTGAATTGCGGTTTGAGTATAAACTATTGCGGTATTTTTGGCCGATAAACTACGTTCATTGGTCATTTTTGGTCTAAAAGTTACGGCGACCATGAAATGCGGTCAAATTGTCATTTTTATCCGAAATAACAGGTACAATTTCTGATTTTGGTCCATGAATTCTATACAGTCGTCTTTTTAGGCCGATAACGCACAATTTGGTCAATAAAACGCGTTCGGCTATTTTTTACGGCCAATAAAATTATTGATATGGAATTTTTAACAAATTTCCGGGGATGGAATCCCGGACCCCCCACCCCTGAGCATGAAGAGTATTCCATACCCCCCAAAATCCCCGGCATTTCCCCCCCAACGTGACTCCCTGGATCCGCCCCTGATAAATGGTAAAGACTTCTTGACATTTCTGGACCACAACTAATTTATGCTTATTGCTTATGAGGAATGAAGCAGGAAACAGTGAACAACAATGCGGACATAATTAAGGAACAGTGAATTTATTATCATCTGAGATTATTAAGATTTCATGAATTTTGGACTTTCATAAATCACAGTGATTTCACAACCACATTGGACTCGGTACTTGCTTTGAAAAAAAACAGCATCCATTATTAAAATATGTTGCAACTACCAAAGTTTAAATTTATGGTTCGCAAAATATAAAAAATAAATTAAATTTATTGGGAAAACTCAAAAACAATTAATATAATCATTAATCAGATTTATAAGGCAAGGTCGAACATATTATTTCTCAGTCTTCACCTGTTAATAACTAGCGTATAATAATATAACATTGTAATGTGAATGGGTCATGACATTCCTATGAAAATCGAAAGACGCTTGCGGCAGTTTCAGGCAGTACACCACCTCGGCGAGGCGCCTCGGCCGTTGGCGGTGGCGGACGTGGTAACGGGCTTCGGTCGGTGCCCTCAGCGGAGTGTGTGTGTTGGGGGTTGGGAGATGGGAGATTTAAGAGGGGTTAGCGGAGGGGCTGTCAGGATGGGCGCGCGGCCGAAGGGGGAGAGGGGAAGGGCAGCGACAGCAGCGCGGCAGCGTAGACGTTCCGAACTAGCTCCGCCGTCGCCTTGGACGTACAAGCAGACCGTGTTCGCTTGTCCCATTACGATGGGTGATCTCCTAAGGAGTATGCTTAATCTATGGTAATAGCTTCTTCCCTATAGGGGAAATTCGCTAAAACTATTTTAATGTAAAATTGAGTTGTATCAGAATCATTTATGTTATCCAATCCGGCAACTCAGTAAAGAATCCACAGTACAAGAGTTGAGATACATGGAACAGGCCCATCAAATGGTAATGAAGACAAAATTCCCTCATGGTCTAAACTTAAGATAGATCATGCCACAGTTGTTCTTAAAAACCAATTTACATATGATTTTTGTTTATATCTAATTTTTGTTTTTGTATTTTGTTAAATGTTATAATTTTAATTTATACATTTTATATACTTTATTTTGCACACCTGAAGACGCGGAAAGCGAAATATAGCGTGATGTTTAACTAATTTTTTCAGTTTCTCATTGAAATGTGTAGCTATCTATATATGTGTCCGTTGACACGATAACTTGAGTAAAAAATGACCGATTTCGATGAAATTTTGCTTAAATGTGTAAAGTGACATTCATGACTTTAAGTTCGAAAACCAGAAAAATCGAACCAAGGGAAGGGGGGTTTATGGGGGTTTTAAATTTTCCAAAAATCAGTTTTTTGCACTTTTCACCCTAAAATTTTTAAAACTCTCAATTTTGGTTTTGAGTCTTTTATAGGGCTTAAAAAAACAAATAATTTAGTATTTTAAATTATTAACCTAGGTTAAGTGGTTGCGGAGAAAATCCAAAAAAAACCTGCTCATAAAATCTTGATATGTCATCTTGGGAAAAATGTTTTTGGCTTTTCCTCAGTTCATTTTAATGTAAACTTCATATTTGCTTTTACCAATCAACTTAGGTCTACAAAACAATCATTTTGGTGTTTAAATTGTGATTCTACGTCCAACCATTGCAGAGATATTCAAAGTGCTAAACACAGAACGTTGTCCAATGTTATCCTTATTGTGATTCTACGTCCAACCATTGCAGAGATATTCAAAGTGCTAAACACAGAACGTTGTCCAATGTTATCCTTATGGGGAATAAATAAAATATGATATCTCGATTATTTATAAATGTATATTCATGAAACTTGGTATGTGGCTTCACGTGGTACTGGTATATTGATATTTGCATGAACAATTGATTTTTTGTTGATTATCTCAGTAGCAGCAAACCTGCATACTCAGCCCTAATGTTATTCTTATGGAGAATAAGTAAAGTTTTATATCTCCCTTAATTATGAACATAAATTAAGAAGTATATAACCTGGTTGAGTTATATTGATAATTGCATAAAAACACATATTTTGTGTTCCATGTTGCAGCAAACCTGCGTACTCAGCCCTAATGTTATTCTTATGGAGAATAAATAAAATGCTATAGATCACTTATTTAATCATGTATTTTTATGAAACTTCGTAAGTGGCCTTGTGTGGAGTGAGAAACAAATGCATGCATTGGAAATTCGCTGAGTCCGCAGGTTTGCTGCGACGGGGGTATTATAATTTATCACTTGACTTATTTTCATTTAGTTGGTTTTCGCTGTTTTCTTGTGTAAGTGTCGTTGCAGTCTCACTGGTTGTTGTGTACAGATGATGTTGTCTGTGGGAGTTTCCCATGACTGATCCGCATTCTGTGACACGATGAGCTCACTGACTATTGAGTGTGTTGTTGCGCACAGGGCCGGTCGGAATGTTCACTCGCCGCATCTCCAGCCAGCTCTCCCAGCTGCAGAGTCTGATCATGACCATGCTGGGTCTCAAGGAGCCCTCCTCGGTCAACGGCCGCGCCGACTTGGTCAGGGACGACTTTGGTCTGCACAAGATCATCATTGCCGTCACGTCCGTTGGAAAGGTAAAGCCCTACGCCAGGATTGGTAATGTAGGTTGGATAGGGAGAAAAAACAGGCCTATCAAAGAAAACCCACATAGCCACGATAGCCACTTTGTTCTGGTTGGTGAAACCAGAGGAGGTCCATTTCGTAGACACAAAAAGAAAATATACTAAAAAATATCATTGACCACTTTCTCAATCACAAAAATAAAAGATTCACTCAGGTATCACCTGCCACATGTCAATGTCATGGAAGTAGTTTTACCAACATTATAGGTTGACCATAACATAACAAAAGTCCTGCAAAATGTTTGTTCGAACACACAACAATTGTTACATGTGTTGGGCTACCCAATTCTTCACTTGTACGCCGAGTCTCCTTTCTTTAACTTGAACAGGCTTAGGTAGTTGGCATAAATTGGATAGCCCAATGCATGTAATATTTGTTGGGTGTTTATGTGATTTATGTTATTTTTCCTACAGTGTAATTGTTCCTACAGCTCAGGGGCTGTAAATATGGATTATGATGTGTGTTAGCCTGCAAGTTGGAATTACTGATTCCCTTACTCCTCAGTGATTGTTTTTTGTGATTGAAAAAGTAGTTAGGGACCATGCAGTTTTATGGTGTATTTTTGTGCTTATAGAGACAACCTCATTTATCTAAATCTATAAAAGAGGAAGTATGTATGTATATATGTATGTAGCCTATGGACTCCGAAACCGCTCGACAGATTGTAATGAAACTTTCAGGCATTATTATGCATTATTCAAGGATGGTTTGTGTGAAGTTTGGTGCAAATCTGTCCAAAGGGCTCCGACCCAGAGGGCATACAAGGATGCAGTGTCAGGTTTTAGAAATTTAGTGTTTACAAAATTAACAGCTGTAATTAATTAACAGCTGTAATTTAAAAAAATCAAAGTATTTCTGTAAACAACTTAATTTGGGCGCAGCAACGCGCGCCTGGTAACGGCTAGTTTATGAAAAAATATGTTGGTTGGCGACAGTGTCTAGTAAATAAATCTGTGTTTGTGGTCTTTTCCTTCTTGGCTAGAAGTATTATGTCCATGATATAATTGAGGTTGTGTAATGGGAGGGTTAAAAGGATTGTAATTGTTTTATGAATGATATGGTAGGGTATGGTTGTTTGTATTGATTTGAATGTTAGGAGCTAATTGAACTGGCTAGGTCTCTGAACCCTTGTTGAGGGAAGTAAGACCTTGCAAAGTAGGAAGCATGCTGGAGGTGTTTATGTAAACACTGAGTGCTTTGACACCCAGTAGGAGGGGGCCATTTAACTAGGGTGCCTTGTTTGTATCTGGGTCAGTGGGGCACTGGGCCCAGGAGAATCCAGGTTTGTGAGTAGTCGTATTGGTTACTGTGTAGGGTTGAGCCGTGTCAAGTTAGGGTAAGTTCATTTGGGGTTTTGAGTTTTAATAGTAGATTTGTTGTGTGAGTGTGTAAGAGAAGGGGAATATTGCTTATCGGGTGAGCTGGAATTATATATATAAAAGCCAAGATTCTAAATTATTAAGGGGGAAAATATTTCTAGACCGTACTGTGCCTCTAGGACGCTACCTAGGGCTAATTAATTCAATTGTGACTTATTGCTATTTCAAATATTGTACTTTGCCAGAGAGAGAGAGAGAGAGAGAGAGAGAGGTGAGAATTCTATTAAACAGTATTGTCTGATGATCATATGGTAATTGGTAATCTAATAGAAAGGAATAAATTGTTCTGTTATTCAAACATAGCAAGCTTGTCTCTTTCTGAAGAAACCCACTCTAGAGTAAAGTACCTAATTAATAAGCTACGCTGCTAGTGACTGTACATCAACAAGGTAACGTACATCACGGCTGTCTTAAGGTTTTTAATGATGTATCTATTACTTTATTGTTAAATAAGAGAGATATTACCTTGAGTTGCAGATTTTGTAAAAGTTACTTGAAGCTTTTTTCCCAAACTAATTGATGAATGATGCATTTTTAGCATTGGACTGTATCGAACCCTCAAAACACTCACTTGTCAGAAACGTAGTGTTTTTAAACCTTTAAAGAGTTGCAGTTTCAACAGGTCTGTTAAACTGTATATAACATTTTTCATAACATCAGAAACATTCTAGTTGTCATGTAGATGTTTTTCTAGCTGTCTAGTTGTTGGAATATAAAATATCCTGTGTTAGTTTAAATTGTTGTTAAAGAACATGAACTGTCATAAAACAAAAATGTCTGAGACCATTATTTGCAGGTGTTTGGAATTGACAATTTGAGTCATGAAATCATCTGGCAGTTCACACTAGACGATGTGCTCCCGTTTAACAGTATCGGGAAGGACTTTGTGCCATTGTTTTTGCAGCGGACGGCTCGCCACTACAGTGCCACCTACCCAGCGCTGTGCACAGTTCTGTACAAGGATAAGGTAGGAGATGTGAACACAACTCGGAAACATATACCTTAATATATCTCAAAACATATTAATCAGCCATACAGTATTGATTTCACTGTACTTTTTTGACATATTTCTATTTCATCTTCTTATATGTTAATAATGAAACTTTAAATAAAATAACTTAAAAGTAAACAGTTTGTCCCTTAGTTTGATAATTAGAAAAATGGTAAGTTTTATATTTTTGGTTTAATGTAGGAATGAGTCGATTCCAATTTTGTTTTGATTCCGATTCTTGCAAATCGATTCTCGATTCCGATTCCATTGATTCCTAATAATAGGTGAAATAGCAAAGTAGTGTTTTAAAATTGATTAAAGACAATAAGTCGGTTAGTAATTGATTTGTATTTAATAAATTGAGACAATCAGTTGGTTGGTGATTATTTTTCATTAATAAGATAAACTTACAAAACTAAATAATTAAAAAACAAACTAAGTTGAATTGCATGTTTATTGTTCATATAATTGTTATGCTTTAAGTTACATAAATATCCCATGATATTTTTTGAAATTTGTTTTCTTGTGTTATAAAACAATTTTTTTAGTATTCTTTATTTACAATTTCATCAAGAAATGTAATGGTGTCAAATTACAAATAAATTACAGTTCTCTATTCTTGCTTTACAGTTTTTAGTGTGGTGACATGCTGAAGTATTCGTCCAATGAATAGAGAGGTCGCTCCACAAGCCAGTCTTGCAGTTTTTTCTTGAGTTCTAGTGCTTCCAGATTCTTCAGTGTTGTAGGCAGCGCATTGTAGAGTTTGCGCCCCATATAAGATGGTTTTCTGCTGTACTCTGTTGTATGACGTACTGGAAGTATATAGTCTTTTGCTTGCCTTGTGTTGTAGTGGTGGAAATTGTTCCCTCGTGTGAAGTCCTGCTGGTATGTGTGGGTAATCACAGAATGGATGTACAAACAAATCACTGTTAAAATACCCAGTGTTTTAAAGGCTTCTTTGAAACTCTCTGTTGGTTTGAGATCAGCAAGTGTTCTTATTGCCTTCTTTTGTAGAATAAGAATTTTATTCAGATTTTTCTTTGTTGTACCACCCTAAACTGTCAAACCATATCTGATGTGAGACTCCACCAAGGCATAGTAGGCCACTTTTGCTGCATCAAGACCTCCAATCCACTTCATTCTTCGCACATCGAAAAATCCTGATCCTTGCTTTTTACTTAATGAGTTGTCATGGTTGGTCCAGGAGAGATCAGAGTCTATGGTGACTCCCAGTAATTTGGTTTCTTTTTCCACCAAGAGGTCAGGAATTTCTGTTGTCTCATCCTTTCGCCTTCTGAAATTGATACAAGTTGATTTTTTCTGGGTTTATTGCTAGGTCATTTTGAATGCAGTACTGCAGCGTTTTATTTGTTGTTGAGATTATTACTGTATGAAGTTCTTGTACGGTGTCTGTGTTAAAAAGAAGCGTTGTGTCATCAGCATACATTATGGTCTTCACTTTGTTGTAATTTATGAAAGTTGGAAAATCATTAGTGAAAAGGACAAACAAAAAAGGGCCCAGCACTGATCTTTGTGGTACTCCTCTGGTTGAAAACTGGGTGCTAGATTTGAAGGAAGTCTTTTCCCCATCTTTCGTCTTTTGTATTTCTACAATCTGTTGGCGTCCTTCCGAGTAGCTCTAGTCTCCTAATCTGCCTCTGATACCTAAAGCTGCTAATTTAATCAGGATAAGGTCATGCCCCAAGCAGTCAAATGCTTTACTGTAGTCAACCAGGACGGCTGCTATAAGTTGATTACTCTATAGCTGATCTGTGACAAATTCGTCCAAGCTGACAAGGGCACTGATTGTTGACCTTCCCTTCAAGAAGCCATGCTGGTGTTTTGTTTACACGTTGTGTTTTATTAGATATTCAGTCATTTTTTTCATTAATTTTTTCATTATTTTTGAAAAGGTGGATATCAGAGAGATTGGCCGATAATTCTCTACTTTTGTAGTAGGTCCTTTTTTGTGTTTTGGATGTATCTTTGATTGTTTTAATGGTGATGGAAGGTGTCCTTGCTCAAATGACTTATTAATCAGACTTACTAGGGACGGCTAGTTGTTCAGCACAATATTTAATGACTTTCGATGGAACTTCATCTAAACCACATGACAGTTTTGATTTTAGAGATTTTATTGTTTCTATTACTTCATTTTTTGGAGCAAGCTTTAAAGTTTCCACAGGTTGTAAGGTGGGAGGGTTTGGAGTAGAGCAGGGGTCTCCAACCTACAGCCCGCGGGCCACATCCAGCCCACAAACAGTTGTTAAATGACACGCGGTTAGCCCAATATATATATGTAGCCTATTATGTAATATTGATTGGGCTATTGAATTAGCCAGTGGTCTACGACACTAGTAAAGATCTTTTTTCAGTCGTCTCCAATCCCTTCTGTGTGTAGACTTAGATATTTCCCTTACTTGCATAAATGAGCTGTTGACAGAAGAAATAGAATATGTACAGTTACGTACGCAGTGAAGGTCACGGCTACGTGTAGGGGAGTAGGGACAGGGTGGGAAGCACTAACCTTGGCCAATTATTACGTTACAGAACTTATAACCTTTTTATAACATGTTTAAAAATTTCTTATTTATTAACTACGATGTTTTTGGCAAGTGTTACATACTGAGCCTTGAAAATATGTTTAAATCAGTAAAAATTGTTGTTCAGTCCAGTAGAGTTTGTCAAAATTGCTTAAAATGGACAAAAAAGTTAATTTAACAAAGTTAAAACAAAGGAAACAAAGTTAACACGTTCGCTGCGGCCCAACAATGGCGGGCGTGCGCCGAGTGCGGCAGCGAACCAGATTGGCACAGATTTCAGAATTCAATAATTTCGGTCTGACGAATCACAAAACACCAGTGCGGTGATGTGCTGCATTTCCATGAGACTGGACGTAGTTCGCTGAAACACCCACAGGTAGCAAGCACTGCCTGGGTACTAGCCATTTCCCTTGTAATGTCAATTACAGGGAGAATATCCCAGAAATATGGGGCAAAAACTGGTTTTTTGTCCCGTATGAACGGGAATTTTAAGGGGAAATTTACTACCAACCTACACCAAAATAAAGCTCGCATTCCTAGCTAAAACGCTGACATAAAATACCCGTCCTCACCACAGTGCTGCCAGCACGAGACCAGATGGAACTTGCATGTAGACAGAGCGCCTTGTGGCGCTCTCAGATCGCGGCGTTGTTCTGCCGAGCGCCACATGGCGCTCGCCGCAGCGAACATGTTAAACAAACTGCTACAATAGTTTAACAACTCACCATTTAACACCTAAATTTTACAAAATTTCCAAGGAGAGCCCCCGGACCACCCCTACCCCCTTGGGGGTAGTCCATACCCACCGGATGTCACTGGCCCGCTTGATCTCCAACGAGTTATCATCTGGCCCTTAGGGTAAATAGGTTGGAGACCCCTGGATTAGAGGGCCCATTATAGTGTAGGTAATTTCTGTTTTCTCCAGTATTTTTCTGATATTTCTGAAAAATATGTATTTAAGTGCTCAGCAATCAGCGAGGGATTGTTTTCTATTTAACAGTTAATTTCCATTTGTAGGGGTGTCTCACATGTACTTTTTGCCTGCTTCTCTGCATTGATTATGTTCCACAGTGCTTTTGACTTATTGTCAGATCTATTTATATTTTCTGTTGCCACGTTGCGCTTAAGGTTTCTAAGTGTAAGATCGTAGTTCTTTTTCTTACTGTTCACTATCTCTCTGTTAGCAGCACTGCCTGTTGGTTCATATCAATCACTTTGGATGTTATCTATTCTTGGCCGATGAAAATACATTTGTACAGCAATGTTAATGTTAAATTTAGGGTTTTATTCTTTGTATAAAAGTTAGAAAGCAATTTTTGTTTATTAATTTTTGATGGTTGTATATATATCAACGTTTTTAAATATACTGTAATGTTATTTAGCAGCTTTTTGTAGTTAATTATCAAACTAGTTTTTAATGTAATTTGTACATAATTTAAAGTTAATTTCACTAGTATACTGTAGTAATATAGAAAAAGAAAATCTGTTAATATCCTATACTCTTATATGAGCAATGTTTGCTTGATTGGTTGGTTGGTTGCACAATTATCTCAAAAACGGCTCCGAGGATTTCCTTTAAATTTTGGAAATAACTAAGTTCTGGTATAAAAATATGTTCTAGACAGGTCTCATCCCCAGTAAAAATCAAATAATGTTAAAAAACAAAATTGAAAAGTTAAAAAAATGAACACTGGGCTTATAGAGTAAAAATCAAAACAAAAGAATTGTATCGGCTGTTCATTATCAATCAGGGAACTGTCAAAGTAATACTCTTGTTGTTTATGATTATTAACATTTGGTTTCCTGAGAGCAGTGACTAAAACTTGTAAGTGAAGATTGCATATATTGAGTGGTCATATCCAAATTAAAGCAAAGGGACATTGAGCTATAAATAACAACTGGAGTGACCATAAAAATGCAGGAAAGAGGCAAATGAGCTATAAAAATATTATATCAGTTGGGGAAAGTGGTGAAATAGTACTCCCAGTCATCTAAACAAACTGACTGGCCTTCCCCGAGCAAAGCTTGGCCCCTAGGTACTTTAATATAAATTCATAATTCATGGGGAAAAACGTGGTTGTAAGATAATGACTCAAAGAAATAATGTTGGTCAGCCATTTGATTTATTGCTTTCAACCGGACCCCACTGCTCCCCCCCGTCTCTGTCTTTCTTCCGTTTCTACTTTTATATGAGCTAAAAATAGATTTTAGGCATATTTTTCTTTATTTCAGTCATGTATTTTATTAAACATTAGTTAGCAGCGTAAATCTGGGTAAACGGCGGGAGTATATATACAATTTTCAACTACTCGGATTCAAATTTTCGATGGTTAGCGGCGTATATCTGGGTAAACGGCAGGAGTATCGACGGCCTGGAATCAATAGAATGGGAATCGACTTTGGGCCATCGATTCTCGATTCCGATTCTAAGCCTGGGAATCGGTGGATTCGAGAATCGACAATTTCAATTGACTCATCCCTAGTTTACTGTTATAAATGTTAATACACTAAAATAATGTGGTATACATTATGCAGTTGTAAGTGAAATAAATAAAGGTAAACTTTTTTAGAGCTTAAATTCTATTTAAATGCACCTGAAACGTTTTAGTGAAGTTGTCTAGTCATAAACATTATATATTATACCGTCCCACCTAACTCAATCAACTTCTTACACTAGGATTATGAACATTTATGAACAGTTAAATATTGAACATGATTAACAGTGAAGTATCCTTCAATGTTTTATAATCAGAGCTGCATAGTATCTCTCTGTTTACTTATGAACCTTTCTTTGGATTCCAGCACATGGAACAGGTGGTGAAACAGTCATTCAATCCCATCACCGGCAAGACCATAGGTAATGGACATTAAGTTACTGTTTTAAATCAAACCATTAAGAAAGCATTACTTACGGTAACTATATGGAAAGTAACTTATGGTATTCTATAAATATAATCAACTAAATTGTTGTTAGTTAAGTTCTTGATCGTACTGTCACAGTAAAATGATGTAATTAATTTCCTTCATTTTGTGCCCATTATAAATGTGCGCACTCAATTATTATGAATTTTAATCAAGTTTCTTAATACTTAAATCGACTGGAAGTTTTAAAAACTGAGCAAGTTTGTTTTACTGATCCATAAATAATCACTAACGATTACAAACTGCCAAATCAGATTGTATCGGCCTGAAAATTAGCTAAAATGATCATGAGAAACAAAAATCAGTCATAAAAAGCAACAAAACAGTGTAACATTAGCTGTAACGACTGGAACAGTGTAATCGGCCGTAAATGACAATAGAGCACATCATAATGAGCCAAAACAGACCCTGGTCCTTGGTTATTTATGATTAAAACTGATGATAGGGAAACTGATTCCTATGTTCTGAGAAACTGCAACAAGACTATTAATTACTATTATAATTGGCTGCTAAATCACTGCTTATTACACTGCATTATATAGCACGAAACCATGTAATTACATATAGTTACATGATAAACATACAAACACAAATCAATAAACTCTTTTCAACTTGATCCATAAAAACCTCATTCCCGTATGTTTATGTGTAAAACCTTTTATGTTTTGCCTAGTTCATTTAATCTTCTATCATGGTTTTTGTTTTATTTGTCCTTTTCTTTGATCTTCATCCTCAATTAATGCAAATTTCCTAATGGCTTTGTTTTGAAAAGTGGGTTATAAACCTAGACAAAATATTTCTCCATTATTCTTTTCTTGTTCGCTTACAGAGGCTGGACTAATCGTCATGTAGCCTATACATATTTCATATAATACTCTGTTTCGATAGTCAGTTTGTTTAATTTTAATTGTTGTCGCAGAAGTGGCGAGGAAGCTAAACTACAAGCTGGCGCAGGCTGTACTGCTGCCGAATGTCAATGAAGAGTTCCTCAAGCCCCTGTTGCTGCTGGATACCGCAGGCGTTGTCCACCTGTTTCCCCCTCTCCACAGACAGGCAGCCGCCGCCGTGGCTCGCAGTACCTACCTGTACACTGCGGACGCTGCCGCCGGTGACCTCACTGGCTACAGCATCCACGTCACCGCTCCTGCCGACCAGGTGAAACAACGTTGCAGTGTTGTACAAGTAGGACTGGAATTAACGATAAGCTTAAGGGATATACCGTAGCTGCAATAACCTCAAGGGTTTTACAGGTATGGTTATGGCCTGAATGAAGGAACTAAACTTGGGGCAGAGTATTAAACACCTGTAATAGAGTTAGAAGAAAAATTACTCCTTTTTTGTCATTTGATTCTGTTTTTAGACTTAAAAATTAATTACTAAGAGTTATCTTGTTTCATTGAAATTGAAAGATAGGACATGACTTATTCACCTGTAAAAAGAGTAACATAGACACACTTCAGCTATCTATGGAAGAAAAATTTCTGTTACTTAGGAAATTTTTGTAAAACTCAAATAAAATGAGATTAACAGCTTTGCTGCGTTTGTTATGTTTAAACATGAAAATCTCATAGATTTCAATGTTGAGCGATGTCCCGATTTCGGGATACCCGCAGCGAATGCGTTAAGAAGAGCAGAATAATACCTTGTGATTTCAGTGAGCAGAATTTTGATATCAAATACTGCAATACTCTGCCACTCTTTTTTGAAAAAGGCTTCACAGATAGCCAAAATATCACATACCAAAAGTGTGTTGAATTGTCTACCTATTTATCATTTTACCGGTTAACTGTGTCCTATCTTTTTCAGTGAAATCCAAGACTTGTTTTTTCATAAAAAGTAAGCTTTAGTAAGTATTTTTTACTGTATACAATAGACAGTACAAATTTTAAACCAAAATATGTTTTAACTATGGGTGTGCGAATAGTGATTTCTGGCTCGAGTCGAGCCGATCCGAGATTTTTCTATGTTCTCGAGCTTCGAGCTTTCTTGAGCCGAGCTTTTTTTATAGGAACTTTCTCTATGGGTGTGCAATATACCGGTAGTGATTTTCTAACTCGAGCCAAGCCAGGCAGAATTTGTTCAAAGTTCTCGAGCTTTGTACATTTTTGACTAGGCCTATATGTATTCTTTATTTACATTATGTTTAAAAGAACAAACATTTGATTCATTATGGTAATGTAAAGTAATTTATAACTTTCAATATTTGTCATCTTTCATTCACTTCTTCTATATTCATTATGCCTACGTTCAATAAATAAAGGCCTACAGTGGGAAAATAACTAAATAAGTAGCTTACTAAAAAGAAAAATTTATTAAGACCACTTGTAGATAGAAACAAACAATTTTTTATTTCAATATAAAGTAGGTAGCCTTCATAGGGAAAAATAACCTAAAGGAAGAGAACTACAAATTTTTAACTAGACTGATAAGCCCACAGGTTAACTCATGCAGTTATTACCGATTAATAGCCATAATAAACGGACTATATATCAATATATACTCTCCATGTAACCAAACACTTAGGCCCTAGCCTAGGGAATTGCCAAAACCCAGTAGCCTATCTCTCATTCAAATGTTTATAAATAATAAATGTTAGGTTATCCTTTTATAAATATAAGTTAGTTAAACCAGACTTTATTATCTTATTGTTCTCACTGAAATAAGTTGTCCAATAATGTTGGCCTAGCTTATGTTGTATCTAACCTGTTACCTAATAGACTTAACCTATTATATCTGCTTCTGAAACAGAAAGTTTCAAAAGCAGAATGTGGAATAGGATCGTCAATGCATTCTTCTTCCATCACTGCTTTAACAATTTGATAGCATACTATTACAAATTGATATGCTTTCTACTGACGTTTATTCACAAATTCAAACAATCCTGCGGAGTTAACAATATTAACAAAATGATTTTAATCGCACAGCTGTAGCGTTACAAAGCACTGCGCCATTTTGATCGCGTCTTGCCCTTGGATTGGTTAGGCGTACATAGAATATCATCAACCTTTTAAATAATATGACCCCCAGTATTATAAATATGCATTAAGTAACCATTCAGAATATTTTTTAATCTTTAGATTTTGTGAACCTCGTAATTAGTGATTTTAAAGTTAAATTATTACAACAATGATATAACACTAATTACTGTTAACTTTAGCAACTACAGTATGATTACAGTTGTATTTCTATTCGCTTTATCTCTAAGTACTTTAGATTCTACCGTAAACTGACGATTTTTTATCAAATCCAATTTTTGGAGAGTACTATTTCAGCTGCACACTAAAACGCCGTCATGATTATTAGTCGTTCATCACCTACAACTTTCAACTTTGTCCCTAGCTATTGGTCACGCTAAATCATTATTACATTATAACCATTTTCACTCAACGTCTTAAGGCAGTTCGCAAAGTGGTACACACCAACGTTGTTGCCAGACGTAATTTCAGACTCCAGGGAATATAATTATGGTGTAATGTACGAAGTTGTAAGTTGTAGAAAAGACTGTACCGATGGAACAGTTAAAAAAGTGTTTTCATGGATTTTAGTTTTTTGCTGGGGTACTTTTTCTGGAGCAGTATGATTGTTGTATTATTAATTTTATTATTAACCATGAAACATTGCACAACTCAACTGGGCAACGGCAAGACTGCACTGCAAACAGAATAGTGTGATATGTCTACTTGGTGTGATTGAGCGTAGAGCAAGTAGCTCCATTGCGTTGGTTGATCAAGTTGGCAGTTTAAAACAGTACTTTAATATTTGTTTTTTTTTTATGAATGACTGATGGCTGAAGGCATTGCTGAATTATATTTGTTATGGAGCTCTAACGATGTAAACTACGAGAATTCTAACATTGATTCTAGAACGTTTTTGCTTTAAATTTACTTTTGTAGACGACTCTGTCACTAGTCGGCGTTTTAAATATTCGGCTTGAACTTTGGACTTTTATGCAAATCTCGAGCCGAGCCAAATACTGCAATATTCGGCTCGAAAAAGCTTGAAGTTTGAATACTTGCACACCCCTAGTTTCAACTTTAACAAAATAACATATTTAGTGAAGATTGCATTATTTCCATTTTACACTTGTTAAAGTATTGACTAAACACTTATAACAACATTTTTCTGAGAAGTGAGTAAGTAGCCTTTGGGTTTTGTTGGGATGGCTCTTGTTTGTGCAGGAGGTGGTGGGGGAGATGCGGGCTGTGCCGCTGTGGGAGGTCAGACTGTCTGCGCCCATCACCGCCATCGCGGCTAAGAACCCCCAGGAGAAGGTGCACTCGCAGGGCCGAGTGCTGGGCGATCGCAGCGTCCTCTACAAGTACATCAACCCCAACCTGGTCGCCGTGCTCACCCAGCCTTTGGGTTTTGTTGGGATGGCTCTTGTTTGTGCAGGAGGTGGTGGGGGAGATGCGGGCTGTGCCGCTGTGGGAGGTCAGACTGTCTGCGCCCATCACCGCCATCGCGGCTAAGAACCCCCAGGAGAAGGTGCACTCGCAGGGCCGAGTGCTGGGCGATCGCAGCGTCCTCTACAAGTACATCAACCCCAACCTGGTCGCCGTGCTCACCCAGCCTTTGGGTTTTGTTGGGATGGCTCTTGTTTGTGCAGGAGGTGGTGGGGGAGATGCGGGCTGTGCCGCTGTGGGAGGTCAGACTGTCTGCGCCCATCACCGCCATCGCGGCTAAGAACCCCCAGGAGAAGGTGCACTCGCAGGGCCGAGTGCTGGGCGATCGCAGCGTCCTCTACAAGTACATCAACCCCAACCTGGTCGCCGTGCTCACCCAGCCTTTGGGTTTTGTTGGGATGGCTCTTGTTTGTGCAGGAGGTGGTGGGGGAGATGCGGGCTGTGCCGCTGTGGGAGGTCAGACTGTCTGCGCCCATCACCGCCATCGCGGCTAAGAACCCCCAGGAGAAGGTGCACTCGCAGGGCCGAGTGCTGGGCGATCGCAGCGTCCTCTACAAGTACATCAACCCCAACCTGGTCGCCGTGCTCACCCAGCCTTTGGGTTTTGTTGGGATGGCTCTTGTTTGTGCAGGAGGTGGTGGGGGAGATGCGGGCTGTGCCGCTGTGGGAGGTCAGACTGTCTGCGCCCATCACCGCCATCGCGGCTAAGAACCCCCAGGAGAAGGTGCACTCGCAGGGCCGAGTGCTGGGCGATCGCAGCGTCCTCTACAAGTACATCAACCCCAACCTGGTCGCCGTGCTCACCCAGCCTTTGGGTTTTGTTGGGATGGCTCTTGTTTGTGCAGGAGGTGGTGGGGGAGATGCGGGCTGTGCCGCTGTGGGAGGTCAGACTGTCTGCGCCCATCACCGCCATCGCGGCTAAGAACCCCCAGGAGAAGGTGCACTCGCAGGGCCGAGTGCTGGGCGATCGCAGCGTCCTCTACAAGTACATCAACCCCAACCTGGTCGCCGTGCTCACCCAGCCTTTGGGTTTTGTTGGGATGGCTCTTGTTTGTGCAGGAGGTGGTGGGGGAGATGCGGGCTGTGCCGCTGTGGGAGGTCAGACTGTCTGCGCCCATCACCGCCATCGCGGCTAAGAACCCCCAGGAGAAGGTGCACTCGCAGGGCCGAGTGCTGGGCGATCGCAGCGTCCTCTACAAGTACATCAACCCCAACCTGGTCGCCGTGCTCACCCAGCCTTTGGGTTTTGTTGGGATGGCTCTTGTTTGTGCAGGAGGTGGTGGGGGAGATGCGGGCTGTGCCGCTGTGGGAGGTCAGACTGTCTGCGCCCATCACCGCCATCGCGGCTAAGAACCCTCAGGAGAAGGTGCACTCGCAGGGCCGAGTGCTGGGCGATCGCAGCGTCCTCTACAAGTACATCAACCCCAACCTGGTCGCCGTGCTCACCCAGATCGAGGATCCACTCTATAAAAGTAATCTTTCTTATTTTATCACATCTTGTATTACTTTGTGGCTTTTCTACGCGTATGGCGTTTTGTAATGATTAGAAATAGTATTCATTGGTCTTGTTGTTATCTTTTCAGGACTTAAAACATCCAAAATTCAGTTTTTTGGATTTTTCATAAAAAAACATAAATATTAAAAAATATTACTATTCACCATTAAAAAGAGCTCTAAAAACTAAATAATTTAGTATTTTGAATTACTATTCTACGATTGCTGGTTTCGGAGAAAATTGAAATTTTCATTTAGCGGTAAACGCAGTACGTTGTCCAATGTTATTCCTATGGGGAATACAAAAATTACTATTTCTATCTTATTTACTGATCAATTTCATTCAAACTTGATATGCTTGTAAATTTAGCATTGACCAACAGAGTTAATTCAAAATATGTTGCCCCTTAATAACCCTGGGGGGGAATAGGGGGCATTTCCCCTCTTAAAACCACGAGTGTAGCAATGGATTCTGTAGTGCCTCCAAAGCAGGGATTTGGGTGGATGTTTTTTAAAACAACTTGTTTACAAGATTTTCTGTACATTCGACCATGTTTTGTATTCTATATTTAGTAAATAAAAAGTAATTTATTCATTAAAGTTGGCTAAAAGGGAGAAAGTATGTGTCAGTTTCCTGATACCGTTTATTACATATAATTTTGGAAATAGTCAAATTTTAGTTTTTTCCATTGGGTTCAGCTTAAAAAAACACACAATTTGGTATTTTGATCATTTCTCTACGTCAATTGGTTACCGAGATATTGAAAGTGCTAAACACAGTATGTTGTCTAATGTTATTCTTATGGAGGAAAATAACAATTTTATATCTCGCTTATTTATGAACGTATACTGACAAAACTTGGTATACGGCTTCATCTGGTTGTGGACCATTGATATTTGCTCAAAAAAACAATTTTTTACCAAAGGCTCCCGTAGCAGCAAACCTGCGTACTCAGCACTATGTTATTCTTATAGAGAATAAGTAACGTATTATCTGCCTTCATTATGAAAATAAATTAATGAAATTTGGTATCTGGCTTTACCTACATGAGTTATATTGATATTTGTATAAAACCCCATTTTTTTGTTCCTTGCTTCAGCAAACCTGCATACTCAGCCGCCATGTTATTCTTATGGAGAATAATTAAAATGTCATAAATCGTTTATTTATGAATGTATATTGATGAAACTTGGTATGTGGCTTTATGTGGTATTAAGATAGATATATATGCATTGGAAATTCGCTGAGTATGCAGGTTTGCTGCTACGGGGGTGTTTTATTATTATTGCTCCTGAAATAATTCTGATGATCAGGTCAATAAGTTGTCTAAAGTACTTTTAGTTTTATAAAATTATGTTCAGGACTTGACAAATACAATTTTATGAGTAGATAGTTCTACATACATTACTAAGCTTTCCTAGTTGTAAGTGTCAACTACTAATGTAATTTAGCCGTAACTACTGCAGATACTACTTAATCAGCTTAGTAAGTTGTACATACGGCTAAATAACTTAGTATTTTAAGTTTAATTAATGTTTCCAATTAGCAGTATCTGCCATAAAAATGTGTTAAATAGGCATTTTTATGTAAATGTATTATTTTTAGATAAAGAAAAAAATACAAATTCAGTGATTATGGCGATATTATTCCTAGGCTCATAGTTACCGAAATTAAGAGGTTTAAACTTTGAGCCTCTTTTTCTCAAAATCAGCTCAAGTGCAGATACCCCCTTTGTGCTTAGCACGGCAGTATACTTTATTACACGTTCACCTTGCAGTATGGTGTGCCTACAAGCAATGTATTTAAAACGACAGTTTGAATTGTACTAGTCATGAAAGCATTTACTTGAGCACCCTCACGCAGGTCGCGGGGATAATTCATGCGACCCACATAACAACACCAACAGTGTAATCAGCTCAGGGAGTCATTTAGCAATCTTTCATAATACCTGTACTGTACAGTGAACTTGGAACAGAGTATCATTTACCTTTTGTTAGTTAACAGCTCAATTACAAATGGTTGCTGGATCTAGCTTCAAACCTTCACAATAATCTAATATTTTGCTTATGATTCTAACCATTCTAACCAAGCCAGTAACTTTGTAAAATATTAGCAAAATTATGTTATAGTTATATATTTGATACTATTTTGAAATTTGTTTTTTTGAGTTAGGGCTTCAAACCAAGATTGGTGATAAGATTAAACTATTACATTTCAGAAGGGATGTTGTATTGTAAAAACGCAAATAAAAAAACACACTAAAATGAAACTAGTTTTTGTAATTTTCTTTCACTCTTTTTTTGAACTGACCAAAGCATCACTTAAATATTGAAACTTTCCACCGAGGTTTTAAACTTCTTTGTGGTTCCTACGAAGTAGACTTTCACTACTCTCAGGGATAACCATTCAGAATTGAAATTGTACAGCAGTTTCTAAAGCTAGTTATTGATTGGAAGATTTCACAGTAAAAATCTATTGTTTAAGAAGGTGCCTCCATTGGTGGTAGAATACTGTAAAATTATCATTGTAAATGGTTTAATCCAACCTTTCTTCTACATAGGTGTTAGTTATCTTTTAAGGCGTGTTTACACGATGCAGGTTAAGATGAAGGTAGCCTTGCGTAGGATGTGTGGACAGACTAGTGATGTGTCAAAACCAAAACTTGAATCTCAAAACCACCAAAACTTTGGAAAAGTTTTAGTTTCGAGATTCGATCGGTGAGTTTCGAGAATCAAAACTCGAAACTGCTGAGATTTGTTGTGTCTTTATTGTTGTTTTTTTAACAGAAATCACGCCCGTGTTTCGATCAATAATGCAAAGGTGAAAAGGCTACTGTCATCGGTCATCTACCTTCACCTTTTTTTTGGATTATTGATTTTTTATTTCTGAAAGAACAACTCTAACCAAAATATATAATTAGTTTTAATTAATTTTTCTGGATTTATTTTTCATAACCATACCCAGGTAAGTAAATAGGGTTTTGAGATTCGAGATTCGATTTTGTAAGTTTCGGTTTCGAGATTCGAAATTTCTGGTTTTGACCATCACTAGGACAGACCCTTGATTAAACACCATGCTCGTCATGTTTCTGCCAACAATCGCTACGCAAGGCTACCTTGTCAAGGTTACTTTCTCTCTAACCTGCATCGTGTAAACGCGGTTTTAGAGTCATGGGGTGGATGGTAAAGTTCAACAGGAATGGTAAAAAATTTGTATTCATCTTGTAATTGAATATCAATTATTGATGCTCTACCATATTTACGTCTGTGTGTGCCCAGATGTGCTGAGCGTGTACCTGATAGACGTGGTGAGTGGTGCGGTGGTGTTCTCTGTGGTGCACAAACGCGCGCTGGAGCCAATCCACGTGGTGCACTCGGAGAACTGGGTCATCTACAGCTACTTCAGTGACAAGAGCCGCCGCACGGAGGTCAACGCATTCGACCTCTACGAGGGCAAGACCCAGAGCAACACTACAGGTAGAGGGTGTTCGGAAAAAACGTTCCAATCATTTAGGATGAAACTGTATACATCAAAATAAGCAAAACAGTTCCTATTGTGTTTTTTATAAGTTAAAACATGCTTTTTTGCCATGTCACATTTTAACTTATAAAAATCACAATTTCTCAGTTTGTTATGATCCCATAGTTAAAAATCTTCATACCATTATTTTTAGGACAAAATTACTCGACTTTAGTGATTCTTTCAGTTTTTTCCTAAATAATATGGTTTTTGAGATATTAAGCATTGAAAAATTAAAATGGCTGCCATTTTGAATTAGTACAAAGTAGAAACTTGATAACCCATACCAAATTAGGTCCTATCAGTCATCATACTTGTACCAAGTTTGAAGTTGACACATTAAGTGGTTAAAAAGTTGTGTTAAATTATGTAAGAAACACATAGACAGAAAACTATACGTTTTAGGACATGTGTTCATAGGAACCTTTTGCTTTACGTACAGTAACATCCTAATTTATTAGAACGTTTTTCCAAACACCCTGTATAGCCTATTTCAGCTAGTGGCTTCAAGGGTCCATAGCCTCTAAACTTTCTCCAATACTCTCAGAAGAAGAAGATATAACTGTAGTCAGCATGGTAAGACCTAGGCCTGGGACCATGATAACTTTTCGTTTTGAGGTCCCGAGACCCCAAAAACACCATTAAGCGAAACTGTAGATATGTATATATGTGTGTCCATGAGAACGATAACTCTCATAAAAAAGTTTGATTTTGATGAAATTTGGTACAAACGTGTAAAGCAACATTTATGATTTTAAGTTCGAAAACCAGACAGATCAACCCATCCGAAGTGGTATTTTGGGGGGGTTTTGTACCCCAAAAATGGGTTTTTTGAAGTGGTTTTTCATGTAATATTTAAAAAAGTCAAATTTTAGTTTTTACCATTGGATTCAGCTTAAAAAACACACAATTTTGTGTTTTGATCATTTCTCTACGTCAACTGGTTACAGAGATATTGAAAGTGCTAAACACAGTACATTGTCCAATGTTATTCTTATGGAGAGTAAGAACAATTTTATATCTCGCTTATTTATGAACGTATACTAACGAAACTTGGTATACGGCTTCATCTGGTTGTGGTCTATTGTTAATTGCACAAAAAAATCAATTTTTACTGATGATTCCCGTAGCAGCAAACCTGTGTACTCAGCCCCCTATGTTATTCTTATGGAGGTTAAGTAAAGTGTAGACACTCCCTTAATTATGGACATAAATTAATACAACTTTTTATGTGGCTTCACCTTGATGAGTTATATTAATATTTGCATAAAAACCCATTTTTGGTGTTCCTTGTTGCAGCAAACGTGCGAATCCTACTCATCCCCCATGTTATTCTTATGGAGAATAATCAAAATTATATCTATCGCTTATTTATGAATGTATATTAATGAAACTTGGTATATGCGTGGCTTCATCTAGTTGAGATATAGTGATATTTGCATGAAAACCCATATTTTGTATTCTTTGTTGCAGCAAACCTGCTTACTCAGCCCCCATGTTATTAAAGAGAATAATTAAAATGTTATATATCGTTTATTTATGAATGAATATTGATGAAACTAGGCATGTGGCTCCACTTAGTTGAATTCTATTTATATTTGCATAAAAACCAATTGTTTGTGTTCCTTGTTTCAGCAAACCTACGTACTCATCCCCAATGTTATTTTTATGGAGAATAATTCAAATTGTATATATCGCTTATTTGAGAATGTATTTGTATGAATCTGGTTTGCGGCTTCATGTAATACTAAGACATATATTATGCATTGGAAATTCGGTGAGTACACAGGATTGCTACGACGGGGGTATTTAATCTTTACATGCTAAGGAAAATGAAACAACATAATTAGGAACACATGTCAGTTTGTAAACAGACACTTAATTTCATGTTTTAATAACTAAATAAATATTTTATTCAGTCAACTAGACATTTACATGCAATGGACATTGTCAATTTCAAATCTAGGCTAAGTATATGGTAGGACCAAGCCTACAAACATGCCAAAATACAAGCTAAGATATATGTTAAATAACTAAAAATTACCATCAAGCAAGGCAAATTACAATGCAACGATAACAAACTTCATCAAGATAGCATACCTAGTCTCATATGCACTGATAAATAAAATTACAAAATGAACAATTTTAGGTCTACATGCAAGATAGCAAAAATCACCAAATGCACTATTAACTTATAGGCCAACATGCAAGTCAGCAAAACAAGTTGCAAACATCAAAATATTCATTTATACTGTACAAAGGATTTAAAAGAAGATTTGTCTTAACAAAATTAAATCTGACTGGACTCATTTTCTTGAGGGTAGAAGGAAGGGCATTATACATTTTGGGTGCTACTTGCAAATAACCCTTCTGAATCCTACTGAGTCTGGTTCTTGGCAGATCAAGATGTTTTCTAGTTCTTGAACTATGTTCATAAAAATGGCCTCTTAAGGTAAAATTTGCAACATTATTATTTACATGATTCAGGCACTCAAGCACATACAAACTGAAAACTGTCATGATTGCAAGCTCAACAAACAAGGGCTTGCAATGTTCGCGAGGCCCTGCTCCACTGATGACCCTTACAGCCCTTTTCTGAAGCAAAAGAATTTCATTTACTTTACTGGCATGACCCCATAATCTCAGACCATACTTAAGGTGAGGCTCAAAAAATGCAAGATAAGCAACACGCCAGTAGCCCTCGGGGACACTATACTTCAGTTTACGAAGGAGGTTAGTAATTCTAGATAATTTTTTGCACACTGTTTCAATGAGCCACCTCCAACTCAATTTAGGGCCAAAATCAAAACCCAATAACTTTGCCCTTGCCAAATCCACATAGTTACACAGATTAAAAGTCATAAATTGAGTCTTAGCGTGATTTAGAGACAGGTGGTTTGCAGAAAACCATTGCTCACATTCAAGAAGAAGGTCACTAGCAAGTTCTTTGGCAATATTTAAGTCCTTATGTGTTGCCAAGAGACTAGTATCATCTGCAAATAAAAGGACATTACCAGACACATTATGAGCTAGGTCATTAATAATAATTTAAAACAATAGCAGCCCCAGGACAGAGCCCTGTTGCACACCAAAAGAGACGGGCAACATTTTAGATGTTTTGTAACGAGCCACCCCCAAATTTTACATCAGCGGCTGTAATTTAAGGATTAAGTAACATTTTTTTGCATTCTATTAAATATTCGTAATACCATATTTGGGATAATTTATTTAAAGTATACTGATTAATAAATCAGTACAATAATTAAGAAGACCACCAACCATTTAAAATCCCTTCAAACAGCCCAGAAACCGAATTAAAATATTTGCATTATAAAATGAGTACAAAGTTTTGTAACTGAAAAGAGACATAGTGGACACGCCTTGCTGGCAAAATGCAAGCATCAGCACTAGTGGCAAACCAGGCCCTGGGCTGTGATTGGCTGGGCCGCGGCGGCCGCTTCAGCAATAAAGTTGTGCTATTGACTATAAATACTGAAGGAGACATCCCATCCATTTGGCCCAGCTGTCCCACTTTTAGTGTATGCTAGAATTGCTAGAATTTGAAGTGGACGTAGTTTGATTAGGTTACCGACAGATTGTGCTGCTGTCAACTATTTATTTTAGTTGTTTACGTTAACTTGTAAAATAACTCCACCCTAGAAAGGAAGTGATAATCAAATTATGGGTGTTTCCTGATACACCAACTGTTGTAATATCCCCTCCTTGAGGGGGTAAGTAATAGATGACAGCAGTGTACTCTGTTGGTGATTAGTGAGAACTATGTCCTCTTTGAATCATGGCATACACAAAACTAGGGACAGATTTTACAATGGCAATGAGAAATCTACTTCAGTATTTATTGTCAATGGTTGTGCGGTGGACCTCCAGTAATGTAAGCACGCGTCTCGTCGTTCCTCGATAAATTAAGTATAAATTCATTCTTTTCCAATTTTGATGTAAACTCATTTGTAATTAGCTGCGGTTATACCTATTGTGAAACGATGTATTAGTTGATTTGTTCAGTTATTATATTGTTGTAAAGTTGATTGTGCGAATTACCAGAATTAATAAATAATAATTTGTTTCCTAACCGACATGTTATTATTTTGAACTCCCGAAATCGGCCCCATGTTTACAGTTTCACAATTCCACGAAACAACCTGGGTTTGATTACTTAAATATATGGTAAACACCTCGAGGGTAAGGCCAGTCACCCTATAATGTGCCAATTGTTCTACAACAACCTCATGAGGCACACAATCAAAGGCACCAGCCAGATCACACAGCACCATTGATGTAGCCTCTTTCTTTTCAAACCCTCGATTGATAATATTACTAACAGATTCCACTGCCAGAGGAGCAGACAAACCCTGCCTGAAACCAAATTGTGAGGGCGTGAGTAGGCCATTAAACTCGAAATATCTGTACAGTTGGTCCCTCATTACAGTCTCAAACACTTTAGCAATGACCGGGATCAAAGAGATAGGACGATAGGAACTTACTATCTCCCTCTTTCCTTCCCTTTTGGAACACAGGTACTGTTCTTGACTTTTTGAGAGAGTTTGGAAACACTCCAGATGCCAGACAGTTTATCAGATAAGTTAAAGGAAAAGCAATGAAATGCACAACTTTCTTCAAGAATCAGCGAGACAGACCATCCTTGCTCCTTGAGTTCTTAAAGGATTGAACAATTTTAACTACATCGTACTCCGACACTGGTTGGAAAACAACCTGGGAAGGACATGGAGCATTCAGAAGGAACTCAACAGGATCTTTAGTTGAGGGAGGGAGATTATTTACAATATTCTTGATAGGTCAATGAAATAACGGTTAAACTCATTAATGTAAACAAAGAAGACGTTTTTAAATTTCCATGCTTTTCTTATGGGGTTAGTTCTCGTTTGCTGGTAACTTTGTAGAAATACTGCTATTCTTCCCGAGTCCCTGGGATCAAGAACTTGTAATTTGAGCCGTCTTCCATCATCCTGCAATTTGATAAACTCCACAATTTACTAGCGACCGCCCAATGGTCAAAATCCTAACAAATATTGATGAATAATGGCTGTGTGTGTGAATGTTATATCACCATTGACTATTTATACTGAAGGAGACATCCCATCTATATGGCCCAGCTGTCCCTCTTTTAGTGTTAGCCAGAACTTGAAGTGGACGTAGTTTGATTAGGTCACCGACAGTGTGTTCTGCTGTTAACTACTTATTTTAGTTATTTACGTTACCTTGTAAAATATCTCCTCCCCAGAAAGCAAGTGATAATCAATTTAACCCTTTCACCGCCATGAGCCGATATATCGGCGTGAGCGCTGTGGAACGTTTGCCGTCGCGAGCCAATATATCGGCGTTCGGCATTTTTGTAATTTTTATGATTATTTATTACTCGATTATAACAAAATTAGCACCATTGAATGTGCAATGAAATGACGTTTAAAAATATGTATGTTCCTTTTTATTGATGAATATTTTATATAGTATATTCCTTCAAACAAATTTTGTAATATTTAGATGGCCGTGGCTCCGTGAATTACCAAAACAATCACAGCACTGTTATTTATTACAGAAAATTAATTAAATGTTTAGATAATAATTATGGTAAAATAAACTTTTAAAATATATAAAAGTTATGTATAAAATCATGTATATATTTAATATAATATGTAGAAATTACAAAAATAAAAGCATAACAACATTTTTCTGTTTTTTAGTAAATAATAACATTGTTTTTACAAAAAACATATGATCTTTTGCAGTGTTTAAAAGCATAATTAATTACAAACAAAACAACAACAAAAACATGAATTTTGCATAAAACAGCCGAGTTATTAATGTTTGTTTGTAGTCTTACATAAATGCCCCTTTTCCCGGCGGAGAAGCGAATCGCGATACCGCTGGGCGGCAGCGGCCAATGTCACACAGACCCCCGCAGTGCCTGACGCTCTAGAGTAGGTAGGCGGCAACTACCTGGCGGTCAAAGGGTTAAGTTTGCTTCCTGACACACCAACTGTTGTACTATACCCGCCTTGACAGGATAAGTAATAGTGGACAGAAGTGTACTCTGTTGGTGATCAGTGTTACTGCGTTCTCTTTGAATCCTGGCATACACAAAAGTAGGGACAGCTTTTACAATGGCAGTGAGAAGTCTAATTCGGTATCTATAGTCAATGGTATCACATTATCCTGCAAAATCATTTGAACCAGTGCCATGATGCCTAACTTCGCGAATAACTAAATAAATTAGTTTATATGTAAATATAGTTTATATGTAATGGGTCCTGTTGCTCTCCCTCCCTCCTCCCTCCCGATCCATCACCCCATGGTTTAATTTGTTTAATGTGGAGTTAAATCGGATAACACAAGGGCATTACTCGAATGTCAGTGTTTTTTTTATTTACGTAATGCCTCAAATGTTCTTTTGAGTTAGCATTTGTTTATATCAGCAGCCATCAAATATACAATTCAATCAATTGCTGCATAAGATTAACACTGCAACTTTAAAAGCCTGTGGAGCATAACCCTGAGGGCTGATGTAAATTATAAGGAGTTTCTGCAAATCTACACCACACAATTAGAGGTGTGCGGATATCCGAAAAGCCAGTTTGGTTTCAGATCGAATCGGATATCTGAATCTGATTCGAAGGTTTTTTCGATATTCGATAAGGGTCCAGTATAAATCCGACTTACTCGGATAGACTGTATATCTGGGGATAAAAAGCCATAAACAAAACAATAAATGCGTTTGGACCATTACTAAACGCTTTGACTCTGACGACGTCGTTCAAGATAATGTGACGCAGTGCCTGTCCCTTTGTTTTTCGGTTTCGGTACGTATCAATGCGGATGTATTGTATCGCGATACACGGCCGAATCGTACATCATTGTAGCAAACGAAGAACGAGTTCGCACGCAGCACGCTGACGTGAGGGAAGTGAATTTCCACATAAAAACTTTTAAAACTCAAAATCTGTGTAAAAACATACATGTATTTCAATTTGTATTGAAATATGAAAACATTGATTTTTTAGCTGTTCTGATGCTCCTGGTTTCATTTACCTGCAAAGCTGGGAATACAATTTTGCGCATTATAATGTTAGGAGAAGGTCCAGGCAGGCTTGAAAGTAGGTGTGAGTTGCTGGGGATGATAAAAGTGCTCTAACAAAGGAATAACAGGCTTTTATAGTGTAAAACCCCTATAAGACAAAGTATGTGTTTAGTCAAAACACATTTTCTTTAATAACTCGGTAAATATTTATGCTAGAATGACGGTAAAGGGCTTAATACTTTCGCCTCACTAATTCCTATCTTTTTACATGCATTAATTTCACATCCGGGGCTTTTCTTACCCTTTTTGGGCCCAAAAACTCGAAATTTGAAAGATTAATCCCCCAAAAAAGGGGTTTAGAGTTTTCCGATTGTTTTGCCCAACGAACTTGTCCAACTGAATACAGAAAGGAATGTCCCTACCAAAAGTTAATCGGACAAAAAATGTGACCGCTAGAGTGCAAACACATATATATATTTATATTTATGTCTATATATTTATATATATATATAATTTTGAACGACCCCCCAAAACGTGTTCAGGGGGTCACGTTAGGAACTTCTATGGTGGTCCCGGGCTTAAGTTTCACCGTGTGGGTCATGCTAATAGTTCACTGTCCAAAGGAAATTCACTTATGAATACGGTCTATTAAGAGAAATGCACGATAGCGAACGTTTTTGATGTTGTAAACAATCCCAAATTAATACATTGCAGCTCAATGATTCACGGGATGGACCCAGACAACGAAACAGTAGTGGATTACTGGCGAACAAGTTAATAACTTATTTTTAAGTTATTAAATATTAAAATCTGCCTGCTTCAATCAAATGAAAACAGTCGGCAGCGCGCCACAGTAAACACATTAAAATTTTTTTATAAAGCGAATTTTAAATGAAAACTATGTAAAATGTTACTTTAACACTTTCTCTTTATACTGCCAAAAAATCTGGTAAAACTATCGATCAACGACACCACGCAAATGTAAACATTTTTTCCAAAATGTTGGAAATTTGACGCTGATTCTGAAAATAGTTTTGTCTACGGAAAAGTCGTTAAAACCCCGGAAAATCGGAAAATAACTTTGTTCCTATAATACTGTCATATGGGTATTCAGAATGTGCGGAATTTCACCATGAATATGAACGTGCAATTATTTTCCCGATCACACTTTTTTTCAGTGAAAAAGGCGGGAAAACGATGGAAAATCGGATAAAACACCGTTTTTATATTACCGGCATGTGTGGGTACCTATTCAAAATAGTGCGGAAATTCACCCTGAATACGTACGTGTAATTACTTTCCGGATCACATTTTTTTTCCGTGGAGTAGTCGTTAAAACCCTGGAAAATCGGAAAATATTATTTTTCTTGTAATCCTGCAATGTGGGTATTCAAATTGTGTGGAATTTCACCCTGATTACGTATGCGCAATTATTTTCCCGATCGGACTATTAATAAGCAAGAAATTGCCAATAAAGGTTTACAATTTATTCAACACAGAGCGGGCCCAGCACCGTGGGTTTTATAGTGGCCACAGCACTAGTTTCCGGTGGTTTTCATCCGCATTTAATAACGAGGTTAGATTATGATAATATATCTATCATAACCTAACTTAACCCATGTTTTGCGATGTACCAGCACATAACATACAGCGCTCTGCTGAATTAGGTTAGGTTAGTTTATGATAAATAACTAATTTAACTATCATAACCTGACCTATTCTAACCCATGTTTTGCGATGTGCCAGTAAGTTGTTTCAACATACAGCGCTCTGCGGAGTTAGGTTAGGTTTGTTTATGATAAATAACTAATGTAATTATCATAACCTAACTTCGCAGAGCGCTGTATAATCTGTTTTTGTCGCTGTGGCAGCACCTTTTTCTACGTTTTCCTGCGCGCTCCAGCTTTAACAGCCGTATCTTGCTTAGTAATTGTCCGATCGGGGAAATAATTGCATGTACGTGTTCAGGTTTAAATTCCGCCCATTATTTTGAATACCCACATGACAGTATTACAAGAAAAAACCTATCTATGATTTTCCGGAGTTTTAACGACTTTTCTGCGGAAAATATATCATTTCCAGAATCAGTGTCAAATTTACAACATTTTGGGAATAAAAAGGTGTCCAATTTGCGTGGTGTCGTTGATCGATAGTTTTACCAAAAATTCTTCAAACGGTAAACACATTATAATTTTTTTTTTTAAAGAGAATTTGAAATAAAAACTACGTGGGCCTAAAATTTTATATCAACACTTTCTCTTTATACTGCCAAACAATCTTTCTGACATTCTTTAACGTTTTTAAGTTTTTAATAATAAAATCTGTCTGCTTCAATCAAATGAAAAACAGTCGGCAGCGTGCCACAGTAAACACATTATATTTTTTTTAAAGAGAATTTGAAATGAAAACTATGTAAAATGTTACATTAACAGCACAAACAGTAATACAACACAAAACCAGCAACACAATAGCCCAACAATCGTGAACCATTTTTTAGACAAGGGACAGCCCCCCAAAGAAAGACACAAATTATAAAAAGTTCACACAACGAGAATACTCTGGAACTCTGCCCTTAAAAGAATCAATCATCTTGTGAAAGGTTCATTAAAATCGCACATCAAAACATCAATGGCTGTCGAACAAAATAGACAGATTGAGCTACTTTTTAGACAGTGAAAAACCAGACCTTTTAATAGTAACCGAACACGGCCTACCTCAAGATAACCTTAAAAATCCTGCCTTGAAGGCTACTCCCTATTGGGCGGTTTTTCAAGGAGAGACCATATAAAAGGAGGAGTAGCAGGATATGCAAAAATGGCTTAGAGAAAGACATTAAACTCATCAGCACAAGCAAGAATGAAACAGAGCTCATCTGTGAAACAGCACTTTTTAAAATTAAATCCAAAAAGCAAATAGCCCAAGTATTAGGAGTCTACAGACAACCCAGCGCAAAACTGGAACAAGCAATTAACATCCTATCAGAACAACTAAACAATACCCTTCACACACACACACACACACACACACACAAACAAACTGTTCTCATGGGAGATATAAATGTAGACAACCTGACAGAAAATAGCGACAACACTAAGCTCGAGGAACTCCTTACCACTTATGGCATAGTAAGGATGTCACTGCCACCCACAAGAGTCACAAAAGAATCCTCAAGATCTATAGACTAGATTTGTACAAATATAAACCCGGAGCTAATACAAACCTCTGTTGTCTTATCAGGACTCTCCGACCACTCAGCGCAGTTTGCTACACTTAACATACCTAAGCCTAACCCAAGCACAACCAAAGAAAAAAAAGAGAATTTTTACCAAAAGAGGGATTAAGCTTTTCAAAGAAACGCTGCAAACACAGAATTGGAATAACATCCATGTAACAATGTAACCAATTGAAATTAGTATAGGGTACATCATGATTATCCATCATCATGACTTGTGTACAAGTAGGTATATAATTAAATTGGGAAACCAAAATAAACCAGACTCTGTTCATTTACAAGCGTTTCTCAAAACAATGCAGTGCTGCCGCTGTCTTTCTCAATTTTCCAGTCACCGACATTGGAGAGGGGGGTTTGCTTGGAGGTAAGAGAGAGAAATATTGTAGGTAGGATGGAAGGAGGGAACAGAGAAAATGAAAGAAATAAAGAGAGAGAGAGAGAGAGAGACACTGAGACGGTGCAGGGGAGGACGGAGGGAAATGCAGACTGAAGGAGAGAGAGGAAGGATCACACCAATAAATTGGTAGTTTCACACACGTGTTGAGTAGCCTAATCTAGGCCTCCTTTAATTGAATTATATAACTTTATCAAAACTATCATTAGTGAATTTCCTATGGAAAGTGAACTATTAGCATGACCTGCACGGTGAAACTTAGGCCCGGGACAACCATAGAAGTTCCTAACGTGACCCCCTGAACACGTTTTGGGGTGTCGTTCAAAATTATATATATGTGTATGCACTCTAGCGGTCACATTTTTTGTCCGATTTACTTCAAATTTTGTAGGGACGTTCCTTTCTATAATCAGTTGGACAAGTTTGTTGAGCAAAACAATCGGAAAACACTAAACCCTTTTTTTGGGGATTATTCTTTCAAATTTTGAGTTTTTGGGCCCAAAAAGGATCAGAAAAGCCCCGGACGTAAAATTAATGCATGTATTAAAATAGTAATTAGTGAATCAAAAGTTTTAAGCACTCTCTCGTTATTCGAGCATATATATTTACCGAGTTATTAAAGAAAACGTATATCGGCTAAACACATTACGTTGTCTTATAGGGTTTTTACATCAGAAAAGCATGTTATTCATGTGTTGGTTATTTGTATCATCCCCAGCAACCTCGCACCTACTTTCAAGCCTGACTGGACCTTCTCCTAACCTTATAATGCAAAAAATTGTATTCCTAGCATTGCAGGTAAATGAAACCAGGAGCATCAGAACAGCAAAAAATCAATGTTTTCAGATTTCAACAAAATTGGAATAAATGTATTTTTACACTGGTTTTGAGTTTTAAAAGTTTTGTATGTGGAAATACAAACTTTCACTTCCCTCATATCAGCGTGCTGCGTGCGAACTCGTTTTTAACTTGTAATTCTTTGTTACCACTAAAGTCAAGTAGTTTTTGTTTGACCTTTATTACCAAGTTTTACGATCACAGTTGAAAGTTGTGATATTGGCAAAAATATTATTAAATTTGGTTTATTCATAAACATTTGATTCTTTTACCATCCAGTCTCCAAAATAAATAATATAATATTACTTGTTTACAACCAGTTCAGTTATTTATATTAGCCTACCAGCTTATTTGTTATAAGATTATTTAAATTAGAGTAAGAACAATGGCTATTCAAATAAAACATCATAGACTATGTGTTTTATTCACTGATTTAATAACAAATGAAATGTTGCCAAATTACAAAGGTTTAGTACATGTTCATCCAGTAAACAAATTTCTTGTATTTTTCACTGCAGAGAATATAATATTCTTGAGTATGTACACAGGTTGGTATATTGCTCCTCCAATTAGACATGCTGTTTTCTGGTGAGGTCATGTGTCGTCTTCAATTACTCAAGAGAGAGACAGTTGTAAAAATAATAACCACTTGTTTTGTACCTATTGAATAAAATTACCTAGCTGAAATATAGTAGGCTATATTAATTCATATCTTGCAAGAGAAATTAAAATGTTAAGTTCCGACTTAAAAATATGGTAATTCTTAGAGATCGATGTAACGTGCGGTACTGGCAAAGTAAATATCCGAATCCGAAACTTATCCGATCCGAAACCTTTACTATCCGATCCGTATTCAATCCAAACTTAAGCTATCCAAACCGATCCGAACTAAAAATGCACTATCCGCACACCTCTAACAACAATACTTTCTAACGGTATGCTGGAATTTCTCCTACAATGCACACATGTTGAGAAAAAGGAGGGCAGGTTTGTGCTTGCCTATTAATATAATGATTTAGCAAATAATAGATTTATCGGGGGAAATTTAATTTTTGGAACAAAAGGAAAAGTTAGGGTGTAGACTGAAGACAGCTGGATGAACTTAAGCTGGTGTTGGAAAACGGCTATGTTGCCTTAACAACAACAGTGGTGAACTAAAAGCATGATCTAATGTTTGTTCATGATCATAAAATCATGAACATTATCTAAAGGTCTCTTAAATGCAGCTACAAATGGTCTTTAGCTAGTTTGTGCAATAAATTACCGTTAAAATGAACTACACTCTTATGTTTTATAAGAGTAATTTATTAAAGTGTCTGCTGTGTCAATTTATTATTATAAACAATTATACAATGTTTATTTTACAATGTTTGCAGCATTTTCATCAGTGTTAAACCCGATCCAACCGATGGTGGAACGTCAGTCATACATCCTACCCGCTTCTGTAGAGACTATCAAGGAGACCATTACAGAGAAAGGCATCACCAGCAAACATATACTTGGTAGGTAGCTGTGATACATTTAGTGTATTTTTTTTGTTATTTATAAAGAATAATTCATTCAGTTCAGTTCCTAGTAAAATTAGTTCAATTAGTGCACCGGTAACTCAATTCCAGAATATTTTTTTTCTGCAGACTGATATTGTAGCCTGCAGGCATGATATATAAACTTGTAATCAACATTTTAAAGAGAAGAAAGGTGCCTTTTAGGTTTAAATTAAAAGTGTAAAAAATAATGTCTATTATCATATTTAATATTATGTAAACATTTAATTGTTAAAAAATGTAATTTTCCATTGTACTGTACAGATTGTCAGAAAATAAATTATTTTAAAACAGCAAAACAGCTATTCGAACTACTCTAAAGATACAATTTTATGATTAGACAAAGAATTACTGAAAACGCTTTATAATCTTTACCGTTTACAGCCAATATATATTTGAGTCCAGTCTCGCCACAAAAATTAAAAATTATATGTTAATATTAGGTTACCGACTCATCTCTACAAAACCAGAAGAAGTAATGAAGTTGTCCAGCACCAACCATAGGCTAAAATATTGTTTTTTTTTTAAATAAACATAGTGTCACCAGCATCGGGTGTTCTCTATGTCCACTATCAGGCTAGCTGATTTGTCGGGTGTAGTGCATTACAAGCAATGCATTACAATGGTATGATTACTAACTAAAAAAGTTTTTATGTATCCGATTCAGACGCCAATATATCGGCTCTTGGGGCTCAAAGGGTTAAATTCAAGGTCTGAAAAGCATAACTTGTGTCATGGCAATGAGCAATCAAATACAGATCTTGTCACCCACAATCAAAATGTGTTTTTCAAACCAAATTTTCAATCAGTATTTTGCTAGGGAAAACACCTCAGACAGTAGAACAATGCATGCAATCATTACTATCACTTACAGTGGCACTCAACAGCGGTGGGGTGCTAGAGCTGCCATGGGTGCTGCTGGACCCTCGTCGCCCCCTAGCATCGACCCCAGACCTCAGGGAGGAAGGGGTCATCCCCTACATGCCTGAGTTGCCCACCCTGCCCGAGGCTATCATCAACTACAACCAGACGCTGTTGCGAGTCCAGGGCATCCACACCTCGCCCTCTGGTCTCGAATCCACCTGTTTAGTATTTGTCTATGGACTTGGTGAGTGCTAATTTTATTTGTGTAGACAACTAATCATTTTTCTGCGATTATTTGGTATGATCTAGACGTCTTAGTGATGTGGGCTGGGTAAATACCCAGCGGGTAGGTGAATAAAAAATGGGTATTACCCGAGTACTTACCCCAAGCCCCGGGTAAATACGCAAAACGTGGGTATTTATGATTTGTGTAACATTTAAGGGGTTTTTTACTAGATTCATTGAAATTCCCATGCTGTTAAGATTATAAAATGATCAAACAACTGTTTTGAAGAGTATAACATGGTTACCCACACACATTTAACTTCTAAACAAGATCGAGATAAATACCCAGGACTGGTCTTTAAAAAAATTACCATGTTTTTAATAATTTATTGGTAAAATAATTGATAAATATAATCAATAATGTATCCTCATATGTTATATACATTGATAATAAGAAGGGTAGATATAAATTTCATTGGCGTTTTTACCTAAAATATCATAAATATCCAAAATACCCTGTTATTTATGAATTTTGTTCATTCATCCTCTTTACTTCTTTTCTTTTTTCATCTTTTCTTTTTTTTCATACACCCGGGTAAATACCCAAGGTAATTACTTCAAGTTTTAAATACCCTAGTATTTTACATCACTAGGCTTAGTTAATATTTATGTGAGGCAAAGTTGAATTCAGTTAAATCTAATTTTGGTGATAACGCAACATAAACTGAATTTTGTATTTTATGATATCTGTATCTGTGTGTATTTCAAACTTAAATATTTTTCATGTTTGGTATCAATCAAGTCTACATGTGCCTTTTGGAGCTTTGAGAAACCACCTATAGGGGCCCGCCCCTTGAAGCTCCAATGTTAATCTTATGGGGTTATTTTTTATTTAGATAATTTTAGGGATGTGCGAGTATTGGAACTTCGAGCTTTTTCAAGCCGAATATTGCAGTATTCGGGTCGGCTCGAGATTTGCAAAAAAGTTTGAAGTTCGAGCCGAATATTTAAAACGCCGACTAGTGAAAAGAGTCATCTACCAAAGTAAATTTAAAGCAATAACTTTCCAGAATCAATGTTATAATTCTCCTAGTTTGCGTCGGTAGAGCTCCATAACAAATATAATTCAGCAATGCTAATGCTTTCGGTCCTTCATTAAAAAAAATAACCAAATATAACTGTAAGTACTGTAATTATTCATTCGGTTTGCTGTGCAGTGTTGCCACCGTTGGCAAGTTGAGTTGTGCAATATTTCAAGGTTTATGTTTATGTGTTGTTGAAGGGACGGATTCAGAGATCCTCACACGTCAACCGAAGCTTATTGTGTGTCCCTAGTACGTTAGTTTGGCAAACCAATGCCCGTACCCTTTACGAGATCCAGGAGTTTTTTACCAATACTAGCGTCCCTTTCATCACCTGGTTGCTTACAACCAAACAGAGCCCTTCTCCTTGCCCTGAGTCTCTCGCAGTCCAATATGATGTGCTTGGCAGTCTCTTCAGACTGATTGCAAAGCCTACACACCTGACTTTCATTTCTGAGTCCGAGAGTGTGGAGATGTTTCCTGAAATGGCCGTGTCCAGTTATCAAAGCAATCAACTGCTTAACCCGACCTCTGGCCAACCTCACCAACCAGTTAGTGAAGTAAGAGCTAGTATCTGCTAGCAGCCTTTTGCCAAGTGCTTGACCAGTGTAACCTTGCCATTGCTGGCGATGTAAGTCCCTGGACCATTTGTTTATTGTGTGAAAAGCAGTTGTTTTGCATATGCCACAGCTTGGCTCTGGACCAAAGAATGACATACCGTAACCTCTTTTAGCAAGCTTATCTGCACACTCATTGCCACCTATGCCTACATGGCCAGGTACCCAACCAAGATGCACCGAGTTGCGTGTTGCGAGTTTGCTGAGTGTGTTGTAACATTCCCACACCAGTCTTGACTTGATTTCGTTGGAGTCAAAAGTTTGAAGTTCGAGCCGAATATTTAAAACGCCGACTAGTGAAAAGAGTCGTCTACCAAAGTAAATTTAAAGCAATAACTTTCCAGAATCAATGTTATAATTCTCCTAGTTTGCGTCGGTAGAGCTCCATAACAAATATAATTCAGCAATGCTAATGCTTTCGGTCCTTCATTTAAAAAAATAACCAAATATAACTGTAAGTACTGTAATATTTTAAACTGCCAACCTAATTAAACAACGCAATGAAGCTACTTTCTCTACGCTTAATCATATCAAGTGGACATATCACATTATTCATTCGGTTTGCTGTGCAGTGTTGCCACCGTTGGCAAGTTGAGTTGTGCAATATTTCAAGGTTAATAATAATTAATACAACAATCGTACTGCTCCAGAAAAAGTACCCGAGCAAAATACTAAAATCCATGAAAACACTTTTTCTAACTGTTGCATCGGTGCAGTCTTTTCTATAACTTACAACTTTGTACATTACAAAATAATTATATTCCCTGGAGTCTGAAATTACGTCTGGCAACAACGTTGGTGTGTACCACTTTGCGAACTGCCTTAAGACTTTGAGTGAAGATGGTTATAATGTAATTATGATTTAGCGTGACCAATAGCTAGGGACAAGGTTGTAGGTGTTGAACGCATAATAATCATGATGGCGTTTTAGTGTGCAGCTGAAATGGTACTCTCCAAAAATTGGATTGTTAACCCATTGGGGTAGTAATTTTATTCTATTTGCAGTAGCCTATAACGGAAATTGATTGGTGCTGCACTCTAGTAGCAAAATATGTAACTAATGACTGCGGGCGTCTACGGTTCTATCCGCTAGGGGCATGGACTGACTGAAAAACCTTAATAACGCCGCCAGGCCTTTGATCGTGTTAGCTGAGTTGGCTACGTCGTGGAAACACCTTGGCCAGGTGGTGATACGATATTCGTGGGTTCGATTCCAGCACACGACCAAACTGACCAGTTGTGCAACTCTCAATTAGTTAACCGGTCTGTGGCAACGTTGGTGGGAGGGCCCAAGTAAAACAAACGGTGGCAGGCTTGCTTGAAAGTTGACGGGATCGGTTAATTCTTTGAGACTTACACATTGTCAACACTGATTTTGCTAATTTTTACTTATGTCTACTGTGTGTGTGCCAATGCGACTCTCTAAACTGAAAGAAAACAATATTTTAATTAAAATACACCATTAATCCATTTAAAAACACCAATTTTATACTCCAATTCACAGGTTAACAAAATTACAAGTAAGGAATGAGACCAGCTCGTATGTCTATGCCAATCTAAAGTACTTTGAGATAAAGTAATAGAAATACAACTGTAATCATACTGTAGTTGTTAACGTTAACTAGTGTCACATCAATGTTGTAATTATTTACACTTGAAAATCACTAATTGTGAGGTTCACAAAATCTAAGGATTTTATAAAAATTCTGAATGGTTACGTAACGCATGTTTACAATACCGGTGATCATATTATTTAAAAGGTTGATTGTATTCTATGTTCGCTTAACCAAGAGTAAGACGCGATAAAAATGGCGCAGTGTTTTGCTACGCTACAGCTGTGCGATTAAAATCATATTGTTAACTCCGCGGAATTGTTTTAATTTATGAATAAACGCCAGTAGAAAGCAAATCATTCGTGATTGTATGGTATAAAATTGTTAAAGCAGTAATGGATGAAGTATGCATTGACGATCCTCTTCCACCTTCCTAATAGGTTAAGTCTATTAGGTAATAGGTTAGAAACAACAAAAGCTATGCCTACAATTATTGGATATCATATTGCTGTGAGTACAGTAAGATAAAAAGACTGATTTAATTAAAGGATAACCTAAAATTTACTATTTACAAACAGTTGAATGAGATATAGGCTATATGGGTTTTAGCAATTCCCTAGGCTAGGGCCTAAGTGTTTGGTTACCTGGAGTACATATTGACATATAGTCCGTTTATTATGGCTATTAATAAGTACGGTAATAACTGCATTAGTTAACCTGTCTAGTTAAAATTTGCAGTTTTCTTCGTTTTCGTTTTTTCCTATGTAGGCTACCTACTTTATATTGAAAGAAAAATTGTTCGTTACCATTAATAACAAGTGGTCTCAATAAATGTTCCTTTATAGTAGCCTACTTATTTTCTTACTGTAGGCCTTTATTTATTGAACTTAGACATAATGAAAGATATAAGGAGTGAATGAAAGATGACAAATATTAAAAGTCATAAATTACTCAAGAACTTTGAAAAAATTCTGCCTGGCTTGGCTAGAGTCAAAAAATTTCTACCTGTATATTGCACACCCCTAGAGAAAATTCCCATCAAAAAAGCTCGGCTCGAGCCAGAAATCACTATTCGTGCACCCCTAGATAATTTACTTCTTAAAATCATATTAATTAATTAAATTATTTTTCAGCATTCTATACGGAAAATAGTTATTCTCAGTGTATACATACAATTCCAAAAACAACTGTTTCCAGATTATTTTTAAAAGTGTCTAGTAAGTCAGTGTCCAGAAAATTGTCTGTACCACAGGGGGCCTGTGACAGGCCCATTCTAAAAATGTTGATAGATTTACACTATCTAGCCACGATCTGGTGTTTACATTGCCAAATTTTTCATATTCAGCTGTTATAAAATCAGATTTAAGCCAGCTAAAACATTGATCAAATACTATAAAGGACCACTTTCATGTATGATTAAAAAAGGATGTTCACAACAAAATTAATATTTTTTTATTTTCGTAAATAACACACTTATGATTAAAAAGTGTTTTATTGACCAAAAAGTATGCCTGAAATGTGTTTTATTAGTGGTAGGATGATTTCAATATTGTTTTCTGCTAATGACAACAGTCTGTAAAATTCATCCATACTTCCGATCTGTAAACACTGTAAAACATTTCCAATTTTCTAGGGGTGTGCGAATAGTGATTTCTGGCTCGAGCCGAGCTTTTTTTCAAAGTTCTCGAGCTTCGAGCTTTCTCGAGCCAAGCTTTTTTTGATGGGAATATTCTCTAGTAGTGTGCAACATACCGGTAGTGATTTTCTGACTCGAGCCGCGCCGGCCGAATTTTTTCAAAGTTCTCGAGCTTTGAGCATGTTTGATTATGCCTATATGAATTCTTTATTTATATTATGTTTAAAAGAATGAACATTTTATCCACTATGGGAATATAAAATAATTTATAACTTTCAATATTTGTCATCTTTCATTCACTTCTTCTAGATTCATTACTCCTACGTTAAATAAATAAAGGCCTACAGTGGGAAAATAACGAAATAAGTACGGTAGGCTTCTAAAAAGGAAGATTTATTGAGACCACTTGTTGATAGTAACGAACAATTTGTCTTTCAATATAAAGTAGGTAGCCTACATAGAGAACAAATAATGTAAAGGAAGAGAACTAAAAAGTTTTAACTAGACTGATAAGCCCACAGGTTAAACTAATGCAGACATTACCGTATTTATTAATAGCCATAATAATAATTGACTATATGTCAAAATGTACTCTCCGTGTAACCAAAGACTTAGGCCCTAGCCTTGGGAATTGCCAAAACCCAGTAGCCTATCTCTCATTCAACTGTTTGTAAATAGTAAATTTTAGGTTATCCTTTTATAAATATAAGATAGTTAAACCAGTCTTTATATCTTATTGTACTCACAGGAATAAGTTAATAATCGTAGTCCTAGCTAATGTTCTATCTAACCTATTACCTAATAGACTTAATCTATTATATCTGCTTCTGAAACAGAAGGTTTCAGAATGTGGAAGAAGATCGTCAATGCATTCTTCTTCCATCACAACTTTAACAATTTGTTAGCATACAATTATCAAATGATATGGTTTCTACTTCTACTGACTGATTTATTCATAAATTCAAACAATCCCGCAGAGATAACAATATGATTTTAATCGCACAGCTGTAGCGTAGCGTAATAAAACACTGCGCCATTTTGATCGTGTGTTACTCTGAATTGGGGCCTTTGGCGTATATAGAATATAATCAACCTTTAAAATAATGTGACCACCGGTAATATAAACATGCGTTACTTAGGTAACCATTCAGAATTTTTATAAAATCCTTAGATTTTGTGAACCTCGCAATTCGTCAATTTTTTAACCATCCAAATTTTGGAGGGTACTAATTCGTCTGCGCATTATAACGCCGTCATGTTTATTAGGCATTCATCACCCAAGATGAATGGAGTAAGGGTGAATACTTACTCATCTCGTTCATCACATACACTCTTGTCCCTAGCTGTTGGTCACGTTAAATAATTATTCCATCATAATAACCATCTTCACTCAACGTCTTAAGGCAGTTTGCAAAGTGGGTATGCCAACAGTGTTGCCAGACATAATTTCAGACTCCAGGGAATATCATTATTGTGTAATGTACGAAGTTGTAAGTTGTATAAAAGACTGTACCGATGCAACAATTAGACAAAGTGTTTTAATGGATTTTAATTTTTTCCTGTGGTACTTTTTCTGGAGCAGTATGGTTGTTGTATTAATTATTATTAACCGTGAAATATTGCACAACTTAACTGGGCAACGGCAACGGCAAAGCTCGAAGTTCGAATACTCGCACACCCCTACAATTTCCTAAAGGCAAATAGGCCAGAGTCCATGAAAAGGGGAATCACAGCTACTTTTTCCCTCAAGCTGACTATGACTCTCAGTGGATAAATATTTTGGAACCTTTTAGTGATTACCTTTTTTGAAAAATACTCCTGTTATAAATTTTAAATGTAAGTAATTTCAACCCACACTACGCTGTTGCAGATATATTCTACACACGAGTGGCTCCTTCAAAGACATTTGACATGTTGAAGGAAGACTTTGACTACATTCTGATCACAGCTGTGCTCGTAGGGCTCACCGTCTCTGCCTTCATGACCAAGAGGTTGGCCGCGAGGAAGGCGCTCAAGCAGGCGTGGAAGTAGTTGATGCATTCCGCAATGAATTTATTAGGGTTTACATTCATTTGTTGTCATTCAGTATTTATACATGTACACACACCATCATTGTTGATTGTGAGGTATTCAATCAGCTGAACCAAACTTCAATGTACATCTGGATGAGTTAGTGAGCAGTATTACAGGTAATTCCTACTAGGATGAGGCATGGAGGGTGGGAAGGTGAGGCCGAGCACAGCCATGGCATATACAAGTCTCTGCTTTGACTGTACTTGACTTGGTCCTTAAAGGGGAAGTGTATATCTACGACTCATCCTTACTGCCCTATGCTGTTCACCCTAGTTGGCACTACTTACACCTCAACAATGTATCCAGATGGCTGTGTTGACTAGTCACTTGTCAGCTGATTGAGTTACTTTGCAGAACATTAATTTTAAAATGTTTTATAGGTTGAGTGAAGGTATGGAATGTGGAAATTTGTTTGAATAAATGTTTGTTAGTAAAAAGTTTACAAACCTTATTCCTTTCCCTACATTTAATGTTCAGTATCTTTAAGTTGTATTTTTCTCTTATGCTCTGACCAAGGACTTATTGTTTTTTAAATAGCGGTTGTACACATCTGACTTAAAACGCAAAGAATATTTGTTATGAAATTCCTGCTCTAGTTTGCATTTGGTTTAATTTTGTCCAGTTCCTGTAAGTTAATAATTCCATTGGCTAAATTGTTTTTGCTATTTAAAATGTGATACATTTTAATATTCACCCAAACCATATCAAATGTATAAACATTATTGATTTCTGTTATTGTAATAAATTGGAAATGGAGATACAGTTTGGAGCAAACTCTATAGGCCTAACTGCCAACTGTGAGAACCACTTTAAAAAATGGTTTTGTTGTTAGAGCTTAACATGCAAATTTTCTTGAGTAGGTCCTATATTAACTTGAGTTGAAAACTAAAGGTAAAAAAATCATATTAAATTTAATTTTTATCACTATTTTAATAGCCTTAGAGAGCCAGTAATTTTGTTCACTTCTTCTTCACCCCCGAAAAGTGCTAAGACTGTGACAGAACCTGGCGCAACCTCGGTGTGACCAGCATCCTGAAAAAAATTGTTTTACATGAATTACTGACTATGTAAATTCACCTTTTCTGTCTTAGATTAAACAAACTTAGCTGGAAAATCTAAGGTTCTGTCAGCCTACACACTCACAAAAGAACACATTTTGGTATTGATACCTGTATGGAACTTCTACAAAGAGAGCTAAAAAGAAAGAAACTGAATGTTAGTCAGAGTTTATACTGTCAACAATCTTTAGTGGCTCCAGTGTTGGCAATATTGATTATGACAAATCAAACACTAACGGATGTTTAATTTATTTCAAAAACTGGGGGCCTATTTTTTAATTGGGTGAGTGGTGAGTAGGTGAGTGAGTCACTCAAACCACTATTTTTTATTTTCAGATCAACAGATAAAAGTACAGAAATTATTTAGGTAACCGTTCGGTTAGTTACATCCAACCACACAAAATTTATATTAGTATTTTCAATGAACGTTTATATTTAACTTTGATAGATTTACTATAGATAGATAATTTTACTTAACCAGTCACCAACTCAACCATTTCTACTCACCAGGCAAAATGCTGGTGACTAAAAATGGGTGAGTTGACCGGAAATAACCTTCTTCTTCTTCTTCATATTAGAAGGAAATTACAGAAGGAATAAATAGTAAAATACCTAACTAGGTTATGTTTACTTTCCAATACAAAATGTGTAAATACAGTTGAATAAAGTATGATTTATTATTAAAATGCTCAAAAAGTAAGTAAATGTTTAAAATATAAAAACTGATTTAGCTAAAGCAACAGAAGATTAAAATTTGTTGATTGGTCAATTTTTATTGCCAATTCATATCATGTGGTGAATTTAAACAATGCTAAAATCAGGTGGTAGGTGAGTTGACTGACTCACCACTCACCCGTTTCAAAAATAGGGCCCCTGGTTCTTCCAAATACTCACAGGACAGCTACGTTTTATAAATCTTTCCCATAACTAGATGCAGAGAATGGAAAACCCCTTCCAGATAAAATCAGAAACAAGAGAAATTATACTAGATGGTATACAATGTTAAAAAACTGGTTCCTTACAAATCAAATTGTTTTATAGAAGAGTATATTAAAAATTGTAAATAATATATATAACTAGCTGGTCCCCGCAAATACCTTGAGTTCCATTGGTTCCCTGTGGTTAAAATGTTGTTAACATTGGAATTAAATTAAATGATTACTTCATCTAAATTTCATGCAATCGAAACTTATTTTTTTACTCATGCTAAAAACCTATCCAATTGCATACCAAAATGTTCGCAATACCCTTACCCGCACAATGTGACATGGTACAACAAAACTCCTGGCCTTCTCTTGTAGTTGCAGTAATTGTTCTGTGTTTTTCCCACTCAAAACTATTTTCTTCTGTCTGAGGAAAAACACTACATTTTAGAAAATATGACAGAATAGTTAATTTTTATTTTAGTATACAAAGTAATATAACTCCATAATACATTGTGTCTCATTCATTACACAATGTTATTAAAGTGGTACTAATATTATACTTATTTTTATTCGTTAGAGTCTACTATTAAGCAAAATAATTACTTATTGGCTTTTCAAAAATATGAATCAAATTGTGCACCAATATTTAATTTCATAAGTAAAAGATTCAATTTATTTAAAGATAATTTTTGCTTGTATGGATGCAAGAAGTGTTTGATATATGAATTGGGGGGTAATGAATTGGGGGCATAAAAAGCTACCGTACTCCTAAGCGCTGTTGTATCTCATTGTAAAAACTTAACACACTGGAAGGGAAAACACTCTAGTGCCTGTATGAGGTTGTGAAAACGCATGCATGGCGTGTAAACTGGTATCAAGCCATTTTCCATGTAAACAGATGAACTGGAAGGGATTTTTAAGACGTTCACACACTGGTAACTTCACAAACTCACATTTTCAGTTTAAACTGTCTGATCGCACGGAAGAGCTGTTGCTTGTGATTCTCTGTTAAGTGTTAACTATGCATTACAGACTTTAAATTAAGTAGAATCAATTTGTATTAAAAGAAAAACATCCTATAAGTTAAAAACCATTTGGCAGTCTATACAATGTCCCAGAAAGAGAGTAATCAAAGTACAACATGAAAATAATTTTAAACCTTGAGTCTATTAATAAAAAAATGACAAAAAAGGGGTGAATCCACCAATATCTTATATCTTTTTCACAATTACCTTCAAACTCCAAAGGGAATGTTATGACAAAACATCCTAATTTTATGACATATTTTGTAAATAGGGAAGAAGAAGTATAAATCATATTTCAAATGTGGACAGTCGTCCAGAAAGCCATGATTTGTGGGCTAAATGAGCTTTGATGCTTTGTAAATCACTGAAAAGGTTTGCGTATAGTCTACAAAATGTAAAAATCAGAGAAAGTCAGGAGATTTTCTTTTTAAAGTCTGAAAATCATTAAGATACACTAAAGAAATAGTTAACAAGTTGGCTATTGCAGGGGTCCAAGTGGTTTTTGAGGACTAAAAAGTTGGAAAAGTAGGACATTTCTGTTGAAAAGTAGTAGGATTTACTAAAAAGTATGACAATCTAAGCCTACTGAAAAACAGGTATTACAAATGTGTTTGCTTTTAATACAGGATAATTAACACAACCAGTCTATTAAAAGTCTTAAATAAAAAAAGCGTAATAACCGACAGTGCTTATTTTACTAAAAATAACTTACTACACTAATATTTATTTATTGTAAAATCCCCAACCAAGAAGCCAGTTAAAGTTCTAGCTGAGAAGGTTATCCAAAAGTGACCTGTAGGGACTTGTATCTTGATGAGTATTCATTTAAGTGATCAATCAATTTACCAGTGTGTAAATGTCATATTTTTCGCTAGTGTGACTATGTCCATTTGTTATAGAAATATGTGTCTGCAATTGGTTATAGTAAACTAGGGTGCATTTGAGTTCTCATTTTTCGTTAAAAGTGAGAAATAAAACATGATACATTTGACCAAACAAAATTAGGCCTTTACTTAAGATATTTTGTTATCATAAAAAACAAGTCAACACCATATTTTTGTGGATTTGTTAAGCTTTTTTCTAGATAATGTAAGGTATGCCTAGTAAACTCATTTCAATATATCAATTCAGTTGTTAAAAACCGTGTAAGCAATTTCAGTTAATTTTACATCAAGGAAGTTTTTCTAAAAAAGTATCTTTTTAAATTTTTAATCTCATTACGTATAGGTAACACAGTATTTATTATTACACTCATATACAAATTTACAGTAATAATTTAGTGAAAACAGTTTAATGGGTCAAATCGTTATCCGGCCTGGGTCCTAGTCCCAAGGTGGTCGGTTAAGAGGCAGGCAACTAATAGAAGAAACTCAGAAATCATATTTAAGGTCAAAATGAACTTTAAAATATTTTCTCGATCCTGAAAAAAATGCTTATATACAACCAGGGTTATGGCAGGAAGGATCATAAACATTCCTCTCAGATTTCTTCATTATGGGAAGTTAACAGGCATTTTAAAAAAAAATATAAATAAATACAGAACAGGGAAATATTTTTTTTCAAATTCATAGAATAGTTTGATCATAAAGTGCACCATTTAAGTCTTAAATAACTTCTAATATTAGTACTGTATAGGCCTTTAAATATTGCATAACTAGAAATAGGGCTAAGTGTAGTCCATCCTCAAAATGAGACACTGAGGATATGTCACTGAGATAAGCAACGTAACAAACATAATTTCACAACCAAATTTAAAATACCCCCGTCACAGCAAACCTGCGTACTCAGCAAATTTCCTATGCAAAATATATGCCTTAATACAAATCATATCAAACACAAAAAAGAACATCCACATTTTTTTTATTTGTTGTTTTTAGTAGTCAATCGGTGTGTACTTGGGTTTGGTACCGTTTTTGTACCAAGATTCATAAAAATATATCAAATTTAAATTATTTTCTATAAGAATAACATTTGGGATGAGTACGCAGGTTTGCTGCAACAAGGAACAACAAATATGGGGTTTCATGTAAATATCAATATTACTCAACTAGGTGAAGCCACAACATACCAAGTTTCATAAAAAAAATATATATACAGTTTTGAACGAATGGTGTTTTTAGGGTCTGGGGACCTCAAAACGAAAAGTTATCATGGTCCCGGGCCTAGGTCTTACCATGCCGACTACAGTAATAGTTTCTTCCCTATAGGGGAAATTCGCTAAAATTAACACATCTGATCTTATAAACATGCAGAACATTATATTAAAATAAATAGCGACCAATGACGAAAGAGGGATTAATTAATATCGGCAATGAGCGTTGCAATTTTTATGTTACGTACTAAAACAAATACTTGAAAAGTAGGACAAATTTGTAAAAAGTAGGACTTTTTCTACTTTCCTACTAAAAATTAGGAAACGTAGGATGACTTGGAGGCCTACTACTGACTCCCATATAAGTGACACCATGTAAAAAAACCTTAAAATATACCAGTGTCACATATATGGGTCACAGCTGGTTTTCACTGCAGACTAATGTCCCGCATACGTAACGCTCGGACTGAATCCAGCGGACCTAAGACATGTATGCGTGTCACTGTTACGTTGTTGGTTAAATGGCTTGCCATGCCCATTCAGTGCACCAGATTGTAGAGCTTACATATCAGTCTATGGGAATATGTGACACATATGCAGGACGCTCGGTCTTCAGTGTTTCTTCTTCAATTTCCCAGTCACTTGAGTGGTTGAGCATGTGTGTTCCCTATGTGAGTCAGTCAGTCTATGATACTTGCTATGGACCAACGTCAAACATTTGTGCCAGCAAAAAAAATCAAAATGTTCCCTAAAATCAAGTAATTTTGCTACTTGACAAAAAAAAAAAACAGTCAGTCAGTTTTTTAGTATGTTTCATACTAAAACATATATACAGATTGAAAAAATCATGCTCTGGGTTATGGTTGGTCACAATGAAACTGAAAGTTTTGTATAATAGACTTTGTACACTGGAATCACCCTGGTGATCCGTATTCGGGACTATCGGTAGCCAAAGTGTTAAAGTTTTATCTAGGGGTTCGCCTATATTCGTTACAAAAATACGGTTACTTCTGACTGATGTAGAACCGAAGGTAGCAGCCAATACTCATTCTTCTAAGGCCAGTTACCTGTTTCAAGTTAAAGTATTGTCGTCCAAGATGGAACAACATGAACTTCCCCATTTCATGAATTTTCCCAGTGCATGACATCTGATTGGTATGGGAAGAGTACAAAAAACAGATTTTAAGGCAATCCCAATGACCCTCATTGCTTTGAATTTAAATGCCTTAAAAAGATCAAGGCATTACAATAATTAATAATAATAACCCAGAATTATAATACTAATTTTTTTCCCCCCAAGGAGGTGGGACACAGGTTACAGATAAAGTGTAGGACTCGTCGGAGCCCTACCCACTAGATCTTCCCCAATGCCAAGCTTTTCTCTCCCCAGAATTGTTTGTCACATTACTTCGGAGAGAGAGGAACTACCTCCTTTTGTTAGATGGCGCTGGCTTTGGCTGCCACCTTTGCCCTGCTTTGCATTTTCCAGGACAAGCTAAAACGTGGAATGCCCCAGACCCAGCGATGTGGTCCGCTTTTGTCTCTGGCTGCAGTTTGCTGTAGAGGAAGCAGTGAGGCAAAGGAGCTGCAGAAATTATGTTTATGGCCCAAATCTCCGTATTTGTAGCAGAGCCAACCCTCCGCCCCAGAAATTAAAAAATATTACTATTTGGATAATAATAATAATAATAATAATATAATAATAAATAGTATAACACAACATTTTAAAAATAATACTTTGTTATAGTTTTTTCCATGTCTACAGCATGTTATACCAGCTCTAAAAACATCTTGGACCACCTGTATGCCATGAATGACACTTTTGCAGCATTGAGTTTTTAACTATTTTAGGGAAGTCATTGGAAAACACTAAATAAGGGAAAGGCCCCAAAATATAACCTTGAGGGACACCAGCAGTTATATGAACATATTGGCTTTGTTGTACACTATTGTTTACTTTAACTGATTG